>JAWLRI010001063.1:7807155-7846473 GCA_034781795.1 Crypturellus tataupa
TGATTTCCCCTTCCCCACTTTTTTTTTTTTTTTTCCTTTTTTTTTTTGATGTGACAGAGAGATGGACAGCATTGTAATTAATCCTGAAAACACCCTTCCACCCGTCTCCTACATTATGCAGCTCCAGCTTTTCCCATTGCCCATTCCAGATGAAACCATTCAACTTGAATAGGTAAAGTAGGCGTAGATGACTGATAGACAATCAAGAGGACATACAGCCCCATGACAAAAGGAGCTTTGCTCTACTGCAATTAATTGCTTGTCCTGCCCTCCAGTCGTCTTCTCTCCCCTTCTTCCCCACTCAGTTCTAGAAAGTGTAAGGTAAAAGGAAGTGGAAAGTACTTTTTTGAAGGAGTCCATGTTTCTCTGTGCCAGTGTCCATGCAACGGTTAGTCTTTCTGTGCATGAAATACCCTTTTCTGACGGTATTTCTTAGATGATCCCTGGTGGGTGTGACATAACAAATGTTTTACAGTGCATATAGAGTTTCCCTTCTTGCCACTTTCCAGCTGTTTTTTGAAGTAAGGTGAGAAGAACCAAGATGAACCTGAGCTCAGCATGCTAAGAACTGCAGTATTTCTTTTGCCCATGATCTGAAATCTGATCCAAGCTCAGAAATGATAAAGGTAAAGAATTTTTCCCCAAAGAATTTTTTTTTTCCTAAAAGAAATCACAGATCTTCTCTCAAAAGCAGCATCCTTCAGAGAACCTTCATTTCCACCTGAGTATAACCATAATAAGCTCATGACATCGAGGATATCAAGATAAACAATCAAAATCACTATGCATAATGCAGCTGCTCCTTTAATTTTAGGTTCTGCATCTGAATAGCAAAAATTTATTAAAGACTCCCTAAATAGTGCTCCTCTTTGTGTGCACCTGTAAAAAGCCACAGGGATGCTTCACAGTCACAACTCAAAGGAAGTAGAGAGGAGAGAGATTTGCAATTATTAATGAAAGCACAACAGCAGCTTTTGTGAGCTTATTGTAGAGCAGAACCAGAAAGAAAGAATAGTTACCACTGAATAATTTGAAAAATAAAAATGCTATTGTGCATTAATTTCTCCCCATTTCACTTTCTTCCACGTGAGAGCTGGAGAATAGGGTGACAAGGTATAATAGAGGATATTCTCTTTCTCTTTTTAGTATAACCGGCACATAGTAATTAGATGGTAAGAGAGAAAAAGAGATAAATATGGCTATGAAGAATGCAGCTATAACAAAACAACTTCAGCATATTCAGAGATAAAATGTTAAAAATCTTCTGTTATTTATGGCATAAACGATGAATTATTACTCTTCACTGTTGCTACAATAATGGACAGTGAATTTTACTTCTACTTCAGGTACTTGCATAATATATCATTACTTAATTAGAATGTTGAATATTTCAAATGGACTAATAATGATTAATAACTGCACCCAGTCCAAAAGAAATTTAATACATGGAAATAAAAATTCAGTTTGCTCTGTTTGTTTCCAGGTGATTTAGAGAAAATTATTTAAAAGAATATCAAAAGGAAACAATGTAAAATAAATAAATAAATAGATAAATTCAAGATTTAACAACACTAGATATTCTCAGAATGTTAAATTAGCTTCGGTTTGCATCCTAATATACAACTGTGATGATCTAAGTTGCTACCCTTTGTAAAGTGGAATCTTTATGCTTTCTGGCATTATGATTTATCCAATGAGGTAAAAGGAATATACTAGAGAAAGCCAGCAAACATGAATTTAGAGGAGCTGCTATAATTAAATGATTCAAGACCTCACTTTAATACATCTTAAATCCATTATTTCAATACTAAAACTGTCAATTACTTGTTGCAGGCATGCACCTGAAATTATAATACCTGTTCACACAGTTCACAGAGTTCAGAGTCCAGCTGCTTGCCTGTAGACAGCTTTAAAGTTAGATCTACACAGCTTTAAGAATGAACCGAAGACAAAGAACTTTCTTTTCCTCCTTCCACTTCCACATTTATTTTGGCGACTTTCACAAGAAAAAAGAAAAAAAAATAATACACATTCAATGCATTCCTCATTGTAGCTCTTTTCCCCATTGCCCTCTTTGTGATGGTATCAAATATATTTTGATTTGGCTGTCATTCAAACCTACACTCTCTGAGTTGATCACAATTTTCCAAATTTAGACTAGTTTAAAAGATTTGCAGATTACAAAGCCAGAGACTATCACTCTGAACAATTATACCTTTCCCTTTGTTTTATAGACTAGATAGCTCTAATATTCCTTTCCCACTGCAAACAATCACCAAAGCACTCCTAACTGGCTCTTAACCATCAGCTGGGTTGATGTTGCTTCTTTGTTCTTAGAGGTGTTCATTTGATTTGTAGATGTTACTAATTCCTTAATCTTTCCCGTGGAAATTCTCCAGGCATTCTCCAACTTACATCTGAAGTGGATGCAGCACTCCAAATGTCATCTTGCTATTGAAAAAGCTAAGAGGATCTGTCAGTTCTTCTATCTAGGGAATCATATTTTTGTGGCCAATGGATTACTCAGTCTGACTCTCAAGGCTCTCTCCTTCTGTCAGTATCTTAGTGCAGAACTACCACCCTGCTGGGCTGGCTGTGCATGGGGAAGTTGGGCCCGATGTTTTCTGAAACCCAGGGGGAGAAGTGCACGAGCACTTTCAGTGAAACTACAGAAAAGTATTTTGAATCCATTGTCTGGAAGCATTTTCTCAGGAAAGTACAAGAACTGAAAGTTTGTGAGAAAATTCTGTTCATCCACCTTCACATTCCCTTTGGGTAAAAAAACGCGAAGGGAATTTGAAGGTGGATGAACAGAATTCATTGTAATCTAACAACTGTGGAAATATTTTGGCTGCATTCACTCCATCTGTCAATCACCATGTCACCTAGATAAAAAAAAGATAATAAAACACCTTCCCAAGAAGAAAAACATATTCAATAACAGTCTACACTACTTTCAGAGACCACTGTGTTACCCATATTTCCACTTAGTGTATAATACTCAATTCATATTCATAAACTTCTTTAACCTCTGAAATTTATATTTTAGTCAGATGGCTTTCTGATATTTGAATAGCTCATTTCCTACACATGATCATTAGCTCTCACAGGCAGATTGTTTCTTTAGGCAATCACTTTCTCAGTGCCTGAAGCACAAGCTGCCCATAGTTACCTGTTTTGTTTTGTAGAGTGTATTTGTTTCTATTAAAGCACAGTTTCACAACAGACAAAAGCTACCTCATATACCTTCCTGTATGATTTTCTGCTTGTAAATTAATCTCTTAGGTAACTGGTAAAAATGTGAGGAAAGTATTTGCTATATACAGTAGAATATAATGGCAAAATGAGACCAAGCATAAATAAATAAAAAAAAAAGTTATTTGTTTGTTCACTAGACCAAATAGCTTATCGTTCTGTATCTAACCTTCCCTTTCTGGACTATTCTGGAGCATAAAGTAGGGTCTTAGGCTCAGCCCAGAGAGAGACACTAAGAAATTAACTGAACATGTACTGAGGCAAAATTTACAAAGGGACAACCCCCATAGACCTTCCTCATCAATCTTTCTCAGAGTCCTGCTAGAAATAAAATATTAAGATTATAATTAATTATAAAAATTAATTATAAAAATATTAATAAGATAGAGAATGGGTTTATAGCATTGGGAAGGCTGGAAGAATCCTGCTTGAAGGGTATAGGAATGAAGTTATTTGGGTGTTGGGTTCTCCTATTAAGAAGTAAAAATTATGAAGATGCCCTGGACAAAAATGCACACTTTACTTTAAAGAAGGCAACATAAGTGAGTGAGAAGGAGGAAGGTCAGGTACTTTCTCTCCTGAACGCAGAAGAATGATACTTCCTGAAGGATAAGAATTAATATACTATGGGACTATGATCTGAACATGAGACTCGGTCTTACATGATAATTGGTAAATACCTAGTACATACACTGCATAGTGGCTAACCCAGAACTGTATTCTCAGATAATGCATATCACAACAGAGAAAGAAACAGAATGCAGCTTGACATACTGGACAAATGTAACACACAATGTGGTCTACAGCACAGCTTGAAGACTAATTGGCCACGAGCATCCAGTGAAACATTTTTGTCCAAATGTGTCAGGTAAGATCCAAGTGCTTTTCAATGACAGCTTACCAGTCCACCCCTTCTGCCAATGCTATTGAATAGAAATTCATAGCCCATAGTAAGTTTGATAGACAAAAGGCTATCAAAGAGATCACAGACCTCTGTGGCAACTGACAACATGGGACTGCTCATTTACACCAGGTCCTGGTGTGAAGCCTTATTCTTCCTCACTTGACTCAGCTTATAGAAAAGGAAAAGAAAAAATATATACATACATACATATGTATATGGACTCTTGTTAGGCATGACTTTCTGATATCATGACATTGATGTCAGAAGGACAAATTATAACGCTCAGAATCACACTGAATGTTATTCAGCAAAAAGTAATAATATATAATTCATGCAAATTAACTATTATGTAGTAACATCAGTAATAACTCCATTTTGTTTAGTAAAAAGTAAACTCCAAATTTAAATATTAAGAAGCCAATTAATAAGTCACTGATCAACACACAGCAGGAAGCTACATCTGCTCCCCTTTATTGCCTGTTTGGTGCAGTCAAGACACTCAATTAAATTAAACAATAGAAAAGCATTGTTCAGACAATTTTTTTTTTTGAATGACTCAATCATCCCCCACAAGGAACTTCTGAGTGCAATTTCTAAATTTTGCTTTGTTTTACTTTTCAAATAATTGTTTTCTTCCAGCTCACTCAGAGAGAGTAATTTTTTAGCCTTTAATGATTTCTAAACATGACAGTTCTTTCATGTCTGGAATTTGTCTCAATTATTGGGCATATCTGAAGCCTCACTAAACCATATCTTACCCTTCATTTCCACTAAACAGTCAAAACAAAGAAATGGAATGAATGCCCCAAAATTCTAGTCTGCATGGTCAGAAAAATATCAGTACTTTCAATCTCCTTGAAAATGACATAGGGTCAACTACAAGAGAGAACAGAATTCTCTCTATTTACCAGTTTTACATGATCTCATTTACAAGATCACTTCCTAAATGTCCAAAGCAGCTCCAGTTTAACCAGAACACTCATGAGTGCATTAAAAAAAAAAAACAATTTATGAAAACTGCAGGTATAAAGAAAGTAGGGTTCTGACCACTTAGTTTATTTAGTGTAAATTAGGAGCAACAACTAAGCAAGAGGAAACAAAATAAGCAAGGACAGTCATAAAAACTCGTAATTTTTTACTCCAGTATTCTCTTCTGGATACGTCACTACTGTTTGATTAAACTAAAACTCAAATTTTAATGCAACAGGTTTAGGTTATTTCTTTTGTTACCTCAATTCTAACTGTTACCAACTGCTCCAGTTAGAGCATTTTTTTCAGCACAATTTGACATTGTTCTTTCTGAATCTTCTCCATATTATGATAAGTCAGTATAAAAGGTGCAACATAGTAAGAAATAATCACAAATTTTTCTTTGGTAACAGGAACCACATTGTTCCTCCTTGTTTCTGAGAGAGCAAGGCTCTGAATCCCAAACAGAGATCAGATGCCGGCACTGTGCAGGTGACCAAATGACAGCTCAGATCCCAGAAGGTCTGTCAAGGCTATGTATGTACATTTTCTTTTGGCAACTGTGCCAGATGAAGAAGCTAATGTTCTCAACACTTGGAAGAGATTTTTAAGTCACATCTGTTGACTGACTCGTTTGAACCAATCACTCCATAATTTGTTTTAGTCAATATGAGTTAGGCTGGTTTGAAAAGTTAAAACATAATACCTATGCCAACAAATTAACTTGGATTGGAGGAACCCTGGGAAAACAAGTAAGCAATTCAGCTGGAACACCTTCCAGGTAATAGCAATTTTAAAGAGAGAAGCTACACTGAGCAGAAGTAATAATACTGCTGTGGGTTTTAATTTATATAATGAGCTTTAAACAATCACAAAAGAAGACTTCACTGACTCTAGGGTATACATTTGAGAGGAAGTAGACCAGAGGTGTGGCTGGAGTGCCACCTTTGCCTAGGCATGTCATGGAGATTGCTATTTTGGAAGCAACTAATGACTTTTAACCCATCAATAGTCACTTACAAAAATGTTCATCGGTGTTTTTATTAACAGAAAAAGACACCGAGTGTCTGAATTCCACGGTATATGGATGCGCCAGGACTGAAATATGCTGCCTTGTCTCCAACTGGAGGATAACTAAGTAGCAGAGGAGCTGTACCCAGTTGTTGTGCAGGCTACTATAAATCTGCCACAATTAGCAGTAAAAAGGCAGGATAGTAGCAGAGACGCTTGGCCTAAATTAAAGTTCTAGCTTGAAGGATCAAGCTGAGCACTTCCTGGCTCTCAGCCGAACTTCATTATAGATAACCGGACAGTGGTAGCCCTGGGTATATTCTGTGATTGAACACTTGTCACAGCAATTATGTTCTGGTTTAGTTTGGTTTTAAATACCTGCAGCAAATCTGAAAAGACCGTCTGTTTTGTAAACTTGACTACAGAGCAGGTGTTGTCTTTGTAGTCTTAGACAATGCTTTTTTGTATTTTTTTTTTAAAGCATGCACAAAAGACATGCTGGCCTAGATTCTCTTGGAATTTCTGATTGCTTCCTGTTACTCTAATAAAATGACCCACCTGTAAAATCTGCTTTGCTGACCTTTTAACTCTAGGTACAATGGTGTCCAAATGAAGAAACATCGACAAACCAGAGCATACCAACAAATCTGTTGGCCAGTATTTTGTTATCTTTGGCTGTTCTCAGGAAGGTACTATTTTCTATCTGCCAAGACTACCTTGTTAAAAATAGAGAATATAATCATTTTGCATGTGCTGTGGTGTGGTTTATTTCTTTTTCACATCTTCATCAGAAAGACTTCTTCACAGGAATCAGAGAACCTTTCATGTTTGAATTCCCCCCATTTCTCACATAGTTGTGTTGTTACTGAAGAAGTTCTTACAATTAATATAATGAATAAAGACTCAAAACCATAGCTTAAGTACTTTTCTAATTATGGGGATCAAGATTATTAATGGTTCAACATTCTGACTGCATTGGAAAAGCACAAACTTCTGGTAAACAGATATATGCATTCTTTACATCTTTTCAATTTGTATATTTTTAAAATTCCAAAAGTGCACAAAATAGCTTGCACTAAATGTCCTTTAGACATGCAGTCTTTCGATCTCTTCTAGTAATGATTGTCAACTATTACACATGCTGTTTAAACACAGTAATTCTTCCAGTGTTTTCTTCTGCCCAGGAATCATACAGATTAATTCCATGTACCCAGTTTGTTCCCCATGCATTTTGGACAGCTCTGCCATTCCTCCATCTCACTTTCCTACAGTTTCCGTTAACATCTCACCTTGCTTTCACCCTTACCCTTTCTTCTCAGCTCTTTCTGGGCTTCTGTTCTTTCCAGGTTGCTCAGGACACTTTTCCAGTGTCTCTTTACCAGAAAAGGCAATCTGCTTTGAAGGGGTAAGATATCAGCTGTAATGCTGGCATCCTCCTACTCAGTGTTGTTGCTAGCCTCAACCTGGTCCTAGCCCAAGTGGCCCTAGCCTTCCTGTGGGAACAGGACCCTCTTTCTTGCTGTATGACCCTGAGGTTTTAGAAACAGATCACCTCGCCATTTTCCAACAAGAAATCAAATAGCAAAGTAAATACTCAGAAGTCTTAAACTTATTAAAACATACAAACACAAAGCCTACTAAGCTGATGGGAGAGAACTTACCCAAGCAAGGTTATGACAGCCAAAAATTTTCTTTACCAGCGCTGCCTGGTGTGATTTGTACCACCATCCACATGACAGCTCATCCACAGCACAGTGAGACCCACTCCAGCTTTGAACAGAACATACATAAATCATGATTGGAGCCAAGCACCATTTAAAAATTAAATAGTAAGATATCCTTGCAGTGTTTCCGAGGTAAATAAACTACACATTTAATGTAAAAATAAAAAAAAGAAAGAAAGTGTGTGTAGACTGATAGACAGAAACAGCTTAATTGGTTTTAAGTATGCTTCTCCTAGACCCATGAGGTAAGTGTAGGGACACTTGCATTGTTTGAACATACCCAGCATGTGTCTGGAGGCAGGATATCTATATAATGCAGTAGGAAAGCGAAATAGCCTCAGATTTCTCTTAGCTCAGGGGTCTTTGAACGCAGTGGATGTGCCCTCAGTCCAAAAATCATTATTTCATTTTTGATTCCTAGTTATGTTACCAAAGCACATCACTGCCGAACTATAGATCTCCCTCTATCAGACACTGTCATACCTAAAAGAGATGGGGGACACACATCCATTTTTCCCATACTAGTCAGCCTATTAAATCCAACGTAGATGCAGCATAGTATGTCACTGACTCAAATTAGCTGTCCATTGCAGAGAGTGTCTAAAAACATCCCTCCATCTGGACTGTATGAGCAGCAAGTGGAAGTAGCTACATTTTTTTCCAATTTGTACTCTCTGGAGACTACTACCACATTCATACAGAACAGAAGAGGTACATCCTGCATTCCAAGAGTCTTTTCCCATCCTGCATGGATGGAAACTCGAAATGCACAGACCAACTGCAAATCCCTAAAAAAAAAAAAATTCACAATTAATATTACATAAGAAACCAAGCAGACGTAAAATAAGAAACTTAAAATAGGAATAAAAACAATTGCTAATGTCATATAAAAGTAATAAGTCTTTTGTCTGTGAGATATATCATTTCTTTACTTTTCAGGTACGTTCTGATAAAGAAAATTTTCACATCATCAGGCATGTTGCTGAACAAATATTTTTGTATTTTGAACAAGGGCTTTTTTTCTTATAGCTAGAATGCAAAATCAATTACAATATATATTTTGTCATATTAAATGCCTACTTTGTCGTTTAATACACAACTACCTTGTATATTTTTGTCCTTTAATAATATGCATCCAGTGTTTACTTCCAGTTATTTATTCAAATTCTATTATTAACTCAACAAATTACTTTTTTATATCCCAGTCTCTTTTTTCATGTTAGTAAGCTATACATCGTGACTGGTCTTTTACAAAAGTTCTGCTTTTTGTAAGCCCATATCTAGGAACCTCTGTTTGCTCTTTTGTGTCTGGATTTCCATGCACAGTGAGTCACTTGACAACTTTCGTTGCTGTTATCAGGCAAAGATTGTCTGCAGACACAGAAAAAAGGCAACCCAGAACATTGGGAGCTTCACAAATTTTTAACTCACCAGCTTTCATGGGGTAGTCTGGAAAGGATAGACAATGTAGGATTTTCATTGAGATTATGAAAATGAGGCTTATACAAAATCTTTAACATATATCTTATAAGAAATGAAATCTTATAAGAAATAAGATAAGAAAACACCTTCTACAATGATGTTGATTACCACAAATATCCATGAAATTAGTCATGACATGTTGCAATATTGCTTCTTCTTCCAAGTCAGATAAAGTTAACGGAAACACTCCACCATATTAAGATCAGACACTTTTCACTTACAAACTCCTTTGATTGTACTCCCAATTAACACCTTTCTACATTGAAAATCCAACAATACCAGATTATGACGTGTTTCTCAATAAAAATTTACCATCTGCAAAGCAACAAAATGCATTCTTCCCAGAGAAAAACTGGGAAATAGGAGGAGAAACTTCAGCATGCAGACGTGGGTGAGGAATTGAAGAACTCTGATCAGACGCATGGAAATGACTACTCCCTTTTCACCATCCATTCATATGTAAAATGGGAGTAACTTTAATGGTCTACAAGGTTCAAAGAATCATTGTAAAATTCTCCCTGCAGATAGCTCCCTCCTAGTCTGCCTGCCAGTGAATAGTCCATGTGTGTTGTATCTGAGAAAAAAAGAGAGACAGAAAAGTTGGAATCTTGATGATTTAAGAGGGTGTGAAAAATAGATAATTCGCACCAAATTTAACACAGAGTCTCCTCTTAAATATGCTGACACAACAGGCAATGGAAGCAGTCTGGCTGGCTGAAACGCTGATCAGCCTTCCAAGAGACAAAAATGACTTTAATGACCTAATGTTTAATGGTATTATTATATGAGAAACGAAAAGTATAAAACATAAATAACTCAAATAAGTATAGAGCAATACCCAGATACTGTTAAAGGGCAAATTTTATTCTTTCTTCTCCAGTCCGTAGTTTGAAAATTACAGACATCTCACTCTTTAATTTTCATTCTATAACTTATATATTTTTTCTTTTTTTTAATTCCCATTTTCCTCTTCCTAGAGTGATCTCCTCCTGCTTGCCACCACTGCCTGGTTCTCACTCTGGATCAGGATAGTTAAATTAAAAGTTAATGCATGGATAAGTTAAAAATTAATTTGCCTAGCTTCACTGTCTAACTCCCGCTGGGGTCTTCCTGGGGTCTTGCTGCAACATCCTCAAGACCTACCTCATCAGTAGCTATTCCTTTACAGTCTGCTGCCCAATCTGTCTCTAGTTACCAGACCGGACAGCAAGTTCCATACAGTTCACATGGTTTTCTGGATCCCAACAAGGCTGAGATCAGCTATGATTTCTGTGTCCCCTTTGCAATCCTACAAACTCCCTCCCATCAATCTTCCTGCACTGGAGCTCCCATCAGTAGTGTCTGATTGTCCTTTCTGGTCCCAAAAGCCATGGGCTGCAAACCCAATGGCCAAAGTAGGGCAGAGTATAGTTGGACTGAAACATGTAAGTGTGCTTGACCCTTTAGAAATATGAGGAGAGTCTGATTTGACTCTGTTGTGTTTAGCACTGGTGCTGGCGGAGTGAGCTTTCCTTAATTGATACTTAAAAGTGCTAAAGCACAAGTGCTTTTCTTGCTGAAACTATTTTCTCTGGGAAATAGTCTCTTGGAAACAATGGCATATCACAATAGCCATTCAGCTTCCCTAATTAAAACTCATGTGGCACTCTGCCAATCGCTGAATGCGACCCAGTTTACTCAAGTACTCAAGTAGAGTTCTCCTCAAGTAATTCTTTATATTATTTAAACCTGGTCTAATTGTTTTGATTTTTTTCCTTTAACTTCTGGTTAACACCATCACTGGCCCCATGTCTTGACTGCTGAACATTAAATGAATGAAAAACTCTATTTCAAATTTTGACACACTCTGACAGATAATGTAAAAATCTTGCTTTACCTGTTTTCTCTCTGCTGTGTAAGTGAAGGACAATTGTGATGGATCCCAATGTCACAATATCAAAACCAAGGGAGAAGAAAATATCTTTAAGAAGATAGAAGTCTTGAGGTTCCTTAAAGAACTTTAAGGAACTAGTCTAGTCACTATCCTCCAAGTGATTAACAAATTATAGTTCATCTGTTGCAAAATATCTTGACAAAGACATTGAAAGAGTTCAGTCTAAAGCAAAAACAGGAAAAAAATCTATAATTTTTGTACTGGCAAACACTACTTGTTTTGATTTTAAAATTGTTAAAATGATCATTAATAACATTTAATAAAATAAACCATGAAGCAAACCATGATGCATCTCCCTAAGCATTACACTGTCTCTTATAAAGTAAGTTTGTCTCTTAAAAAGTGATATACAAAAATCATACCTTGTCTTCTTGAAACATCTCTTGATTATGTACATAAAAGTTACTATTTAATGTATTGTTTAAGTAAGCAGTGAATTCTACCAATTCTATTATATTTATTTCTGAAGTACACTTCTAAACAATGGGTATTTCTCCTCACTTGCCTCCTTTGTGTCCTTTCTAATTTCTGCACACCAAGCCAGCCACAAATGTCCTTGCTTGCAGATGTTATAAGTTAAGTTCCTATAAATTACCATCTCAAAGTGTTTCCAATGAGTTAATGTAAAATTCCTTAATAGTCCGAATTACCTACCAGGGTGCTTGGAGCTCCCTGCAGCAGGTGTTAGGCAAATATAGACTGGCAGAACTCCCTCACCTTGATTCATATCAGCTGATGCCCTTCTCCTCATATGTGCTTAAAACGGACTCAAGAATATGAAACACATTCTTAAATTGGTTTGAATTTTGACTCCATTGAAGTAAAGCAGCTTATCTGATTTTTCTGCATCTGCATAGCAAATTTTCTCATGACGCTTCCTAGCTCTGCAAACATCATCAGTGTTATCACTAGGAGCAGAGCTTTTCACGCAGTACTGAGAAACTTGCTTTCCTAAAGTCAGGAAGGGAGGTCCTATGAAAAGGGCGAATAACACAAAATAGGAAAAGTGACTCACAATATATCTAGTTCTTAAGAGATCCTAGATGAAATAATAATAACACATGGCATTTTACAAAAACAGAACCAATTCTTTTCTTTAGGCTGAAAATTAATTTATTTCACTCAAACTGACTTCCAAATCATGGTGAATCACTCTAACTCTTCTAATACCTCCTGCCTGATGGTTTTAATATGTTGGCAAGTATACATCTCCTCTAGAATTTTCAAAGGTATTGCAGAAAAATAGTTGAACAAAAAAGAAATCATTTCAGTCTTTATCATATTTTCTCCTAATATACTAGAATGGATGCCTCATTTAGATTTAAGCAGTATAAGTTCAAAACTGCTACTTGGTGTTTTAAAAGCATAAAGCAGGTAGTCATCATAAAGAGGTAGGTAACTTTATAAATTCCTAGTATGTCATGTTTGTTTTGCAACAAACTGTGGCAGACTTACTAGGATCATCTCATCCTTTTTTCACTTTTTAATAATCAAGTAATTTCTAAAATCACTTTCAAGGTTTAATTAATACTGTAGGGAGTATTTTTATTTTTTTGCAAATGCAGCAATTAGTTTTACAATGTCAGTATCATTGTTTTTATAGAAAGCTTAAGACAGCAGGCAAGCAGTTACAAGTAGTGGAAACACATAATAAAATAGTAATTGTTCATGTTACATACACGTACAAAATATTATTAGCGACGAATCAATTCCATATGCTTTTCCCTCAAAGTCATGTGTCTTGTTTAATGCAGAATGAGCACCAGAAGAAAACTAGCAATATTCATTATGACATGTACTAGCCCTAAAACTGCTTCTCTATCTAAAAGAAAGAGATTATATAAACTACGGGATGACACTTTATGAACAGCAGTAATAATGGTCATCTATTATGCTTTGCTTTTCATCAGTAGGTATCAAGGAGGTCAGGCATATTGTTTCTGTTTTCTAGAAGAGAAAATAAGGCACAGAGGTGGAGTGACTGCCCCGGGTCATCCATCAGGCTGACACAGTTTTGGAAGGGAAAGCAGTTTCCTGAATCCCTGCCCAGTTTTCTGTCTTTCTCAGCAGTAAGTGGATTGATACTTTAACCATCAGTAAGTAGACAACTTTACCTGATTATTGAAATGTCTGTGAAACCAAAGGTTCTTTGTAAAAAATAAGTCATTTGCAGCTGAATGTTCTCTACAGAGTCCAGCACTCCTAGAGTTTGCAAAGTAATTTTTAATATAACATTGTAATGAAGTAGAGCAAAAAACAGCTGACCTCCCTAATTATATTATGTTGTAATAAGATTTGTCACTCATAACAGATGTTTTTCTATATCCTAGTACATTTTTGAACCTTTCACTCTGGAAGATTAAATACCCATCCTTTCTTCTTTAGGTAATATTTTAATTCAATAATAATGCCTTAAGTGCAATAATTGTTTCAACAAATGAAGTATCTGTGAGAAATACATCAATTAAATTGTATACGAGAAAGGTAAGTCTGAGGGTGTCTTATAACTAGTAATTAAAGAGGGTGAATTTGAAGACAGCAGTGTTGAATATTTTGAAAGAAAATAATTCCTTTCTTCATGAAAAGGTAACTCACAGGCAGATGGCTCTCTGCATTTTGAAAGGCTCAAGAGTCGTTTACTTCACCGAGAAATTACTAGATAACAAAATTATAATCATTGCCTGGGCCATTAAACTTTGGTAAAGGTGACTGAAATAATCTCAGGAGAACTAAGAGCTTGTTTAGTGCATGGATATTAAGCAGCAGTAATTAAGTAACACTGTGGGAGTGTAAGTCCCAGGAGAAAGCGTGTAACAATGACAATTTTATTACACATTTCAATTACCTGTGACTGCTCACTTCAGTTTTCTACGATAAAAAACTGCCACTATTTCTGATCTCCAGGAAGGCCTGAGTCACAACACATCTGAGATCGTCCCAGAGCTGGTTCTCTGATCCTGGGGCGAACTGGCACAATCTGGTCACATCTATCCTGTTAAACTCTGCCTGCAAATAGAGCAGCCATATCCACTGCCCAGGGTTTATAGGCTCTGGCCTGTATTGATTCACAAACTTTCTCAGGAGCTATTTGCTAGTTAACCCCGGCCTACACAATTGCACAAGGGACCGTTCAGTGCAGAACCGTAGCAGTGCAGAAAGCCTTATCCTGCACTTTTGCCTGTGCCCTGGCACTGCTAATTACTAGTCAAGATGAAGTCAGTTTGTCTTTGAGCAAAAACAAGATGTTTCTGCAGGATGCAGTGGACAAAGGAGAGCCAGAAGAATGACCCGTGGAGAGGGGAAATGATGCCAGAGTTCGTAACAGTAAAAACTGTGAGAGTTAGCAGCACTGTGGATAAATGTGAGCAGCACAGGACGAGCTTTGTCAGAGGAGGGTGAGAGGATGTTGCAATAATCAAGTTAAGAAATAGTGAGTGTGGGAGTGGAAATGCTAGTTGGGGAAATGGAGCAGCATCTGCTGCCATTTTAGAGCTACTGTGCAAGAGGAATCTTCAAAGTTTAGAACGGGCCTGTGAAGAGCCCTGAGCTGAAGGCAGCTGCCAGGTCGGTGTGGGAGAGGGGTATGTTGTGCTGTCCAAGGTGAGCAGAAAGGAAGGAAAGGTGTGGGGCTGTAGAGATGCTTCATGTTAGTTATGGCATCATTTATTCAGACTTATACAGCTCATACAGCTCATATCTGAGCTGTTATTAGAGGCTCTTCCAGAGATGCAGGAAACCAACAGCCAGGAAGGAAACCTGTGGGCTTTTCTTCCAGAGCACCCAGGACTTAGGTGGCTCAGTGAGAAAAAAGCCATAGAAAGCAGAAGAGAAGCAGAAACATCTGAACATCTAACTGAGGACAACACCTTGGCAGCTTACATTCAGCTGGTCACTACTCTGTCCTATTAACACAGTGCTGAGGCCAACCTTCACCATATCCAAGTTCGGGAGGTCACAGTGGGTGGCTGGAGTGGCAAAAACAGTCAAGTTACTCCGTTTGGGGTTAGAGGCTTTAGCTCCTGCAGTCAGAGCAAGTCCTGCACCATGGAAGCTAGTAGGAGCCCAGAAGAGTTTCTGAGAAATGGGCTCGAGGAGACATTTAGCCCATTTGTCTGCCTCTGAAGGAATATGAAAGGAGGAAGCTATATCTGTGACAGCAATCTAGCCAGCAGCATGGGCTGACAGGAAAAGAGCATGGAAAATTTCAGCTATATTGTCATGTTTGTGAGAGCAATCAAAATGGAAAAAGGAGTAGACCTCAGAAAAAACACAGTAACGTTTTCACATATATATGATAGCACATATGTATGCATGCACATTCAAACATGACTTGCATATTGGAATTCATTGAGATATCTGCATTTTCAATGAATCCAACTCCTCCTGGATAAATTTAAACTAGAAATTAAACAGCACCAAGATGTGTGTAGATAATTTTAGTGCCTTTACTTCATAACTTTTGGAAGGTTATTAGCATAGTTTTGACCCGGGTGTTATCTAATATTTCTCTCAACTCCTGAGGAAGTTTTGGGTCCTGGAACAGACTGGGGACCACTCTCAGCAGGCCATCCAGATACATCTACTTTGTTTTGAATGATAAGCATGGACATGGGCAAAATTTGCCAGTTAGTTTCAGGGCCAGACAATGAGTTCTGGAACAGCACAGAATGAATTCTTGTTTTGCCACTAACAGTTTTGCCATGTTCCCCAGTGAAATTCTAAAGCAGAGAAGCAGGATATAATGTTGGTCAAAAGTATAATTTGCCATTGTGAGATAGATAAAGAAAAATAATGATAAATTCAGTTGCCCAACAGCTGACATTCTTCTTTTCTATGAAATATGTATTTCTATGCAGTATATATGTATAAATAAATAAATAAATAAACGTAGCAGTAAATGTTATGACATTAAACTTTGCCTGGGTCAGCATGATGCAATTTAGTGTGTGTTTCTCTCCCTTTCTAGGGAACTGCCAGATAACCACATGGACAGGGAGTATTCTGAGGACTTCATTTGCCAAGAAGGTTTCTAGGGAAACAGATCCAAGAAACTCCTGGACCCTCTTCATGCTCTTGGGTGCCAGAAGAAGGTAGGAGATTTAGCAGACAGATTCTGTGATGGTCTGAGCTGGCAGTCAGCACATGATTCCAAGCTTGAAATTATCTTTTCTCTGAACAAAGATATACAGCCCTCACTCTCTGATAAACTACAAGAATCTTGGTGATTTGTTTTTGCTAATATGTGCCCATTTTAATTTTATCTTTATACAGTTATTTACTGAATATAGCGACCAGTAAATGCAAAGGGAAAGAGAGTGGTAGTTAGATGTTATCACAACTCAATAGATATATCTACATGTAAGTACCAATGGTGATGTTTCTGAGATCTGAGGGTGCTGTGGTGCATATATATGAGAGTTATAATTCTGCTCCTCTTTGTACCTCAGAGGCCTCTGTGATAGCTATTTTCAATGCAGATCAGTACCGTTCATTCTGCAATAGAGGCGTGCGTGCAAAACACCTGCAACAGTGCTTTCATGGACTACTCTGAGTTGCCAGAATGAAAAAAAAAAAAAAAAAAAAAAAAAAGTGTGCTTTTTGTCTCTGGAGGGACATAACTCAACTGGGATGACAGATGTCCAAATGCCATTGATTTCACCGATTTTTCTCTGTGCTTGTGAATATCTGCAATTACAAAATTAGAGACTAGTCTGAGCTTCTCTGCAAAAATTGGGAAAGAATTGAAACAATCTGAATCTCAAAATAATTAATTGTTCATTATCCTTTAGCAAAAGTGGTAACTTTGAGAAATCTCACGTGTACTGTATGCTTTGGTCTACAGAAAACATTATTATTTATAGTGCATTATGAAATAGTGGTAATACAGAAGCTTTCAGGTGGTCAAGGAGGTGGTCAAGGAGGTGGTCCGAGGTTTATTTATAGTATATATTATTTATTGTCCCTATAAAAAGGTCTTATCTGATTTTTCTCAAGGGTCGGCATAATCATAATTTTTTTTTTTTTGCACTTCAGGGTACATTTGGGGTGAAGATCATCTACACACACATACTTTATTACCTTCAGTATGCTCCCCTGTTCTTTCCCCATCCCTGGCTTCTCCATCATGCTTTCACAGGACTTAGAAGAGTAGAGCTGTTTCTCCACCACAAAATGCTTCAGGGACATAGAAATTTGGAAGCACATTGGGGTGTGAGAGGGGACTGAGAAGATGGGCTGCAGTATTCAGAAGTACTACATTTAAGTACACAAGCATGAAAGAAAAGAGGAGTTATGAAAAAAATACTATATTCTGCTTTCAGGTTAGACTGGAATTCAATCCCAGGAAGTTATGTGCCAAAAAATCCTCCAAACTTTATACAAGAGAGAATATTTGAGCCTCTTTATATTTTTCAAATACTTTTTTGACTACATTAAGACACTTCATGGAGTTAAATGCTCACATACGTTTTTAGGACATAATTCCCTTGCTTCAATGACATTTCTTTGGCTGCTCTGCATTTGCAATCCAAGCTTCTGTCCTGAACTATCTATTACCACAGCAGCTTCTTTTTTGATACAACTGGAGGGCCTGAGGAGGTGCTTTAGGTAGCATTAAGGAAAGACAATGTTCATCCCATCAGAAGTACAAAAATTTAATTTAATACAAAATAGAGGTTAATGACCACTATGCAGAGTAACAAGAACTTACAGAGTTAAAATATATTGTCCTGAATTCTGTCCAGAATAACATTCACCAAGTGCTCATTGGCAAAGCAAAAGACATATTAAATAACTGCTCATCAGCTTGCATTTTTTAAAAAATTATCTACATTCAAAGCATAATTTAGCAGGAGGAAACTTATATCTACAAACTGAATGGTTTGTCACAGCTCAAGGGCAACTCCACTATTAATCAGGGCTTTCCATACACTAAAATACTTTCTTGCTCAGAGAAGAAGTAAAATCTAAATAATAGTGTCACAGCAGACCAACAAATCCATCTCAAGACACCAGAAAACCATGCTGAGTAATAAAACAGAGAGAACAAAATCTCTAAATTCGGAAACAGTGTAATCTCCTGTCTGACTCACAGCTGTCTTGGTAAGCTGCTGTCTTTGTTGTAGCTATTTCCATTTATGAACAGAAATAAAAAATACCTGAGAATTATCCAGGAAGATAGGCCTGGAAAGGATCAGGTGAGTCACTATGCTTCATCCTCTAGAACAATGAGAAATTTTGTGATAGTTGTTAAACCAGCATTGTTCAACATGAAAATCCATTCCCCTCACGTACACACAAGTTCCAACGGCCTTTCATCATCCACAGAATGAGAACAAAACCCTCAACAGCTGCAGTGCACGGAGGGAAAAGAGAAATCAGAGGTAGGAGTCAGGGTCGCTGCCAGTGCAGGTGGCCAGCGCCTGAGCCTGCAAAGTGGGATGAGCTGTCTCTTCTTCCTCCCCAGCACCAGACTCCTGCCAAGGAGGGAAAAAAAGGAGGAAAGAAACCTAACAGGAGCAAAGCTATGTGTTCCTGAAGACAGATAATTACAGTTGCCACTGAGCAGCAACTAGTAAACACCTAAAGTGAGGGCTAGTGTTTTGGCATTGCTGACAGGGCTGGATTTAACCTGAACTACAATCATCCCAGCAAAACAACCCTGAGTTACAGAGGTAAAGATAAAAAAAAGAAAAAAAAAAGAAGAAGAAGAAGAATACTGTACTGACACTCCTTGGTGCCAGAGCATCCAGTGGACCTGACGGAAGTGCCAGAGGCACTGCCTGATGTGGGGCATCTTGTAAAATTTTGGGCACATCTCGCTTTCCTGCCTGCTCTCTCTGGGATTTCATACTGTCACTGGAGAGAGACAGGTTACAACAGAACAAGAACACAACAATGTGTCTTGCATATAGCATTGGATCCAAAGGTGCAGTATATGCAATGTGAAATGCTAAGAATAGGAAAATATTTTTCTTTCAATGTTCCATGTTTTTATGCATACTGCCTGTGGAGCTAAAGATGTTTAGTTTTGACAGTCAAAACGTAATTCAAGAGGAAGAAAAATCTAGCCACTAAACTCACCCAAGCATCTGAAAAGTCTATAATTTTGTCCATCTGAATATAGTGTTTTCCCCTTCTGGATGACTAGAATTATTCACTAGTGGCTGCTCAATGATCTCTTGCAGTGTTCTTTCTTGAGGAGGAATAATAATTGCTAATAAAAACAATGAAGTGGGGCACATGCATAACCCAAATCATTTTTAATGCTAATCCAAATCCCTGTTTATTCTGCAGCTACAAACAAAGCTGAGGAGGATTGGAAATGGGTTTGCACCTCTTTGCCAGGTTCATACTTCAGAATATAATAGCATTACCCTCTAGTGTCTTAACACATTCCCTTTCAAACAACTGGCTTATTTCCCGTACTTCCAGAAGAGAAACACACATAGCTCACCTAGTAGGTCTACTTATTTGTGCAAAATTCTCTGAAAGATAAGCAAAAAAAATATGCAAACACAGCAAGTCAAGTAATGGCACTACTGTCTAACCACAAATAAATTGTGGAAGACTGTGGTAAATCCTCTTACCTCCTATTTTTCAGACAACAACAACAACAATGTCTGCTATTGTTTTATATATCAGCAATCTCTGAAAATGAAATACTTCTGCAGGTATAAACCCAAGATTTCTTCTCAGTAGTCATAACTAAACTGATTAGAGCCTTTTCTCTTCAGCCACATATGGCAGCACATCTCCAGGCTGCTGTGACAGCACCTTGGGGCTAGAAGGAAACACACTCTCGAGCAGATAATTGCTATTTCTTTCAACTCAACTGGTTGTGACTTGTATGAACAGCAAATTGTCCAGTTCAGAGGTGAAAAAAACAGACCCTCAAGAGGCTTGGTGCAGTTTAGGAGAATAGACTGCAGAGAAAAGCTTTTGCAATCCTGAAACTCTAAGGAAAAAAAAAAAAAAAAAAAAAAAAAAAAAAAACTCAGTTGTTCTGGAGTTGAAAGGTCAGACTTTTGCCCCAGCATGTAGTGTACACAGCCGTCACAGCCATAGGTGTGATGTCTCCTCCACTAAGTGGCAGTTCACAGGAGGAGAGATTGCTGTACATTCCCTCCTGTTTGAGAAAAACCTGATTTTTTTCCCTATTCTTATTCCTTCCTTCCTTCCTTCCTTCCTTCCTTCCTTCCTTCCTTCCTTCCGTCCTTCCGTCCTTGCTTCCTTTCCTTCCTTCCTTTCCTTCCTTGCTTTCCTTCCTTCCTTTCCTTCCTTCCTTCCTCTCTTCCTCCCTCCCTCCCTCATGTCTCAAGAGGGGACACCGCAGGGACAGCAGCAAGGCAGCAGAGGGCTGCCACAACCTCACGGCTGCAAGTGCATCGTTTGGTGCAGGACTGGGCAGTGAACTGTGCTCAGACTCCCATTTCATGTGCACTCCTGAACAGAAGTATGGGCACGTACACCTTGAAAAAGTGCTGGCAGTGCATGCAGCGTGCCCAAACGCTGTGTATGTACCGTGCCTGTGCTGGCTCCATGTGTGCTGGAGGCACTGCCTAGCGTGTCTGGCGTCGGGCGGGTGGTAAACAGGCAGCATGAGCTGAACCACGTCCAAGCAGTTAGTGCCCTCTTCTTCCATCGAAACAACTACCCAGGCAGAAAAGGAGGGCAAATGTATTAGACAGGACTAGAGAGGAGCCTAAGCATAACTTTAGCACAATTTCCCTTCCTAGTTCTGAAAATATCCATATCCAAAGTCTCTAGCACTAGGCAGGGATCTTTTTGATCACAAATTTTATGATATATTTCCCAAATATACTTCCAGTTTATGATATATTTGGGAAATATATCATAAAATATATGTATGATATAGCCACACTTTTATATGTTTCTTCTTCTTTTTCTCTTGACCTGTTACACCCAGGTAAAAATCTAGCTTTATTTGAACACCTCAGTCTTTGAAATGCTTCACTTTTTGGTAAAGACATGCCACAATACCCACAGCTTGATACAGCTCTGTACTTTCTGCAGACTTTACTTTGGCTTATTTGTCTGAAAGCTTAAGCGTCATGTTTAAAAGGCTTGTGCCATATGAAGAATTGCACAAGCAAGCATTTATGCCATTTCAGAACTGACTGAGGATGTGTATGCTGATTTTGAGCTTGTTTTGAATTTCAGCATAAGAGGTATTTTAGCACTGATCCATGTGTAACGTGCTTGTTAATGACAGAAAAAAAAGCTGCATTATTGTATAGATCTTTTGTATAGATCTTTGATTTTATTGTATCTGTATATGTGGAAAAAAAATATATCAAAATCTCACAGACCCAAATTATGAACCTTCGTTTTAGAAAATATTCAGGTAACTCACTGAAGCAAGACTTACCCATTTTTTTGATGGTATAGACCTGGAGGTCCAAAACAATTACCTTCCTTGCTTCCTTTACAGCAAAACGTTGCTGTACACTAAGCCTTCACCAACTTAATTGCAGTCCCATAGATGAGAAGAATTAAAGGCAGAAGATATAGGTCAGACCCCAAACCATGTAATCTGAAGTGTCACTGAGCCAAACATTAGATCCACACTCTTTGCCCCTACAATTTGTTAAGATTAGACTATAAAAAGAAAAAAAAATAAGACAAAGCCTCGTATAACAGTACTTATAGGAGAAAATGAATGTTGATAAAAAAAGAGCAGGAATATTATTAGAAATTGAAAGATGAGGGGACCCCTGGCAGAGCAGGGTCTGGTAGCATGCAGAATCAGAGCTGCTGCCAGAGAAGGGCATTAGGAAGACACCGACAGAGAAATCTATCACAAATTTTCCTTTGTATCTTTGTCATTTTTTTTTCAATATTTACATTTCTTTTAAAAGCTTTTGTTTTTAAAGGAATTTTGGAATTGTTTCTTCTTCATGGTTGTGGGTTGATTATTTATTCCTTGAATAATTTGCTTGCAAGCTTGGTTAATTGGGTTATTTCATAATGCATGGGGAAGAGGAAATATAAGAGAAGAGATGCTGCCTTTCAAATGAAGCAACAAGAAGACAAGGAAAAAGGTAGCAAAAGAAAGAAGAGAGTATCATTATCAAGAGTGAAATAGAATAGTATCCAGAATACTTGTTTATTTCTGCTTTATGTCTAAATTCTTAAGTATTTTCAAATAAACCATGCCCAAACTTTGATGTGAAGCTCATACTTTAAAGTCATTTCATCTTATGCTGTAAAATAATGCCCAGAAGGGAGCATGCATTTTATAACATATATGAACCAGCCTTTCACTTTTAAAGTCAAAGAGAAACAATTCTCTCAGTAGTGAGATCAGTCAAGCATTAGCTATTTCAATGCAGACAAAATCTGGTAGAAGGATAAAACGGCATTAGAATAGAGATTTAGAAATTTCAGTTAAAATTATGTAAACATAAATATATTGTTCTTTTTGTGTTCTTTACCACTGCTCCCAAAACACACATTAGTAACAGGTGTTACCGATTTGTGATGTTCATTTCTTCAGTTTCATTTCTGCTATCTGGGACATAACATTTTATGCATTGAATTCCACAAAATATATTCAAAACAAGAGAGAGAAAGAATTCTACCTTTGATGCTACTTCTTACAGTCTTATTCTCTTTATCTCATATACTATGCTCTCTTTTCTTTATGTCTTTTGAAGATTTGCTGAAGTCCAGAGATCTCTCAGTTTTAGCTAATATTTTTATTCCCACCAATAGTAAGTCCATATTTTTGACAAAGATTTCATTCAGATTCCATAAAAAATTTAGAAGCATATTTTTCACTTAATTTAATCTTCTTACCCCCATAACAATTAATTTAATAGGAAAGCTCAAATCTAACCTAAATTAGTTAATCTAAAAAAAGGCAGAAAAAATAAATATCTGCCTATTCTATAGAGGTTAATGGATTCATATTTATATTGAAAGTAGGTTCACAAATATCTGGAAAGTATAAACCGGAATGATCAGACTGGACTGTGTATTCTTTAAAGCAGTGGTATTTATCTGGGAAAAACTAATTATAAACTAATGCCTTCACTTGACTCTAAGGGCAGTGAAAGAGTTCAATGCCCTACAAGGAGTATAATTATAAACAAAGTTAAAATATTAAGAAATCTGAACTGCACACTATATTTAGGGAACTTTTCCTGTCAACAAGAAGCCAGATAAAGGAAGGATTCAGCCCTGCAAGCAAAGCAAGTGCTTCCTGGGCTCCCTAGTACACCTAGTTCCTCATGTGTATGCCAGAAAATCAGCCCATTCGTCTCATTCATTGTTCTGCCATGTTAATTGAAGAGACAAACCGCATTTATTACCTGGTCTTTTTCACAGTTAACCATATCTGTGTAATAAATAGACAGCATTGTACACTTTCTAAATTAAACTATAACTAATGAAGCTAGTCCTGCATATATATTTCTTTCATTAAGCAAATAAATCCTTACTTTGCATAAAAAGGTCTCCTTCCTTATGCAAATCCCCTACTGCTTTTGCTGAGTCTGCAGCATTTGACCATTTATTTTATTTAGAATGCAAACTTATGCTATGTTTGTAACATTCTCTCCCTTTTCTTCAGTAAATTTCTGACATATGAAAAAAATGACACGTCAACAAAGGTAAAATGGTGAACATACAAGGAAAAAAAATTACAAATCAGAGCTTCCAGCAGGAAAAAACAAAGAATAAAATAATGTTTATAAACATTTTAAAGACAAGCCTAGTAAGCACCATCCTTTCCCAAACAATACTTGTTTCCAACAGAGATCCAAACAGTAATATAATATAGATCACATATCCATTTGCTCAGGAAAGTCTAATCATTTCTGAATATAAATAAGATTGCTTGGGGAAAAAATAATAAGTAAAGTTAAGTAAAATAAAATAAAATAAAATAAAATAAAATAAAATAAAATAAAATAAAATAAAATAAAATAAAATAAAAATAAAAGTTTTAGGGACAATGATTTTTGCAGTAATGTCAAAAATAGTGTTTGCACTTTCTGATAGAAGTCTCAGGAAATTTGGAACACCCACCATTCACTCCAAAACTTTCCCCAGAAACTAACAGCCGCCAAGCTGCTTAAATGGCAGAAAATGTCTTGTTAGCATACATCCTAAATTGAAAATGTCTCTCTACCTGACACATCTGGCCAATGTCAAAAGCTTTCTTTCTTCCATCCCTGGAAATGATTTATAAACAGCCATCTGTGACGCCATATGTAGAAGTATCTATAAAATGACCAGACTTCATTAAACAGAAAGGATTTAATGAACTTTGCATAGATTTACCAATAAAGGGAAGAACAAGATGCACACCAGTTTCTGCAGAGGGAATGCCAAAACT
Source organism: Crypturellus tataupa (assembly GCA_034781795.1). Classification (NCBI taxonomy): domain Eukaryota; kingdom Metazoa; phylum Chordata; class Aves; order Tinamiformes; family Tinamidae; genus Crypturellus; species Crypturellus tataupa. The sequence continues at coordinate 7,831,797 of JAWLRI010001063.1, forward strand.
ACAGAAAAAGTGAGGAGAAAAATATTATCGCTATAGTTTGAGGCATTAGGAAAAACTCAAGTTTTTAATAGCATCAACTAATGTGCAAGCCTAGCCTTCGCCAACTTTCCTTCAATCCCTGATCAGATATCTGTTGCTGTGGGCTACTGGTGTAGCTTAAGAGATGGTCCAAAACATGTCAATGAATGTATGGATGTTGTGGTAGAGTGTTATATCAGACAGTTATCTCCCCTTCAATCCATATCCTGTAGGATGAAGTATTTTTGGCAGTAACATACAACTGTGACATGGTAAAATACAGTCCTGATACTCTAGCAGAGGAGGCTGCATAACGGAGAAGAGGCATGGGATGATAAGAGAGAGGCCACAAATTGCCATTGAAGGCCCCATGGTTTTAAACAACTCATCAGCGGTCAGTTAAAGTAAAGCAGACCTAGAGAACAGTTTTGATGAAAATAGAGAGACCAAAGAGCAAGTATCTATAAAGCATCTATAAAACTCACCATCCATCAGAGCAACATGAACTGAGAACCTGAAAGAATGAGAAGCAAAAGCATGTTAAAAAACACAAAAATTACCTCAATCATAGATCGTAGAGTGAGAAAGAAGAAACTATCAGCTTCAACATCATATGCATCCCAGCAAAGGACTGTGTTGACTCATCATACTCACCCAAAAAGACACTGTTATCAACTTTAAGACACAGAGAGGCAGTGGAAAGGTGAGCATAACACTAGAAAATGAGTTAGATGCCAGGAAATGTGTGTATAAAAATTTAAGATATTGAAATTTTAAATTATAGAAAGGTCAAGCTAAAATGTGGATCCAAATCTCAAAAAAATTCAGGCAGCGTTGTCTGACCTCAGACTGCCCTGAACATCACAGCTTAAATCCTCACTCCAATTACTTTAAAACACCATTTATGAGCTCTGGACAACAATACTATATTCAGTGAGAATGTCTATGTTAAGTTTATCAAACTTCATATCTCCTGAGAAGAATCGAGGAGCAATCAAGGCAAAAGATTAGTGGAAGTTCATCTGTTACATGAAATGACTCCTCACAGAAACACACTGATAAGTACACAGTCCTCAAGATCAATATAATACTTCCCCTTCCTTTCATTGAAATTCCCAGGAACAGCTAATGAGGACAGACGCCCAAAGAAATTGATTAGCAAATAGCAGGCAGGATGCAATTGTACTCTTTTTTAACAACAATCTCAGGCAAACAAATCTTTCAGCAGGGAAACCTTTAAATACAAATCATTTTATTGCAAAGGATAATCTAAAGGTCTCTTCCTCCAACACAGTTCACACTCACTTGCCATTCGAGCAGTGACACCCAACATTTCTCCTACTGTTTGAACGTAAGCCAGCCGACATGCCACTGGAGGCAGCAGCCCAAATCCTCTCCCTGGGCATGAAATTCTGCATCGTTATAGACCCTTCTTCCAAGCAGCATAGCCATAAATAAGAAACACGATGTCTAACAACCATATAACTCACTGTATCTGAAGGTGTCACCTCCCAAAGACAGTGTGCCAGGTGGCACATGACAGCCATACTGAGCCAGTCCCCATGGATAGGTCAGTGGCTCTCATTTCTCTTGGCCTCACATGGCACATGACACTGTGAGCATCTACTAGCTCATCTGTGTCCATTGCCATCTCTCCAGCCTGGCTCCTGCCCTGTTCATCAGGCAGCATGTCCTAAATTGCACCTTCTGCAGTGGGTAATCCACCCTCATCTTGTCCAGGCTAAGAATTCCACATGCTTTACTTTTCCATTTGACTCCAAGCCAGGACTCCTCACTCTAGAAACTACTTCTAGGTCTTTTTTTCCTCACTTCCCAGTGAATTTCTTTTTAACTCATTCTTTCTTCTTCACTCCCTCTTCCTATTTCTATAACATCAATATTTTTAAACTCAAGCCCAAGTAGTGAGGGAACAAATATTACTTCTAAAAGTATTTTGGCTGCCACCAACATGCAATTTGTTTACTGATGAAGGGCTACAGAAAGCAGACCTGTACTGAGACTGAAGGGCTTTGCAATGTCCTTCTGGTCTTTCTTGGGAGGTTACCAACAGTCACCAAAATTTGTACTGCTTTCTCCATTGATGTCTGTAACATTGAATTGTATAAAGAATTTTTTGAATGATGCAGCATTCAAAACTATTGCATCACAGGTGACATCGTGTTGAATGTAAGATTTTATTTTAGAAACTCCTGGCAGAGGAGATAGATAGATAGATAAAATATTAGAACAGACACTGTTGCACTATTCAAGTAAGTGACTGGAGATACTGATTACTCTAAAGTCCTTGTAGCATAGGGAAACGAGAAGTGAGTCTTGCTATGTAGAATAGTAAGCTATGTAGAACAAATGACATCATTACTTTTGTTCCTCTAAGCTATCTGCTCAATCTTTATTTTGCAAAGTAATCACAGCTTTATAATACTTACCCACAAAACTGAGCACAGAATTGACGAACAGGAAAGGAAAGCAAGGCAAGACAAACAAGCAAAGAAAATCTACCTAGCATTTGCTACATATCTCTCATTAAGTAGGGAAACCTTGTAGCCCCCAATGGTCAACACTAATGATCTTCCAATCCCAGAAGCAACGGCTCAGACATACAAGTTAGAACTCTGCATGTGGCAAACTAGAAGCATCGAAGCAGCATAGCAGGTCAAAAACAAAACAAAATGTCAGAGAAACTCCCAGAGTGCAATTCCATTGTCCTTATAATGTGATTAGTTACAAAAGCGCATGATAATTATTTAGAAATAAATTAGAAATTTCACATGACTAGGTCCTAGAGAAGCATCAGCGTGGCTAAGATAGCCATCAGACTGGCACCAACTTGCTTAAGTTTGATATAAAGTGCCCTGAGAACACTTTTGTTGGAACATTAGGCTGTGAGGTCTGTTTAGCTGTGAGCTCCAATAAGGAGGTAAAGGTTTATTTGCTTGAGAATTTTCAAGGATGTAAAACCCAAAGGAGTAATAGTTACATGGTAAAGATCAATAATTGGCTAATAAGAGTGAGGAACATGTGAGCTAATGAAACACAGGGCAAAAGGTAGATCCTTGGCTAGTATAAAAGAGCACAGAATCATTGATTTCAGTAGAGTGTTAAGTATTGTCAAAAATTACATCAGCTTCAGAAGCTGGCAATATCAATAACCATTCTTAATTTCTTAAAGGCACTGTGACTTTCATCTTGGCTGTAAGTATGCAGCACTGCAGAAGACAAAGCTATTTATTTATCGAGTTTCAGACTTTATTGTATTAAAAAGCTGTACATACAATACATCCACTAAAAAAAAAGTCACTCCTAAAAACACAGATTTTAGCACTCACAATAGTATATGACATAGCGACAGTGTTTTATAAATTTGTAATTCATTTCATTCGTTCAATATGTTGATGCAATTGAAAGATACCAAAGTGGTCATTTTATAGATTGAAGAATTACCAAATGATCTTCTGTGTTTATGACAGCAATCTTATAGGTAAAATCCCCATCTACAGGAAAGTGTTTTGTGCCGGTTCACCTATCTTTGAAATCTTAAGCCAGGATAAATATAACACAGGTTTGTTTGTATTGCATGATGTTCCTAGAGGTAAAACAAAACTGAATACTCACCGCACCAAGTGAATACTTTTTAAAAGGAAAAACAAGACTCATACAAAACATTTGACCTCACATATTTCTTTATATATTCTAATGGCCTTCATTACTAAAAAGTATACCTTCAAAAAATAAAATGTGCAAAAACGCATCAGTGATGAGGACTAAACATGCTCAGCTAAAAACAGGAATTAATTTCAAAACGTTAAACATCAGACAATTCAACACCAAAAAGAGTGAAAGATTGGAATCCATGATCTGCATTTTAAGGTAAGAAAAGGAGATTCTTTGATCAGAGAGACTGAGGCTTTTTTACCAGGGCAAAATTCTGAGCCTTCCACACCAGCTCTTTCTATTCCTCAGTCAGTGAAAAGAAAATAAAGCAACTGCAGTGCAACATTTCATTTCAAATTAATTAGTGATTACAAGTGGAAAATATACACAAACGAGTACAAACAGGCACTAGTCTCATCGTATCAACTATTTTTTCCAGTCTTGTCTGTTTATACTGAATGAAAATGTACTGATCCTCCAGAGCAGATTAACATGTGAACAAATCAAAAGATGAGATGAGTTAATTAAACCAAACACTCTCAAGATTTCCAGGTTGCAGACTCTAGTCTAACCTTGAATTAATTTTCTAAGAAGAGAGCAGTTAATGAAACATTATCTATAAATATGATTACAAGTTCAAAAAAAAGAAGTGGTTTCCACCAAGAAAAATTTTAAAGAAATGCAAATGCAAATGCCACATACACAAATACAGATTATGATCAGGAACTTTCATTTCTGGCACTCACTCAGTATTCTGTGCTAGTTAAACAAAACAGGTAAATGAATTAATCTATTTATGGTTTCCCTCATACAAGATGAACTGTGAGGATGAAAAAAATGGAACATAGAAAGATCATCATAGAAATGTAGTGGTGGCTGTTTAAGAGAATATTGAATCTGGTGTGAGACTGTTCCCAGCAAGGTAAGTTTACTAGTCCCTGTACATCTGCCAGGAATAAGCAGAGCCAAGCTTTCATAGCCTCACCATAGATAGACAAGAAAATAAATAGTTCCAACTCCAGATAAAACAAGATTTGATAGAAAATGTTCTCTCCTTTCGGCATTTAGACCAGTACTCAACTTTTCCATCACTACTGTTTTCCTCTTTCTCAATCTGCAGAAACCTTAATACACAATGTATACATATGCCTAAGGTTATACTCTGCATCTCAGGCTTTTTCTCCAATGGAAGCATTATTATTTCTACTACCTTTTTTAGAAAGTATAAAAAAGGACTTTCCACACCCTATTACCAAAGATAAAAGCGTATTCTAAAATATAGAATAAGAATAAGATGTGTAACTCATGTCAGGCTTTCTAAAGACCACAGGGCTAGATATCAGAAGGCACAGTGTGTATAACATTTTTTTAATCAACCAAAAAAGAATGTTTTTTAATTGTCTGTATGAGAAGAGCTGACACATTCATCTTTAACTTTAAAGATAAATAATTTCAAAGCATGATGTCCATTTCAAACAAACATTTCAATTTGTACTTAGTACCCAAATTAGACATTGCATTGAGTTTTCTTCACCTCTGCCTACCTACAATAAGGTAATAAAATGAACACATACTCAGTACATCTGCATATGCATATTTATTAGGAAAGTTCACCTTTGCTCAGTGACATTGCCAATTTTCTTGGAAATCTGTCTTTAAATGTCACATAAGAACCTGCTGAATGTTGTGCTCTGTGGTGTCAGCTGAGTAGCTGCTAATCTTCCTCACGACTCCATAGGTGTCTATACATCAGGCCTGTTTTCACTTGAACTTTCTTATCCTTATGTGAGCCTTTCCCTCTCTTGAGGTTTAACAGCAGACCTTTTAGATCTGTTACAGTATTGCCTGCCAGCACAGCTTTCTTGTGCATGCCTTTTTCCATTCAGTCTGTCAAAAAAAAAAAAAAAAAAAAAAGGCACTAGCAATAACCTTAGGATCGATTTGAATACTCAAATCCCTTGTGCCTGTAGAAGGTTAAAAATAGGAACCAGCTTTACATTTATACCTAGAAACTATGCAGACTATTCTTAGACAAGAAAGTGGAAATAACTTAGAAATAATAAGAAATAGTCTGATTTAAACAACTAAGGGAACTTACTTAGAAGAGAAGAAAAATACAGTGCTGTGCTCTAGACAGAGTTAGCAAGGAGGTTTCTTTCAGTCAGTGGTCATTTCAAGCAACATAATTGGAGAAGCAGAGGAAACATTTTATACATGTGTAAAATGAATAAAGAGCTGGCTTTGGTTTTTTTCAGAGCTGTTTTTCTAGCATATTAAGCAAACACTCAAACCAAAGTTTGGATGTCACACAAGCATCACATCTTCCAGACCAAAAGACATCCCTGATTTTCCCTTCCTAGACCTAATGGATTTCCATAAGTCACATGAAGGGTGTACAATTACCATCAGGTTTTAACCACCCAGTGAGAGGACCAGCTGTGAAACCCAGCAAACACAGTTTCTAAAGTATGTGTGCTGTAAAAGAGGACTGAAGGGCTGTCATGCAGTACCAGCAGTGATTTCCACTGCTGCGATGTATGTCTTACCGCATGCAGTTTCGCGGAGGTTCTGAGGTCATCGCTGCCAACGAAGGGCCTGCACTGAACTGTCAAGAAACATAGATGCAATTGCAGTCAGGTTCTTTCTGGTAGAAGGAAGATGGATACATGAAATTAATTGGTTTAACTTTAAAACCTCTCCCTGTGTCTTTTTCTGTGTTTGCTCTTTCCATATTTCCTTTCTTCCCGTCTCTGCATCCCGACAGAGATGGATGCAGCTGGCACACAGTCTCAAAGGCTAAACACTGGAAATTTGTGTGCAATTTTTCTGAAAGTTTTTAAATGTTGGCAGATTTGAAAGAAACAAGAAATCAAATATGTCTTAATGAGCACTAGCATAACAAGCGCTAGCAAGTCTTGCAGCCCATTAAGAGAAAATCTATGGAGACAAACATCTAAGATCCTAATGTCCATACATCCTCGGTTGAGGGTTGCTCCTGATTAGATCAAGTCTGGCCCTGTGGGATGAATGTGTTAATGGAGAACTTCTGCTTGACTTTCTTAAAAAGGAATCTGCTTTGCAAACTTTGAAACCATTCCACAATGTGAGTCAAATTACAGTAAATGGGGAGATTTGTCAGATTTGCTCCAAAACATATTTTTTATTCTAATTACAGCGCTTACGTAGCATCACTGAAACTACCATTAAATAGTAATAAATATGATTTTATTAAATAAATAAATAAATAAATAAATGAGTAATGAAACTTATGCCCACGTTTGGTCTTGGCTTACCTCACCACTGTGCTATCTTGCCTTATGATGGAATATCATTATCAACCTTTCGCTATTCTTCAGGTAAAGAATATTTTAGGGTAGTAATAGTAGATATTACTGGAATAATACTTTTTAAAAGACTCTTTCAATCTAGTAGCTATTTTCTAGTGATACTTTAATCACTTTCCCATAAAAAATTGCTATTTAAGGGTATTAGCAGATCACAGATACAGCAGCTCTAAACTGGCATTGCTCCACTGAATCAAGGCCAGATAAGAAGTTTGCCCAATGTTGCCAGAGGCTGTCACTCAGGGAGTCCAAGTCCAATTGCTCCCTTGTGTAGTATAAGGTCATGATTAAAAACACGTTTTTTACTGAGTATCATTAAACATTTAAGTATTTGTTGTTCTAAAGGAGTGGCAACCCATTGGGCAATTATTTCATAGACGAGTCACTTTATTGTATCCCTGTTGCAGGACATTAACTTTTGTGAAAATATGATGCACTCTGAAAGATGCCAGAACATTACTAGTCTCTGTTTTCAATTGTTTTCTTTGTCAAATGAAAACAACTGACCCATACCAGTCATAATAAAATATTCACACATTAAGTGCCTGAGGACTAGAACTAACAGAGATGTGGGGGATGAGAAGACTACAGGAATTCAGTTCACTCTTGCAGTACACTTGATTTGTGCTGGCACCTTTGCCATTTTATAGCTAAAAAAAACCCCCTAGTTTCATGTCAGTGATATTGTTCCTGACCTAGTGCTCTTTGCTAGCAGCAGTCATCTGTAAGCTATGTGAAGTCTCTAAGGAAACTCTCAAGCCATAGGCCATTATTCTTAAATCTGGTGGGCAGGAATGCAGACATAACTTTCATGAGAGAAAAGTATATAGTTTACCAGCAGCCATCCCTAATAGTGAAATGAAAAAATCATCTTGTATGCATAAAAATAATTGCCTTTTAACAGGGGACATTTTGCAAATTGCAGCCTTAAATATGTGCCATCTGTGCTTCAGTGCATGAATTCCATGGCTTCCCTATCAAATGGTGAAATGACAAGATAAAATGCAAGTAATGTAACAAAGACACCAACTAATCAAAGAGGATGAATCATTCTTTGACCTGTTAAGTTTGTTAATTAACCTGTACTGCTAATAGATGACTGGATTATCTCTCTGAGAGTACATTATGACAAAAAAAGCAACAATTGCTTTTCTCTATTAAATAAATCATGTATACTCTGCAGTAACTTAGGGCGGTGAAGAATATTTCATGTAACACAACATTAATACTTTTGTAGATAAATCTTTTAACATTCCTTGTTTCGGGTTAGAATAGTCAAACTGACTTGGAAAAAAATCATCTACATGGAAGGTTGATTTAACTGTTTTTGTTTTTTCAAGCAATCTGAAGTGATTGATCTTGTTCACTCCAGTCTTATTCCTCAATAAAAACCTAAGGAAAAGGCGCAGGCAAAATCATTACCACTTCTAAACAAGCCAAAAAGCTCTGTCATGAGAAGGTTAAAAGAAAGATTCATGTGCCCCATGCTCAGGGGAATGTGAATCACAGAAGTTATTGGGGATATCTTTTATCTTGCTCTCTGGTCATGCTGACTCTCGTCCAAACTCATTCTGATGGGGAACCATGCTAGAGAGGAACATTTTCAAGATTACAAAGGAAACCTGAGAGCTGAAAATGTGAAAACAGTATGTAGATTTGTAAGGACACTAATTTACAAACCTGGGAGGCACTGGCCTTTCAGAGACATGGGCAGACTTCAGATGGCACAAGTAGGTTGTTCAGGGACAGCTCTCAAAGTGTGACAGACAGAGCAATGTAGTCACAGGCAGTGAGGTTGTATCTCCATCAGTTTCAGGACTAGAAATATTTCGAGGTTAACTTTCCAACCTCCTTCACAACTAGTCTGTCTCCTAGTATGAACACGAAGACTAAACTCAAATTACCCAACAGCTAAATGAAGGTCTGCTTAAACAGTGCACCAGTGAAAGAGTTACTGTTCATATATACAAAGGGTAAATCATGCTGTTTTGGTAAGCTTTCAAGTCTGATCAGTATGTTGCAAGAATACATCTATTTTTATAATTTCTGTCATGAGAATACCAAACTAATCAAACGACAGCTGCAGGAGTAATATAACTAAAAATGATAGGAACATATGCCCTAGCCGTATAATTACAGGCATTCAAATGAATATTACTAGCAAACAGTCAAAAGACCTCCAACATATCAAGTAATAACCAGAAAAATAGCCAAGGAAAATGCTTATAAGGGGTGAATTAAGAACAGCAAAAAAAAGAAAAACACATTTAAAAGATGGCATTTTGGCAGATAAAAAAAAAAAAATCACCTCAGGGCAGTGTCCATCTGGCACTCAGCCTCTTCCATTCCAAATGAGATCAGCATCACCAACACATGAGTATATGAATAGCTGATTAGATTTGTGATTGTTTTGTTTATGGTTTTGTTAATCATGCTGGTGTCATTAGCTGTTATTTCCCAAATCAAAGGGCTCTAACCCGTTTCTCATAATATTTTAATACAATATTGAGATATTTTAAGGTAAATGATAAAGTATACCCTAATAAACTTAAATTAGTATTCAAATTGTTGTAATTAACAGTAATTAATTACAGTTATAATTAAGATGACAAAGGAATGAAGACATTGCTTCTAACCCAAGCTAGACTTGCTGCCTACTAGCCAGAGCACAAGGGGCACATATGGATGAATCGCTTCACTAGGAAATTTTCACTTATTCTGAAAAGATTATCAAAACCTTTTGGTGCATATTGTCTTGAAGGAGAATTTAGAGCAAATGAGCAGAAGAAATTGTTACACACTATCTTTTCTTATTTGATAATTTGGCTAGTGGCCTTTTATGATGTTTAAGAAGGCTCTTGTTGTAGCAGAAGTACTCTTCTCTACTTGTGTTAGATGTGTGCCCAAGAGGTGGGCAGATCAGCCACTGGTAAAAGCAAATGTCTTGTGAGTTTTCCAAAAGTAGTGCAGAATAGGCATTGATTTCCCATAGGTTAGATACTTCTGGAACTGTTGCTTTTTGTTAAGAGAAAGATATTAAATGATATTCTTGTTCTATTTTGCCCTGAATTCATATTCTGCACCATAACACACATCTTGTAAGACTCAAAGTTAAAAATATTTAATTAGAGGAAGCAGGGAAGAGAATAGCTATTTAAAAATAACCCAACAGTTGAGTAGTAAATAAGTTGCACTTATGAATTTAGAGAGTATATACTCTTTCCTCCAATACAGAGTCTTAACAATTCAACACTTATTGTGGCAAATTACCATAGGTAGGAACTAGAGAATTTTCATAATAAATACAGGGGTTTAAATCTGGCCTAAATGGTTGCTTCATTCTCAGTTTATGTTACAGGGGAAAGTCACAGTTAAAAACAGAACCTGTTATAGCAGAACTACATCAGATCCGGAGGACCCAGATAGGATTTCCAGAGAGAAACACATGTCTCGTAGGTCGTTATTGAGGTAACTCCTCCAGCAAGTGATGCCCTCTCCACCTTGCACCCTAGGATGATGACTTGCCATCAGGCAGCTGCCATTGCACATAGCCTGGGAACTAAAGACACCATCATAAATTAGAGGAATTCACAGAGAAACATAAGTACTTGCAGCATGAGAATCAATAAGTGGTTTCCTGAAATCCCAGATACTAAACAAAGATAGGAAGAGATATTTACACAGGCAGAATTATGGCCCACTTAAGAAAGGAAAAATACAAGGGAAAAAGGGCCAGCATGTATTCAAAATCAAAAACCAAAGGCATGAAAGCACAGATGTACAATGAGAACTCCCTTGTTCTCATACTCAGTGAAATGCCCCAACGTCCTCTGCATGTCTAACAGCTGGAACTGTCAGCTCATCACCAGGTCAGAGGAAGCAATCTCCAGGAAGTCACTCAGTTTTTAGTGAAAGTTTCTTTTAATGAAAACTGAAATAATGTCAGAAAATATATTATCAAAAGCATCAAATTATTTTATTTCTTACCTAACGAATTGATAAAAAGGAACAAAAACAAATAACAAACCCTCATGCATCAATCCCAGCAAAAGTTTTAAGTCAACTCAGAGCAAAACTTTTGACCTCCTGAAGTTTTTCCCCAAGTGTTACACAGCTAGTTCCCACAGCATATTTGCAGGGCAGTGGGAAAGCTAGGAGGATGCATTCTATGATGAACAATGTCTGTCCGCACATTTTGCAGTTTCCCCGCCCCTGTCATCAGAAGGATCTTCAGTGTTATCTTTTGTTCACAGGGGTCCTTCTAGTAATTGCAAAGGATTTTAGGGCAAGTATTTTGACCTACACTTTTCAGAAGTTATTTAAGGACTGATTTTTAATCAAGCACTATATCTTTACAATAGAGCCAGTCTGACTTCTGAAAATTTGACCTGTTATTCCAGTGCAGCTAGGATTTAACCTCTTCTTGAACATCTGCTTCCTAATAGGAGCTTGATTTTTTTTTTTTTTTTTTGTCAAGTAAACAAGATACTTCTACCTAAGGCAAAAACAAATAAATAAACAAGGATACATTTTGCCAAATATCAATCTAGTAAGAATCTCACATACTGGAGTAATACTGACCCTTTATGGGATTCATTTTCTGTGTGCACAGCATGTTCTTCATGAATTTTGCTCTGCCATTGAGAATTAAAATTGTATGTCACCACTGATTCTGCTATATAGAACGACTTTCAAAGCAGGCAATGGAAATCTTCCCTGCAGATCAGAGACCAGCAGCTGGCTCAGCAGAGGAACATTTCCATTCTACCCTTGTACAATGTAAATTTCCTGGCAGTCCTCGTTTTTTTTTTTTTTTTCCTTGCAGCATAGATAATACAGTGATAGGAGCTATTTCGGAACTCCAGACAGATTACATTTCTCCACTTCTCTGCTCCAGTGTGGGATTTCATTGCATTTATGTCAAAGTGGTTTAGACTTACTGGTAACCCAGCAATTATTGCAGAAAAGCATTCAAGAACTGGGAATAAATTTTTTTATGCAATATTTTTTTTTCTGTAGTTTAAAGATAATATTTTTATTGTATGCTTACTTTTGTCAGAAGAAAGTAAAAAATACTAGGGGGGTCAAATGGAGTGACACCACTATAAAGCTACTGTGTTTTCACTGAATTTTCAGAGATCAGCAATTGCTTGTGCAGTCTTGTGATGGATGGTACTAGCCAGTGAGGAATACTGTGGCAAAACTCAGAAACTAAAAGAAATCTTTTCACCTGCCTGATCAGTGAAAATCCACCATGTATTTTCAATGAATTAACCCAGAGACTATAATGTATGCATAATCCAGATATTAAATTTCATGCTTTCATTTTGAGGAAGCGAAAATGAACCTAAAAGTTATATATTTTTGGTTCAGCTTTTACTGCTGTCATGCACTGATGATTATACTTGAAGACTTTTGTATAATCTTATGGTATAAGAAAATCTCAGTTTGACTTGTTGATTCTCACTTATTAGTAATTTTTAGAACAGCATAAAGAAATCCTGACTTTTACCTTGTAACAAAGTATGGCCAGGCCTGCCACAGTGCCTGACTCTAAAATTACCACCTGTTTCTTATCTTAGGAGCCATTCCTTATTTTCAGGGACACCTCTCTTCCCATTCTTTTAGCATGTACAGGAAGCCTCAAACAATCAAACCTTTGCAGAGCCAGCTGAGTAACCATTGATTGCATTTTGTTTCCTGTGTAGAGTCCAGTCCAAAGAAACTCAGTCTTTCAACAAAACCAAACCACAAAGCTTGGGAAAAAAAATGGTGGAGAGAGGAAATTTCCATTTGTCACTCCAAAAGCGCTGCTGAATTGCATTCCTGAAGTATAAGGGATGAATTCCCTTTTTATTCACGCTATCACAGCTGCGACTATTAAAACATCGTATTTATACCAAACCTCTGTTTGTACATTTGTAATCTAAGTCAGGAAATAGTAAACAGTGAAAAAATAATCTAAAAAGGTGCAATTGTGTCTATGAAAATATCAGAGTCCTTCATGCAGGCGTGACTGCTGTTTGCAGGACCAGACTTTCAAACGCAGTGACAGAGCGGTGCGCTCTGGCAGGGACTGTGTTTTTAGGTCAGGTCCTCAGAGGCGTTTGAGAAGCCATCGCTGAGGGCCTCGGCACTGGAGCCCCGTGGCAGCTTCACTTCGAGCTGCTGGGAGCAGAGAGGGAGGTCCTGGCACCAGGCAGTGCGTCTGGAGAGTGAAACTGCCTGTGTCCGACCTCCAGAAAATAGAGGCAAAGCTGGATGCTGCTGCAAGAAGGCTCATTATTATGAATAAATAAATGAATAAATGGAAGTAAAGGGAGGGAATGACTGTGATCATGATATAGAAAGCCACTGTTGCCGAGTTGTTGACTGTAGCTTATACAGGAGAAGTTCCTGAGCGGTTTGTGATGTTGATCAGATGTGAGAGGAAACACAAGCAAATTGGAATATGGAAATAACTCCAATGTATCTCAGAAAGACAACTCTGGATTTTTTCTTTTTAAGAAATGTGAAAATACAGAGATCAGCAACTGCTGCTGCTGCAGCCACTACTCAAATAGTTAAGATTTTGAAAATATTTCCCTCTATTAAAATGTTTATTATACATCTAAATGAGAATTTTTCAGTTACAGCTTTTAAATTCCTAAGGATAATCATGACAGAGAAATACAGAGGCATGTTTTTTAACTGAATATTGCTCTCTACTACTTAGAATGTATTGAGAGTTTTTTATTAGTCCTAAAATGATGTTGCATATGCTGAAATTTAGGACAGAAATCATCTACTGAAGAGTAAGTTGCAACACAGAGCTGCAATAGAATTCAAGCTCTTACTTAAAAAAAGCTCCATGTCAAAACAGAAGAGATGTAGGGAAATATCATTAAAAGGTATGAATTAGTTCTTACTGTCTGACTATGAATTTTTATGGATGAATAAAATTACCTGTACGTGGTTCAGCTGCTTTCTCCAAAAATAAATGAAAAAGAAAGTAAATGACTTCTGAGGAACATGTAAACTTTATAGGAGGAATGATCTTAAAGGCTGGGCATGAAGACTTTGCAGGAGAGCTGGGATGCACTAGTGATTGGCATGTGTGCATCTGCCAGGTGTCCTAACTAAAAAGGGGCCCCTGCAGAGGCAGATGGCCTGTGCCTGTCCCCGCAATGCAAAATCCCTCTGTGAAACCGATGCTCCTGGGCAGGATGACACCAGCACTCAGAGCTCAGTATGTCCCAACGTCCCTTCCCCAGAGGGGAACACAGGCACCTGACCAGCCTCAGGCAGTATCATCTCATGCCCCAAGCCCAACACTGGACCACACCTGAACTGGGCTGTGGTTTTCTCGGGATTGACGCTCTGGCTTTTTACACCCTTAGCCAGGTTGCACACAGGTGTGGAAAGAGCATTTGTCCCTGGGTTTAAAAAAAGGTTAACACAGAAAGCAGAAACTTAACAAACATGGATTTCATTAATGTCTGGTTTCAGATTAACATTAGCATTTTACTTCATCCAATGCCCCTTGTGGAGAGTGTTGTTCAGCTCTGGCTGCAAGAGAAGGGGCATGGCAGCCAGAAAGAACTGTTAGCAACAGTATAAGTAGGTGAAAGAGCAGGACAAGGACATCTAGTCCTTGAGATAAA
>JAWLRI010001064.1:2422-38000 GCA_034781795.1 Crypturellus tataupa
CAGCTCAGGCAGCTGCTTCAGACTGAACAGATTTGGCAGAGTGCCTGGTAAGGACAGCCCCAAAGCCCCCAAGACGTGTCCCGCAGAAGGTCTGCCACCCTTGTCTCTCCCTTGCCCATGTCACCTCCCCACCGCCAGCCCATTGCTGCGGGCTCTGACCGTTCGAGCTCTGGTTTGGGGCTGTTTATTACCTCTAGTAACCCCCGAGGGCCAATATGCGACCTCAGGTGACCCTTGAGCCCTGGTTTGGGGCTACTTTTGAACTCCAGTAGTCCTGAGGGGCAATAGGTGACATCAGGTGACCATCTGAGTGCTGTTTTGGGGCTTCTTTTGACCTCTATCGAACTCTAGGGCCAATAGGTGACCTCATGTGACCCTTGAGCCCTGGTTTGTGACTGCTCTTGACCTCTAGTAACCCTGGAGGGCCAATACATGACCTCAGGTGACATCTGGGCTCTGGTTTGGGGCTGGTTTTGACCTCTAGTAACCCTGAGGGCGAATAGGTGACCTCCGGTGACCCTTGAACCCTGGTTTGGGGCTTTGTTTTAGCTCTAGTAACCCCGAGGGCCAATAGGTGACCTCAGGTGACCCTTCAGCCCTTTCTGGGGGTTGCGTTTGACCTGTTGTAACCCCTAGGGCAAATAAGTCACCTGAGGTGACCCCTTGGACCCTGGTTTGGGGCTGCTTTTGACCTCTTGTAACCTTCGAGGGTGAATAGGTGACCTCAGCTGACCCTTTTAGCCCTGGTTTGGGGCTCCCTTTGACCTTTGCTAACCCCAAGGGCTTATTGGAGACTGCATGTTACCCCTGGGCCCTGCTTTCTAGGTCCCTTTGACCTCTTTTAACCCTGAGGACTAATTGGTTACCTCAGGTGACCCTGGTAGCCCTGGTTTGCGAGACCTTCTGCTCTCTAGTAACACCAAGGTCCAATTGGTCATCTGATGTGGCCCCAGGACCCTGCCTTTGGCCTTCCTTGGACCTCTAGCAGCACCAAGGTGACTTCAGGTGACATCTTTGCCTGTTTTTTGCCTCCCTTTGACCTTTGGTAGCTCTGAAGGCTTAGTTGACACCAGTGACCCTGGTTTGGGGCTCCTTTTCACCTCTAGAATCCCTGAGGCCTAACTGGTCGCGTCAACTGACTCAGCAGGCCCTGCTTTATGTCTCTATTTCAACGCTACAAACTCCTACGTATTACTGGTGATCCTCCCTCCTGCCCCTGGACCGGCCCTGGCTGGGACTCCCTTGGACCTCTACTAATTCGGAGGGCTAATTGGTGACCTCACGTGACCCTGGGGCCCCTGGATTTTGGATTGTTTGACCTCTAGTAACCCCGAGGCCTCATTGGTGACCTCAGGTGACCCCCACCCCCCGGGGCCCTGCTTTGTGGCTCCTTTTGACCTCTAGTAACCCTGAGAGCTTATTGGTGCTTATTGGTGGAAATGCCTTCTTTCTATTTTTGCTAGATGTGAAAATACAGAAGTTAAGTACAATTTTATATCCTTCTATTGTATCCTAATGAATTGCCTTGTTTATTAGGGAATCATCCCCGTGATGAGAATATCCTCGTCTTAAGTGAATAGACGAGGGGTGCCTCGCACGGGCACTGACAAATCTGTGGTCATGGAGCGTGGGGCTGAGTGCTGCTGTCTGGCCTGTCTTCCTATGGAGACCTTGAAGCAAGGAAACAAAACTCCAATTTCCTAAAAAACAATCAATCTTGGGATCTTGGGATGGCTCCACGCCATCCACATTTAGGCATTTTCAGACTACTTGCTGCATCTTCCAGTTTGCTTTTAACACTGCCTGATGAGGCACAATTCACCATGAAAAGTTCATTAAAAAGCTTGCTGTTACTGAGCTTGTTTCTAAGCAGCATAGTACATCTTTCATCTTCATTCTGTGGTCCTAAATCGGTCTATAATTTGCATTCTACATCACGTGAGCACTTGGCCCGAGAGGAATTCTGTTCAAGATTTCCTGCAATTAACATAAAATTCAATTAATTCACATCTCCATAAAGTTATTCTTACCAAAACCTGTCCTCCTTGCACCAGTCCAGCACTGAAACTCCTCTGAAAACAGCAGGGTTCATCTGCTTTGCCTGATACAGATGGACAAGCCCGTGCTTGTCACTGCCCTTCTTGGCTTTGCACAGAGGGTTTGGTGAGGTTTTGTGAAGATTTTTTGATCACCTTTAATAAAGCCTTCATAATAACATAAAAATGGAAGTCGTTTAGATGTCTTAAAATAATAAAATAACCAAAATGACCTAATTCTAACTGTCCACACCCTTTACTTTCTGCTAGGTTGCAAAACCCTTTTCATTAAGCACATTGGGCAAATGAGGGCTCTTCCTGGAGGCAGCAGAGGCCAGAGCTCTGCTAACAATTTTAATACAGTGAAATTCTTCACCTAAGTAGCCAAGGATTTTGCAGAATATAAATGTGTACGGAGTATTAACAGGGAAAGAAGGTGTGAAATACAGACAGCAGCTATGACTATGCCTAATTTTGCCCGATGATTTTTGCTCATACGATTCAAACTCCCTGTTCACATTCCTCCTAGACACAGCACTTGAAACAAGGGTGTTTCTTCTGCAACACCACGACATTCATTTCGAAGAAAAGCAAAGTGTTCTTCCAAGGCTCTTTAAAGCTCCAACCAGGCTATTACAATGCCGATGAATGGCCAAACTTGACAGAATTTAACCTACTATTTAACCTAAAAACTTTTTTGTTTGTCTCCTTCAGACTCGCTGTTACTTGTTGATATGAATTCCCAGATGCAGAGCTGACTCCAGCAAACTGCTTGATACCCCATTCACATTCCCAAAGAAAATCCTCTGTCAAAGGTGATGGAAAGATTAGATGGGAAGGATTCAAGATGGGAAGGATCGCAATGTGAAAGGGGGAAGACGTGAATTAAAACCTCTGCCTTGCCTGGCCACTGATGTGAAGAGAATATACAAAGAGAATATACAGTGCAACTGATTCCCATCTCTCACCTTCTCTGCTTGCATTTACATTCTTCTTTAGTCGCTTCACTCTTTAGTTTAAGAAAGTACTAAACAACAGTGCTCAAAGGAAACAATGTTGTACCATCCAGCCCCCAAAAACAGGAATGCAAAGGTTCAATGGAAAGGAAGCATAGATATTTTCAAAATATAAATAAAATAAGCACTAATTTTATTTAAATAAGGAAATTAAAAATATTTGCAGAATATTTGTGAAATAAAAAGCTTGAAAAGAAAAGGAAAAAAAAAGAAAAAGAAGATGGAAAGAAGGGGTTTCTTGCCATTATCGGAGAATATTCTTTGTTTCTGTAAATGGGGCTGTAATTAACCACACTGGCAGTAAGGAGAAAAGCAAAAAACAGCGTTCTTAAATTAATGAGATATTACAGACTTTAGGGATTAGAGCTTTTCGACAGTGCCTACCAGAAAACCAACAGTGAGACAATTTCTACTTTCTCCTGCTTAAACCAGAAACATTTTTAATGAAAAAATAATTTAAAAAAGCTCAAGATGAGAGGCAGGATTAATTTTCCCCACGTTCCTCTCTCTGGTTACCCAGGGTTTTCAGTGTTCACCCCCCTTTTCCCATTCTGTTATTAACCACAAGAAGAGCAGCAATACACATTTTCTTCCCCCCTCATTTCCTGATGTACCTTTTTCCTTACCAGGAGAAGGATTAGATCTGCATCAAGTGACAAAACAAAATAACTTCTTTCCCAAAGTCACTGTCTGAATTGATTGCTTTGCCTCCAGAGGTGAAATAAAAGGAAAAGAAAGGCCATAAAGCGAATCCAATACCCATTACTTTAAGGTAACACTGCTGTGTGGTTGTTAAAAAAAAAAAAGAACACAAAGGAAAGAAAACATGATGAAAAGAAAAAGGATATAAATGTTTAAAACATATAAATAGTCAAGAAAAATGTTAGCAGTGAAGGAAGAAATACAAGGTATATATTTAAGCTATGTATATAACATGATATAACCAATGTGTTCATTCTGCTAGAATGAAGGACTTTGAAATAGGAAGAGGGATTCTGGATCGTGTAAATCCCTTTGCTACCCATGTAAGAGAAAATTCCACTTTTTCCTCTTTTAAATCCACAGTCTCTATTTCTTTGCCTGGTGACATATTTTTCTTTTAGTATCATCTGTCAAAATTTCTTCAGGTGAGCACACAACTTGCCTTTTTAATTAATGCCCAATGTAATTTGCAATATTTTTCTCAAAAGCATTTGTAGCTTTTTAAAAATCAGAGTATTTCAGAAATCTGTTAGCAAGCCAAATGCCTTCTTTGTTCAATTGTTTCTGTAAGTGTTTAAATGCAAAAGTACACATTATAAAAAAAAAAAAAAAAACTTTTCCCTAGATCCAAAAGTTTTAAAATAAGTATGTATAATATTTTAAAGACCAACTAGAAAAAGAAAAGCAACATCCATCCAAGGATCCCTTTAAGTCTATCATTCATTATCCAGTCATGCCTGTTGTATATTTTATTCTTCCTTTGCTAACGCTTTGACATTATTAAACACAATATTTTGATATTTTCCAATTTCAGGCTCGCTGAATTTTCACTTAAAAAAATCATTTTCTCAAGAATGACAGCACATTTCAAGATAGAAAATTTACACAAAGGACAGAAATTCTCCTCTCCTAGCAGCTAGAATTCAATAATAATTATATTTTAACAACAATTCTTGTACTTCTCTTTTGGCAACCCAGCACTTCCAGTTAAATGGACCTGTTTTTCCCCTGTTTATGCAGGGACTTAAGTATGGTTTGAAGTGCTTTTTTGCTGCTTTTAGTCCATGATTTCATCTGAACTCTAAACATTTCTGACAAAGATTTCAAATAAATTGTCCCTTTTGTTTACTTTCAATTAGTTCGACACAGCTTGGTCAACAGGCACCAATAAATAATTCTAATCTCATGCTGTTCACATTAATTACAGCAACTAGGTCTATAAAATTGAGTTATTAATCATGAAAGAGCAGCCAAGCTTTAGCATCATGCCCGAAAATAAAGTTCTCTTTATCTTCCTTCTCTTTCTGAATCAGGGAATTTGGGGAGGTTCTTATTCTACTATGCAACTTTGAAACTTTGAAAGCAAATCTCTAATATTATTGTTTTAGAAAAAAAAAACCAGAAATTTAATAAAAAGTTTTCAGTTAGAAAAAAAAAAAGATGGAAAATTTTTCAGTTAGAAAAGGTATAGTAAGTAATTACTAAGATAACTTTTTTACATCATTTACACATGTAATCTATGCACATCGTTTGTTTCATGGCCTGAATCAAACCCAGAATTTATGAGCTAAAAATATCCCAATGGAATCAAGTTAAAATGTTTTATAGATCATGAAATAGAATAGTTTTATAGAAATGTTTTATAGGGCTAATTTGCAACACCTTTAAGAATATTTGGGAAGAAGCTTAATGGTCTCTGAGAACTGTTAATATTTAAGGTTTGCCTTTTTTTTTTTCTTTTAAAATAGTAATATATAAAAAATATATAAATCAATAATTTGTGGATAGCAGTATATTTTGACATCTATTTAATCACATGTATGCCAGTTAGTTAAATAGCCACCTTTTAAAGTCATCTTTAGAAAGAAACACTAATAATAAAACAAAGTGTTCATGTCAGACACCAAGGAGGATTTCAGGTACAGATTTTGCTAACTGTTTTTCACTGTTGTGTAAGATCCTGTTGTGATTTTTTCCAGAAACACACACAATTAAATTTAAACTTTGTGTTAAACAGGAAAGCCAAGAAATAGCGCTAACACTTGATATTCTTACATAGTATTTTCGTTATCTGAGTATCACAATTTGATTTGAAATTAAAAATAAGGTGATCAATACTATCCCATATTGTTATATTTATGTTATAGTAAGCAATATATAGTAAGTAAAGTAAATAATATTGTATAGTAAGTAGAGTTCCATGTGCAAATTTTTTTGCTTGAATCCTGAAAGTTGCAGCTCTTCCATCTCCACTCCTTTAATTCCACATTTCACCATTTCTGAGGTCGAAATTGGGCTCGTAAGTGAAAGCAGTTAGAAAAAAAACAACCAAACAGACATATTTTATTAAGTAAGCAGACGTGGAATGGCATTACCGAAATGTAAATATACATGGGGCCTTAACGGTCCGTTTTTACAGTTATTCTGACTCCAAAAGTAGGATTACAAAGAAGTTTAAATACCTTTTTCATGTTACCTGCCTTTTATTCCTCACTTGACTTAAATCCTAACCTGCTGTAAAGGTGCAAGAAGTAGAGGAGATGCTAAAGATGGTCCTCGAGAACGGCAGCTGGATGCTTGAGGATGGAACCAACTAATTCATAATAAGCGACTACTGATCGGGGTAGAATTCTACTTCAAAACCTGGACTGTATTACAGAGCATTTCTTCAAACCTCCATTTTGGATTATTGCTTAGAGGTACTAATTGGTCTAGTCTAGACTATTTTACAAACATTCATCAAATAATGAGAAAAAAAAAAAAACGCATGCTTCAGAAACCTGGTACATTCATGCCTCTGAACGCGAGGATGGGATGGGTTTTTAATGGAGTTTAGGACCGTTTAGAAGCTTCTTTTCTTTTGTACTAACAGCCTCGTCAAACTTTCTCTCCTTTCGCTCGGGCGCTTTCTTATCTTCAGGTTTGGTCCACGGAGGGCTGTGCAATTTCTGTGGAAGGTGGCAATAGTATCAGTGTCAGTGTGGCACTGGGGACATGCACGTGCATAAGACAACAGGGGCAACTAGCTGACTACTGTGATACCCTAGGACCACTACGACATTCCTCAAACACTAAGTTTATCACCCAAATGGGTGATAATGAAGAGCTATTTTGAACAGACCCAATGAAAACAGTTGGAGAAACAGTTTATACCGAATCAAACAAGCAGCCCTGGTTCTGTTTTAGCTTAGAATGGGTACGTGTACTTCAAGCAATTGCAAATTTCACAAGACCTTTTGTTAAAACCTCGAGAACTGCAGATACCTGATTGCTGATCTCTGTCTCCGCTGCCTTCAGATGGGATGTGGAGTTATTGCGGCTCCCCAAACACGTCTTGCCAACCTGCAAAATACAGACGTCACCCGTAACTACCTAAAACGAACTTGTTGTTTCCTAATAATTTCCCTGAACACAATTTCCCTGAAGCATTTGCCATGTTTTCTTAGCCTAGTTGATGAGATGGAGGGGGAAAAAAAGAGTTTTAATAGCCAAGTGAATCCCACTGTGCCATCATCCGCGTATAATCTGCCGTGGCTCTAAAAGCAACTTATTTCCGTCATGGATTTTTCCTCTTTTAAGAAATTAAAGTGTAAAATGCAGTAAAATATGGGTAATATTTAGCCATTGCTTTAAAATAATGTTCACATTGGATTTTTTTCCTATTTATTCTGAAATTAGAAGCTGGTATTTTCAAACAAAATGAAAGAGGAAATAACATCTTTCCCGTTTTAAAGTCATCGAGACTCTTTCCAACACAACAGAAATTTTGCGTCTTTTAAATTTTAACGTAAAACTTGCTCTGAAATGCTCCCTGTCTTGCATCAGTTCTTGAAAATTTTCAAAGCTAAGTCATACCTAATATTTTTAGACATCAGACGTAGTTTAACATATTGGTAAAAATAAGGCTCAGAAACCATTTTCATAGCGGTATTAACATGAATGTGTACTTACTCCCAGTAATATCCACTACTATTTCTATAACTTGTAACAACATTGCAAAAACATATGGTTGATAACATTGGTCTAGGACAGAATCAACTGTATGCTCCATGTAGGGCAAAGGAATCACGAAGACAAGAGAAAAAAATCTGCTTAAATTTTTATTTTTGAGAGAAATTCAGTCTAAATTTGACTAATGAAACTTAAATCATAGCAGGATAAAAATTATCTAACCCTGCCGAGGCCACTGATGATAAACAGCATATAAATCAAATACCAGGAAAATGTCTAAATATGCTTTGTACATACGACATCAGGTTGGAGTTAATCAAAACACAAGCAATTGAAGAAAAGGAAGAAAATTTATAGATTCCGAGAAAAATCTTTGGAGAAATTCTGACAGTCCCTTGCCTATGACAAAGCTGATCTATGGAGAGATGTGAATCAGAAGATGAAATGTGTTATTATGAGAACTGCCACAAGAAGGGGCTGCTGCCTTTCTAGTGAGGCCTTTGAGACAGTCCCTGGTATTGGCAAGCAGCACTTGAGGGCATTTTGAGTCATGTTTGAGCTAATAAAGTGATCCTCTGAGCTGGTGCAATTGAAATGACTTGAAATAGTGTCGATTAAAAAAAAAATCATTTTTAATCTGATGATAAAATATCCACTGCTTTTCTTACAGAAAATAAACATACAAAAAAAACCCCAAGAAATATGAGTATCAAGTTAATGTTCTAGATAAATATTTAGCAGTTTTTTAACATTTCAAAGTTTCAGTTCTGGGTAAAACTGGTATTTAATGTATCTATTTAAGGAGGTAGAGAAAACACATTATCATCTTATCACATTTAGGAAAATTTTGAGGATTTCGGCGACCTCTAAGTGAGCAGCTTGAGGACAAATGATGCAACAGGTCAAAAAAGCAAGACCATTTCAGGCAATTTAAGCAAGAGGACAGAAGCAATACTAGTGAAATTTGAAGTCACTTTATGAATACACCAAAAAGTTCCAGGTCACATCTCAAAGGAAATAGTGATAGAAATCAAAAGATACTAACTGAAATAAAAAAAAATATATATGGGAGGGCAACTATTTAAGTGATACTGAAAAGAAATGCTTAACTTAAAGAAAGTAAAAATAAAATATTTACTCATAGAAATAATGCTTTATAAGTGATTAATCCTTCATATTCCTTTCCATAGACTAGCTATTGAGGGTCACCTTGGTGGGTAAATAGAAGTGAGGTCTCTACTACTTCATATTTTTCCAATTCACAGCTTTTCCCTTTCTAGCAGCACATACAGGAGGGCAGACTTGGGCAAGAGTGAGCAGAGCAGGACATTTTATATATATAAATACACATATGTATATATATGCACTTCATCCTTAAAGGAGCGCAGCTAGCTGGCTGTTGACCAAGGGCACGGAGGTGGCAGGCTGACCAAATCTTCTCCAGAAAAACAATCCCTGAATCTAAGACAGAAAGATTAATTTCGCTAAAGTTCCCCCTTTCACTAATATTACATCATTATAATAAAAATTACAATAATTTCATGCGCTACATCTAGCCATTAGTGACCGATTCCGGAGCTTCACCCACAAATGAATTACTTGAACAGGGCAGGCTGTATATTTTATTTATGGAAGTGTTCTTCGCCTTGCCATTACCGCGCTATGCTCTCATTGAGATTTCAAGTAGCCTGCCGTACTTTTTGCAATTTATAGGCTTATTTATAGCACGGCATTTTATTCATTAAGCTGCATATGCCGCATTTTGAACATAAGGCATCAAGCAGAACCAAGGGCTCGAGCGTTCGGTTTTAAAAGGTTTAATACGCTGCAGGTAGAAGTGAGATCCAAGCCTTTCCCAGGGAAAAGGCCTCAGGAAAAAAGGCATTGCAGAAATCTTTCTCCAAGTCACTTTGCTAGATGACTAGACTGTTTTGTGATTTTATTGTTATTTGATCTCATCTAATCATATGTCTTCTTCTTACCATCCCTCTAAAACTGAACCTTGCCACAAATTGTAATTTTTGTAATCTAAACAGAGGAGAAGGCTTATTCTGATTTTCTTTACATGGTAGAAAAATACTCGAGCAGACTGAATTTAGTGGAGTTTAGGGCTCATGTTACTTGCTCTATTTGAGCATTAAGAAATGTATTAATTTCTTTGTTTGCATTTACAAAGCAAAGTGTTACGGGGCATTTTGCCTTAAGGTATGCATTTCGTACATTCAACAGGACTCAAAACACCTGGAGCAGTTAATGAGGTATTTAACGAGACGGGATAACCAACATTCATAAGCTCTGATGCTCACTTCACCTAGTAATTTATATAGCAGAGCTGGAGCATCTCACAGCTGGGTGCGTAAATTATAAAGGCTGCATCTTCATTTAAAGAGAATCCTCCAAAGAAGGTTAAAATTCTGCATTAAACTACACAAACTAATCCACAAACCGCTGAACAATGCCTGATAAAACCAGCCCAAAATGTGGGAGTGAGGACATTGATTAACTCAACTCACAGAAGGCAAAGAGCTTTTTAATAGATGAAATAAATACACACTTCTTGTCCACAATCTGTTCTTCCTGACTAGATATTTCCAAATTTCTTACCCTTTATTTTGCTTGAGAATATTATCAAGCTTCCAAAAAGATCTCTGCACTAGCACATAATGTTGAGCTTCAGCAAAGTCAGCAGCACTACGTGCGGTGATGCCCACTGTTGAATATGACTTGATGTTTGATCCCCTCATTTTTCTCCTGTCCCAATAATTCCCATACTTCCACGGAACACTCTCTTAATAGCTCTTTTATACAGCATTGGCAACATATGTCCGTAAAACAAGTATACAAGCTATATCCACATCCAGATTAACCTGGATTTCAAAATCCAACTTATATTAATATGGCATAAGCATGGCCATATACAGGATAGATGTTCTCCTCTTAAAATACCATTCTGCTTTGTAAATAACATTATTAGCCGGGCTGGGTCTACAGCTTACTCAAGGACAGATTTTATCAGCCCTGCTCGTGAACACGGAATAGATCTATATATTAACCTCATATGACCCTGCCTGTTTATTAAGATAAGGTGCAAGATGCAGTACAAGTGCATATATATTTTCATAAGACACCCTTGCAGTTTTTCATACCTCACTCTTACTGTAGCGCACACAGTGAACTGAGGAGTTGGTGCAACCAAATGGATTTAACTCTCTATGACCTTCATTGCTCTCATTTAGGGGACAAAATTACCGAACTGATTTTAAGATTTTCATCATGTTGAAATTTTGTTACTGCAATGATTTTTTTCCCCCTCTCTCATTACTCCTTTGGGAAAGCGAGGGTACAGTTTGATCAAAGCTCTGCGATTGAAACCCAGAGGAAAATGAAGCTAAATGGTGTGGTTGCTTAGAAACATGTGTATGTTTTGGTCCAATACTCCTTGTCCTCTGTCACCAAGTGATTAATGAATATGCAGGGTTTGTTTACTGCAGGAAATTAAGGCAGTAAATAAAAGCACCATCGCTCTTATTCATCAGGAAAGACTCCGCAAGGACAAAGAGCAAGAAATCTAAAGGGAGAGCGGGAAACGAATCATTTTCTAAATCATCTGATGTTTAACATTACCAAGCAGATGCTTTTAAGTGACATGTGTCACTCGCCTAAGGATTATTTGATATGATAAAGTACATTCTTGGGTAACAGCAGGAGGTCTTTACAAGGGAGGAGGAAAATGATGCATCAACTGGAGCTCGGATTTCGGCACAGAGACTTCCAGGAGCCAGGCATAAGAAAAGGTCTCCAACAAGACTCAGAAAAATATTCCTGAGGTGATTTCATTTGTCTACTTTCCAGTATAAACCACACTAATCAGTATGAACATGTCTAAAGCTATAAAGAAAAGTTGCAACAGGCCCAGCAAATTAGAGTCAATTCGAGAGATGGTCGGTCACATAGACCAAGAACATCAATTGAAGAAGCAACCAGCCATTTACCTTATTTCTCTTTTGCCTTGAAATCTGCAATGTTGCATGTTCTTCTGTAGCAGATGAGCAGCAATACTTAACAACTGAATGAAATACTTGGCTTTTGACAATCTGTTGGGTATTTATCTCCCTCCAAGTAGGTTCAACTGTGACTGCCTTGCAAGTGGGTTCAACTTACGTCCTGCGAATCGCACTCCTGGATGCTCTGGTTTTCCTTCTTCCTCGAGGAAACGCGAGGACTCCCTTTGTCTGCAGAGACGTTTGACTGGGCGCAGGAAATAAAAAAGGGAATAAAACATGCAGTGAGTTTAGATAAGGGCTTTCAGCAGGTCCCATTTGAAAAGGCTGGATAACACAGAAACAAGAGGCCAGATACTGCAAACTGTTAATTACTTTACATACAGCATTTTCAGCAAGTTTTATAAAGAAGGGAATTGCTTAAATAAATTTTTCATTATAGCACTTTGTTGCAGAGAATAACTTGAGGGTAAATCAATAATCAAGATTTTTTATATATACAATTGGAAAACTGACCACACAAAATTAACCCCATGGTGTATTGCTGTGTTTTGTGTATTAGCAAGCAAGAGTATAATGCAATGCAAGTTAAATTACATCTTCTTTTCTCCAAATGTTTACATAGGGCTAAAGGAGAAATAAGAAGTTTCAAAACTCATTTCTCCAGTACTTCTGATCACACTGGGCCAGATTTAGCCACAGAATTGCAGCAGTTTCTGAACTGTTATTTCAGCTGCCTGCACTCGCTCCCTGCTGGGACCTCATGTCACCATGACTTGGCAAACTGTGTTTTATTTACCTCCTTAAAGCCAAAATGGGCTCCTATATGGGCTAGCTGCTCTAAAACCAAGGCTATCACTTTACATAAGCAGTGAATTTCCTCCCTCTGATGTTTTAGGCACATTGCACTAGGTTTTTTAGCACGAGGACATGAAAAGAGAGAATCTGCGCTAGGTTTTTACCACAGCACTTTTGAACATACCTTGAAGAAATGCACGATAAAAATCTTATAAACGTATTGCTCAGATCAGCTGCATATTCAGATGTGTGTAACACTGTGTGGGCAAAATGACTGTATGTTTTGCTGAGACATAAAGCAATCTTCCATAGAGATTTAAGGTCTAAATCAAAGTCAACTGAAATTGATGCAAAGAGTGTGAATGATTTGAGATATAATTAATTTCTTAAATATTCCCAATATATATTTCTATATATAAAAAAAAAAAGGCAATGATACATCTTTGCCTAAATCATGCCAGACACTATGTCGTCATTGAACAGCTCTTCAGCAAGAGAGCTTTAGTTTTACAGAGCAACAAAACCAGCCAGGAGGTGTACAGACTAAAAGGGCAAATAGGAAAACATTATTTTGGGGAGTAACAAGCATTATTTCATACACGGCCTTTAAGCTGTAGCATGGGATTTGCCTCTTTGGACTGTGAGAATGATATTACAGCTCTGTCTACTTAAATTTCTATTTCTTATTGAGTAAGACGCATCATGTGTGCAGGGAATGACGGATTTACCTGATTTCTTGACTACATGAACCAGTAAATCCACATGGGAGATCAGAGAGGCCAACCAACTTGACTTGTTATCAACTCAGCCTTGCATCCAAGAGGAAAATAAATGTCTCAGGATAGTGCCTCTAGTTCCAGAATTTGTTTTCTGCTCAAGCGTGTGCATTCAGCATGTGTATTCACTGTATTTCCCAATATATTGTACAAATTTTTACACAATGAAGAGAAGTCCTAGATATTTTGGTGAGGTTTGCCTAAAGTTGCAAGTTTTTAGTGGAAGCCTTACAGCATTTCTAGGAAATTTCTAGGAAAAGAGGAAAAAAAAAATCTACTCTTGTCCTTTTTAACATTCAAGATACCAGAACCATTAAGGGAGGAAGAAGGAAGGACAGGGAAGAAAGAAAGAAGGGCAAGAAGAGACCTTGCCTGGATGCAGCTCATTCCTATAGCCCTGAGATCTGCCCTTGTAGCCAGAAGCTTCTCATGTCTTATCCAGCTACTTGCAGTCTATCACATTTTTGATTTCTCACAGGCAAAAAAGAGAAAAATCATCATAATTTTTTTTTTTTGAATGTCTTTCTACCTCCTGGTGGAAGTCTTTGAGGTAGGTTTTGCAAGGAAGATGATTTCTGCTATTAAAAATTCTCTCTCCTAATAAAAATGAGCATCAATACATTGTCTGCACTGAAATGAAATTGCTGTCTGAAAGAAGCCTATTTAGTAGAATGACAGTTAATTTAATAAAAATGTCATTCAGTATCCTGGAATGAAACAGCCTGGAAATAGTTTCTGAATTCCTTTCCAACTTCCTTAAGCCTTCATGAACTCTTCCCAAAGCTTTTCAGTCCAGGACTTCACATCCAATTTCTTTTTTTTTTCAAAAAAGAATCTGCAACTTTTTTTTTCTTTGAAATAATTTGGAAATTAGAGTGATTAGAGATCTTTCGAGCTTGACTAAAAACCAAGCTTTGAATTTCAGACACTTGAAGTAAGCAGCATAGTTTACAACCCACTTAACATATATGTTTGCTGATGAAACCAGAATCAGTCCGCATGTGCATTGCCTGCAGCAGAAATTGCAGCATATTTATGTTAGAAAAGCAAGCCTAACTCATTACTTCTTTGAGTTCTCTCCTAAAGCTTTTACTCAAATAAATGACATAGCCCAATTCCACTTCATGTCATTAAAATTCCCTTTGCTTATATAAATACATATTTCATTCCAAATATTTTAGCAATTTTCTTGTCAAAACACACATTGTTCCTGGAATATCCTCCTTGTTGCTGAAGATGGCTACATATTTGGGCCAACCAAACTCCATCTTCTGTTTTCTCTTTTGCCTTTGATATGTAGTTCAATTATTTCCTATCTCAGAGATAATCTTATTGGATCTTCCTCTTGCCTGGCACAACTGTCTGGCTCTTTCTGCAGCCATCTCATGTGAGATGCCAGGGTGTTTTGGACATTCAGAGACATTGATAACTGTTTTCTGGAATGGATGGTTGACTTTTGACCAACCCAGCCCCACAAACTGTAGATCTTCTCAAGTGCTTGAAGGCTGTTAAACACTTGAAAATAAATACCAAAGACTTTCCACAATAGAAATCACCGTATGAACACCTACAGTCAGTACAAACCATGCCATGTATCACAGCGTTTTATACACGGCTTAGTTTTTCTCTCTATTTAATTGCTGTCTCCAAGGTTATATTACATTTACAAAGGACATTTCATCTTAAAGGACTAAAAACAATATTTCACACTAAATCTTTAAGTCCCTGCTGTTTCTTAACCCATCACCTTTTCCCTGAAATCTTCTATTTGCACTATATCCAAACATCTTCTGGTTGGAAAATAGCAGCTTATTGCTACGCATCTTGCAATGTACTTTTTTTTTTTTTTTTTTTAATCAAAGACTCTACAAACCTAACTTTTATTAAAACTGATAAAAACTGAAACTTTAACCTGGATCCCAAATGCCCGCATCCTGTTTTCTTCATATCCCACACATGGGGATGATAGGCATCATTTTCAGACATTAATTTCCTGAAACCTGAATTAATTTCCTGGTATTTTCTGTTACAAAACCTATGAAATATAACTTAGAGAGCAAAACATGAGATCATTTTCCATCCAAGTCTGGGGCTAATCGTTCAAAACCTCTTTTCATAGCACGACCACCAGAACATGCACTTGGGTTTGCAACACAGAAAGCAAAATACATAATAACAACCAGGATTACACTAATCTTGGAATAGGAGAAGAGAGAGGTTAGATTATCTTCAGCTGGGAATAGACAAATTTTATTTGCATTTACAGCATATGCTTAAGAGGTGAAATTCCACTGCCTACACACGGGCATCTAGTGTTTATGTTGCCACTCAAATATCTCCAAAACAGCTGTAAAGAGCTGATAAACATGAGAGATCCTATAGGAAATACCCTTGTAGAGGAGTAGCAGGAGAGCTATTTTGGGGCTTCAAAATTGGCAGGAGATGCCTACTTTAAGTTACTCCTATTTTAAGTTGCTCCCCAAACACCTAGCTCTGCCTGAGCAAAAAAAGCCCCATCTGTTTACCGGAGTGCTCAGAATTCTGCTCTTTTTTCTTAGTAGCACAGCTCATTTTGGAGAGCTTTGCACAGTTCAGATAAATATTTAAATAGGTATTTATATATATATATATATATAAAATATATAGCAAAAATAGAAACTTAATTTTAAATAAGTGTTTTCTAACAGAACCTTAACCCAATATTTTCCTGTAACAACTACAGTTCCTGAAGGATATCTCTGTGCAGCCAGAAGGGGACTGCCCCTCACCAGAATCAGCTTTTTCAGGATTAATAAGAGCTCTGTGATGCTCAGGTTTTGAAAGAGTTGAAATGATGTATATATGTATCCTTAATTGAAAAATGGAACTAATATTTTTGACAAGATTAAGTAAAAAGAAACAGTCTCTCCCCCAGACAAGTAACATTAAACAAAAGGAGGAGCTCAATACTCCAGGTAAGAGAAATCCAATTTAGGAATACATTTTTCTTGCCAGATCCTTAAATAATAATAGTTACTAAGCCGAGGACAACAAAAATCATCTCGTCATGCAGCAAACAGGTGCGTTTGTATAAAACATTGGGATTGATGAAAATCTCTGAAATTACTGGAGCCAGTTGTTAGAAAAGTTGTTCAGAGAAATCAAGCACTGAAGAGCATCCTGAATATGAGAGAGTTTTGGAACTCAGCTTGGCTAAATAGTCACAATCCAAAATCTATTTTAGTTGATAATGACCATCAATAAAAATAGTGTTGAATGTATAAATACACACACACCCCTATGTGTGTGGATCTATATAATATAAAATACACAGCAAAAATAGAAACTGAATGTATCTAATGAATTTCCCTCTGTATATATATATTTTTAAACACATTGTGTGAACATGCATATGCGTGAGGGTGTGAAAGACAGACTGAGATTTAATACCATCAGGCTGACCACAAAATCCATTTGCTATCAGGTCATGGTCATGCCCTACTTCTTATTCTTCCTAAATGCAAGAAAAAAAAGAAAAATCAATAAAAAAGGTGGTGTGTTGTGCATATCCACGCAAAGGGACGTGATGTGCCCCTTATGGCATGACTGCAGCTACACTTTGAAAGAAAATATTGGGTTCGGTCATTTAGGGCAATACCAAAAAGCAGTTCTAATATGTTTTATGGGGAAAAAAAAAAGTCTCACAAATCCAAGTTTTATAACAATTAAATAAAGTGAAGGATCATATTATCTTATGCCTTTTCCTACCTTTTCTTTCAGAGGATATGTTTAATAGTGATCAAACTGTTAAGGTATACTTAGATTTGACAGTCACTGCAAGTCCATAGGAGCATGAATTCTTCTTTTTGTTTTTTGACACTACTCAACATTATACTTACTATCAGGGTGAATAGAATAGAATAATAATAATATTAATAATAATAGCAGTAGCAAGAAGTACTATTGGAAATGCTTGCAGATAGCCCAGGTTACAGCAAAAAAAGCCCTGCAAAATTAGCCAAAACTATTTACTATGAACCATTTGTTCAGTTTTTTAGAATCTATTGGTGTCCTGTGGTGATTCCATGTTCTCCTGCTTTCTGTTTCCATCTTCTCTCTATTAGAAAACTCTACAAAATGGAGAGGTCGGTAAAACATTACATGTATTTTAACACTGAAAACCAAACAAAACGAACACAGGTCCCAGCTTATACCTGCTACTATCTCAAAAGCTCTCGATACCCCCACAAATCACCCCAAAAAACTGCTGGTTCCAGGAGCTTTTCTTCACTTAGACTCATTTAGCATAAAAGGGAAATTCCCAGGGATGCTGCAGAACAGCAGGGTTTTTGTTTCAGGTTTTTACTGTCACTGGAAGAGAAATCTTTCATCGTTCCATTAACACTACAAAAGACCTAAGAATAACTCTGCAAAATTTGGGTATATCCTAAGCAGTTAAAATTGCGCTGTAAGTTCATTTGGGCTGCCAGAATTTTCTTTGCTTGTACTTCTTTGCAGTGTCTCCATGAATTAAAGCCAAAAGAATAATTTCATTGAAATTGCAGCTTGTTTCTAATGCTAAGGAAACCAACCTGCTTTGGTCTGGAATTTGTTGCTCTTTAATTGTGGGAGATACTCCTACACATTCCGTGCATGGCACAGTTCTACTGCCATGGACTTGTGGTGCTTGGCAATTTGTGCAGCCACAAGGTAGATTCCTAATGAAAAAACGAAATCTGAAGTCTTCTGAAGAAGAACAGAACTGAGAATTGCAGTTAAATGCACGGGGAAATGCAATATGAGAAGAACTATTTGGAATCTGCGGACAGATGGTGCTCTGACATTATTCGAAATGACACTGTCACAATAATGCCACCAAAACAGAAAACAACCCAAAAAAACAGCCATTCAGCTCCGAGGGTCGCTGAACACTGCAAATTCCCCAAACGAGTCCCAATTACAAAGCACCTGCGCTCAATAATGTTATGCCAATCCAGTGAAGAATGCAGTGCGGAGCGTGAAGAGCCTACATAATTTTTCATTTATTGTCTGTGGTGAGTTAGCCTTTTGTTTCTCTGCTCTGTTTCGGTGGAGGACAAAATTGCAACGTGAATTTAAAGGACTTTCTATAAAACACACCTCTGATTTCATGTAAATTGATAGATGAAAGCTTGTGCCTTAAAGAACACACGCTAAATTATGCTTCACATAATCCAGTTAGAAAATGCAGCATGTCCCGTTGGATCTGCTCTAGTCGATTTGTCACTTTGACTAATCCTGGTTTTTCCAGGAGAAGGGAATGTTTTACTGCTCCACAGTCTGGTTTCTTTGAAGTCTGCATGCAATATGATCTAGGTAAAAGGAAAAGTAGGACAATCTCTAAGGTGGCCAAGAGAAAAATTACACTTATCTGAAAGTGCCACATAGTTTGCCTATAAATATTACTAGATTTATCATATAGCCTGCCTGGACTTTGCTTGTTTATTGTATTATTAAGGGATTTACTGATGGACTTCTGATATCTTTATCGTTAACCGTTCACATTTTAATTATAAAGATTTTCTCGTGGCTTCTCTAAGTCAAACAAAAGAATTTCGTGAAAAACTTGGTCTGTGAGAGGCAACGTGAGGAATGATTACTCAATCATACATCATCTAAACTATAATTATGCCCATATAGGCCATAGCCTATAATAACCCAAGGGATTGATTCTCTGGAATGGGATCTCATGCTTTCGGCCTGATCTCAAGCTCTGTAACTTCATTTTTCCTTTTCTTTTTTTTTCTTTTTTTTTTTTGTAAAAGGCAGCACTAGATCTACCATATGTTGCTGCCTTATATTACCAAAAAAAAGGAAAAAATGCCCCTCAAGTTGTCTTTTTTAGGCATCTTTTTGAATTCCCAGGCAGACTGCAGCACGACTTCCAGTGCGTGTCTAGCACCGCATCGCGCAGGCTTCTTTTCCAGGAGATCTCACCAGTACAAATGACAGATTTGAGAACAGTTTGTTCCAGGGCACCTTCAAGACACTCATCCCGACAACATGACCTGAGACCGAGGCGCAGGAACAGTGACAACTGCAGAAAATTTATAGCTTGCACAAAGGCGGCAAGAGGAAGACGCAGGGTTGGCTGGTCGACCTGCCTAAGTCAGAGCCGTAGAGTAGCCCAACGCTCAGCAGCCAGACAGTGCTGCTCATTAAAACAAAACAAAACATAACACTATTAAAGAATACACATGAGCAAAATTAAAGAGGTGCAATCACTATAATACAAAAATTTCTGAGCGTTATATCAGAGTGTTATGCAGAAATGCATTATTTTAAAAGTGACGTAATCGCCTTGCTGCCTTCTAGGCAGAATTTTTGTGCACGTCAATAACTTTGTTCTCTGCTAGAGCTCAAATAAAAATGCTACTCTGCTATTTTTTAGCACTAAATTCAGACTGAGACATTTTATGCAACTCTGTTGAGACTAGTCTAATCTTAAAATCAAGTATAAGGCCATGTGATGCCAACATGTACATAATCAGTTCTTAAGGCTGCCTATAACCTTTGCATTGCCACATAAGTCTTTCTGGTATTTTCCTCAGTAGCACCATGGCTTAGAAAAAAACAATTGCAAATGATTGACTTTGCAAACATAGAGGAGTGTAGGACACTGCTAAAGGGGTTAGATACCTCCTTCCAAACACGCAAAAGGCAAAACAAGCAGCTATAAAAATCCTTTTAGATAGGGACGAGGCAAGAGTAACTTTTTCAGCTCAAGGACCGTGCAGTTCTAATACACTCCAGACAGACCCAAATCATTAAGTTATCTTAAAACACAACATACAACCCTAGCAAGACACAGTATGAAACGCTATCAATTCCAGCTATTCTAAAACAACCATAAAAATTTTTAAATGGAAAAAATAACACGTCAGAAAGCTCTGATTGTAGGAAAGATGTTTTCAAAGGCTGACATATGCTGCTGCTTTTTTCTGCCTGAGCTATTTTGGAAAAGTCTTATGGTTCCTATGGTTTTGGCACGCAGCAATGTGGAAAGTGGCAAATGGTCTTCTCAATAGAAGAAAAAAAAGAAGTTTTGAGGGTTGCAATCCATTTTAATGGCAATAAAACCCTTATTCATCTTTTCTCCCAGACAAGATTGGACCAACAGCCTTTGCTATATCCCTGTGACAAGTTTGTTTATGGCAATGGATATTTTTTGTTCTGTGTGTGGATCACTGATGTTCTGTACTATATATGCACAGGAGAAGAGATTCTCAACTTTCAAAGGTTAGCACAAGGTAAAAATAATGCAGTAATCAGTCTAAGTAAGCATCTGTAAACTGTCTGTATGGAAATAAGTGCATAAATATTGATGTTTTCATTCCTCTTGTGCTTGACCTGTGATAGCTCCAAGAAACTTAATGAATAGGAAAATCTTTATCTTGCACGAAGGAGATGGTCTAGCAGTACAAAGGGAACTGTCATTCAAAACCAGAAGAGCTTCAGTTTAACCTTGTGGTGGATATTTCAATTACAGATATTCCTTCATGGCAGGAGGACTTTTAAAAAGTAACTGAAGTGAAAATTATATGTATATATTTTCAAGATCAAACTAGAAAGAAATACTTATGTTTTAAAAAGAATGACAGGGAGATGTATGGTCAATGCTCCTGGAATGCATTTTCCGGAGCTACAATACATGAAAGCTGATAAATAGAAAGCTCAGGTACTTAAATGAACCCCTATCTAATGTACTTCAAGCAACAGTAGAGCACAACGGAGTAAAGGTCTTAGCAAAAATCCTTTAAGTACTCTATAGAGTTTTAGAGGAATTACGTGCAGAGCTTGCGGATACGATTTGTGGATATATTTTGCTTTGGTTTCTTTGAAGAAAGCAGCAGCAGCAACATTGTCAATATCAGGAAAAGAAATACAAAAAGAAATGGCAAATACAGCAGAGTAAATGGAGGGACAAGCCGCTGTACTGTTATTGTTCGCAATGCCATTCCTGGGTCTACTTGATACATACGTGCTTCTATTGTAGAACATTTGTTTTAGAAGCTTATTGAGTTTTTTGCTGCCCCTTTTTTAATTAAAGCACAAGAAAGCTGCTTTTTCTGAAAGGAATTCATTCCTTTATCATCCGCGAGCTGTTATTTGCACTCACGAGCTCAGCTTATCATCTGCTGCTGCAAAACAAGGCCGAACGCCCCTCACGCATCTGCTGATATCTCAAAAAGCATCGACATTCTCTCTTTGCAACCAAGCAACCAAATGCTGGGGAAACTCTGAAATATTTCGGGAAAAAATAAATAAAAGCCTGAGCCCATCAGCTTGTGGCTAAGGCTGCTGAACACGGTGGCAAAACCAACGGGGCTGCGGATTTCTCTGGCTTCTTCTGCATTTTCTGCCTTTTCCATCTGCTCTTGGCCGAAGCGGGAGTGCTCGGGATACTCGGGAAAGAGGACCCTGTTTATAGATATATATTACTCCAATGTGGTATTATGGGCTGGTGGTGGATAGGAGAGGCCTGGCTTTCAAGTGTCCAAGTTGCACACGAGCACTTACATCTGATGCCAAAATGCAATTAGCTGGATATGGATATGGATTATTCCACTTCGAGCTTCTGATGATACATTTCCAGTAAATACCTAGAGCATTGCTAAACAACTGGGTATCTGAAGGTAAGGTATCAAGAAAAGAAAATGGGATTAACTATTGGTGTGAAAAAAAATAGCTTTTGTTGGGTTATCACCAATATAGCCAGCGTCATTAAAAAAACCTGCAAGTATATGCTTATAAATACTACATGTACTTGGAAATACATGTATGAATTCTGATCTGAGCCCGTTATTTCCATCCCTATAACGATTACCTAAGTATTTTGCAGTATGGGAAGTTCAAGAATAGCTAGAGAGATGGGTAGACATTTAAAGACACAAATAAGTAAATATTCCCCAAACACATATTTAGTTTTGTCAAATAGGTTGAGTTGGGCAATAAATTAATATACTTTGCAATTCCTGAGAGGTTTGTCATCTTGCCCAAGCAGTGCGCTGCACTTTGGTTTTCACTGGTTTAAGGAAATAGTATTGCTGAAAATCCTTATTCTCCTCTTCGCATCCTTGCAATGCAGGAAGATAAGGCCAAGGAGGTCCAAATCCCAGCAGAACGAGACAGTTTCAGTGAAATTGGAAACCTCCTGAAGCAGAAGCTGAGTTTCAGAGATGACGAGGTCACTAACAGAAAGGCTTTTCCTTTCGAGACCTTGCTTTTTCCCAGATCATGCCTTTAAAGAGGTTTTCTTATTGACTCAAAGAAGGGAAGAAGCTGGGTTTATAAATTCTCCAAATTTATAAACTCTTCCAACAACCCTGGTTCCTAAGCCCTTCGCATAAAAAAGTCCCTGCAAAAATATTTGCTGTTGTGACTAACATTACCTCAGAGCCACAACTATATTTTAAAGATATTAGACAATATGTTTCCATAAATAATACACAAACTATCCCAAAATAATAATAAAACATATTTATTTCCCTATTCCACTTCTCATCAAATTTACTTCAAATATTCAATTGCAGTTTAATTCACTAATTTAAAATCTTAAAGTTCTTTGCTCAAAGCCAAAACCTTTAAAACTCAGCTGTCTTTCTAATGCTCCCCAATGGGTTCCATACAAATATGCCCCATGCAGCTTTGCAAGAGGGTTAATGCACATATTGTATACAGGTTAAGGACATTAGCAATTATCATATAAATCATTAAGGCATCCTTGAGTAGTAGAAGTATTTTGGAAGTACTCTCACATTTAGATTCAAGCTAATAAGCAACTTAAAATGATTAATTAGCTCCCCTGCACATTTCATAGCTTCTTTTCCACATAACAGTGTGTGTGAAAAGAAACATTAACACTAACAAATCCTAAAATACCTTCACTAATGTGCAACTGATAATCACTCAATATGGGCCAAATAAGCCACATCAGGTGCCCTTCCCCATTTCCCTCGCTGTACTCAGTTGAAAGCCAAGAAAAAATCCCTCTAAAATTAATTTGCTATCAAGATAACGTGCTAATAATGAAGACTCCTTTCAAGTGAGCAATAAAATCAGCCTCACCTTTCAGTTTAATATATCTGGTGCTCAAATGTTTTCCGGGGTGTAATGAAAGTTTATTAAAAATTGGTCACTGAAGAAAATGGGCTGGTTGTGCAGCAGCAAACTCAGAAAGTGAAATAAGGAGGAGCTGCCCGTCTGCTACAAATCATCATAAAATAATCAAAAAATGGAGAAGAGGAGAGACTTCCAAGAAACAGATCATTCTAGTCATGTTTCTGCAATCAAATTTCTTACTACATTAACCTTACAGATATTGTTAGGAGTTGAGGTTTCCGTGGTACATACCTTAGAAGGACACACATATTCCTTCCTTGCTTGGAAATTAACTGGGAAAATGACTGGCATCATTTTTCAACACTGTTTCCTTCTCTTGACGCTTATGTGTGCGGAAAGGGTTATATGATGGTGAAAGTTTGAAACTTGAAATTGAATTTACTTGAATTTGAAGCTTGAAATTTACTGCCCAGAGAGAAATAGCTCCTGAGCTATGCGTTCTGCACGCTGTAACAACGGAGTTCAGCCCAGATAAAACTCATTGGACACCTTAGAAAAGCTTTGAGAGTTTCAGCCCTCCTTTGAAGGATAAAAATAAGCCCATAATTACACTGGTGGTGTTTGTTTCACAAGTTCCGGAACAAAAAATTTCTGCTTTGTTTGAAGGGTCAAAACCTTCATTTATACTGGAATATCACAGCAAATTATATGATCAGCAGTAGCTCCAATTTTAGAAGACGTAAATTAAGCAATTAATGTCCTGTCACGTATAGCAAGTTTATAAGGAGTTCTCACAGTAAAATGGGTTTGGTCAGACACATTATTGCCAGTTTTAGATGGTAAAATCCATAATTTACATTCTTGCCCAATGTAAAGATTACCGACTCATTTAACTTGTGTCACAAAAAGCACCTCAGATGGTAACTGCTTTTGATCACCTTAGGGGAACTGTTTTCCACAGCCTAAATGTAGAAATTTCCTGCTGCTCCCCACTGCTCCGAATCCCTGAGCTATCCACACCAACGGCTTTTTTATTCTGATTTATGTTTCTTTAAATCACCGTCTCCAGAAAGACCAAAATACATCAATAACAAATTACGTTTTCAAATGAACCTTCACGAGAAATTTGGCAATTTTCTTGCCTAATTAACCTTTCTACACAACGGTTTTCTCTTCAGTATCATCTCTAACAAGCACCAGGAGGAAGATACAAAAAGAACCTTAGCTATCATGATCACCAAGCTGCAAACACAATGTATAATCTACTTATTTGTGCTGTTTAACTGGCCACTGTCCCCATTCCAGGGATGTTTGGCACCTGGTGATACAGATTCACTGCATGATGTAGCTTTTATAAACCTTTTAAAAGCCTTTTAAAGCCTTAAAATAAGTTTGACATTTTTAGAAAAAAAATATTAGGCTGGATAGATGTGTCTTTGAAGGAAGATACTTATCAGGCAGAGCCTCATTTCTTTCTTGAAGGTCAAAGTGCTCTTTATCAGATATGAAAAGGAATCTAAGTATTGCTCATCAGAAATTCCCATTTTTACATAAAAAGGCATTTAGCTGATCATATTTATATACACATAAAATATAAAAGAGTCCAATATTTAATAGAGGCTGTTATTTAAGACTCTTGAAGCAAACCTAACAAAAAGAAAAAGCTGTACGTCTGCACTGGCACCTGGGTTGTAGGAGGAAGACAAAGCAAGGAATACAAACAGAAGAAGGGATATCACTCTATAAATTTAAGGAAAAAAAAGCCTTCCGAAATGCAAAACCCAGGTCAGATGGAGCGGGTCTAATCCTGGAACAACTGGGATTCCTCCACAACCTGTTTCACAGCAGCAGCTCTCAGTTGTTTCATAATTGCAGGTTTATGAAGCGCAGATTTATAATAACGAGGTGTCAGTGTGTGGAGGAGCAGGGCTGCAAACGGTGATTTTCTCAGACACTTTCACGGCAGGTGCCAGGCGCAGAGACACACGAGCTCTGTCCATCAGAGAGAGCATCGCTCACTCGGGCGCTCAGATGCGGCTTCTGCAAAGGCAGGAGCAGGGAATCATATCTATAAAATCTATAAAAAGGAACATTAAACACAGAGCCCATAGGAATATGGAAAGAGAAGGGAGAGCATCTTATATTGAGGGGCTTAAAGTCCGGTTCTCATCTCCTAGACCAAAGAGCTCTGCCACACCAGCAAAACCAAGGAGATCTCCAATGCTGCCGAGCCGCTGACCCTACGCGCGCATCAAACACAGACACGGCAGCTTGTTAGACCTTATCTCGGAGCGCTCCCGTGTTCCCACGACAGACACTAACATTTCCAGCCTGGAAAGGCGCACGATAAGAACAGAGCAGACGGTTCTGCACGTTAATAAGGAAAAATGTGCTGCTGAGGCGCCAGGATGCAGCTCGGTGAAGCCCGCCTAAAGGACGAGCTCCATCTCCTGCAGAACGTGGGGTCTTCATCTAAACGAGACCCCTGCAATTTAATTATACATTGAAATTAAAAAATACACCACTCCCTTTCGGGACAGAATCATTTTGGGAAAGCAAAGCTTCTTGCTATATAATGGCCATCAAGGAACCTGCAATTCTTGCTGCAGGACTAGCAATCTGAGATCCAGTTTCCCTATGAGTTTGCACTTTCCCTAATTATATCCTGTTTACCCAAATTACATTTCAATATTAATTGCATACAGAAAGCTTCACTCATTTTTTTGTTGTTTCCACCTCCGTAATGACAGTGCATCAATAGCAGCATCAATAGAAA
The DNA here is from genome assembly GCA_034781795.1 of Crypturellus tataupa. Taxonomy (NCBI): domain Eukaryota; kingdom Metazoa; phylum Chordata; class Aves; order Tinamiformes; family Tinamidae; genus Crypturellus; species Crypturellus tataupa. Next base: position 28,559 of record JAWLRI010001064.1, read on the forward strand.
CTACATGCCGAAATTGCAAATTGGTGACTAATAGCAATGAGTAGGCTAAGTAATGAGTAATTCCTAATTATATTTCAGGAAAGTGTTTTAAGACCAGTCAGACGCACTAAGGGACGCATTAATTTGCCCTTCATTTATCCTTCTGTAAACCTTGCATTTCCATTTGAAACCACAGTTTTGTTCTAGGTCTCTATAGTTAAATTCGAGAGCAAAATGTAATGGAAATTATCAGGGTAGCTGTTAATCCCTCCGATTCTTGACTGCGTTGAAATGTTTTGGTATCAAACACTTTCCTTCAAAGCTCTTTCCATCGAGCCCTGCATCATTTTAGCATTTTAGAAACCTCATGAGTAGAAGCTCCACGGGACCCTCCTGCCTGCTTAGAAAAGTACAGGAGCCTTTTGCACAGACCGTTTCCCAACTTTTTAAAACTTGACCGACCCCTCGAAAGGGACTGGAATTGCCCTCAAAATTCATCCCAATCTTTCAACGACATTAAGGAACTCCTTAGTGCCAGTGCAAGGCCCCGAGGGGACGAACCCTCAATGCGCGGGGACAGGGGCGGCCCTACCTGAGCGCTCGTGCCGTGGAAGGGCCCCTTGGCGGTCCTGCCCGCGGGGACCGGCCGTCGCTCCGGCGGCCCCGGGGGGCTGCGGCTCCCGGCGGGCGGCTGGCCGTGCCGCACGGCCGACAGGCACAGCTGCACCGTCTCCTTCAGCGCCCGCAGCTGCGACTCCTGCCGAGAGAGGGGGAAACCAGCGGGTCTCGAGGACGGGTAGTCGTCACCGGCGCCGCGTGCTCTCCCCGTCTGCATTGCCACACGTTCAGGAGAAGCCACTGCCTACGCTTTGCATTAGTCCCGCGTCTGTACATGCAGAATGCTAGCAAATCTCCAGCTTCCACGACTTTTTAAAGACGCACAAATCAAGCATCGTCAAGTATATACCTGAAAGATTATATGTAAAATGCTCCATGCTATCTATATAAGAAATGCGTATATATATCAGAAAATATTTCACAGCTACATCAATATGAATCTTAAGCGACGGTAGTTCAGTAAGGTATCAAAACTTGCTTTAATTTATTTGCTAAATGATTATTTTTTTGAATGTGACAAATATTCCGTGTTTAATGTCAAACTTAAATATAACTGAAGCTGGGAAACGTGTTATATAACTGGGCCAATTTAGAAGCCAACCAGTCAGTATCCAAAAACAGTGCCAGCATCTGATAGCTGCATGTTTTCATATTCTCCAGACCCATTTATATTGTTACACTGCTGAACTCAATATATAATAACGGGGTTTGCGATCAGACAAATCACTGATGAATTCATCACTGGCACTAGAAAATTGCCACGATATAAAGATGTTTATGAGAGACACTGAGTCCACCAGCAGCACGAGCAACTTTTAAGACAAATAGTTAACAGAAAGGTCTGAAATCTCCGAAAAATATGCCATAACAATCTCCATTTAGAGGCACATCTGAGGACATTCCCGAGAGGATATTCCCTTCCGGATTGATCGCCCTCCACTCCAACAATTTTGCAGTCGCTCTTAGCTCCCTGCATCGCAATCGGGCCCGGTGGCTTCGGCACAATTACTCCCACACGTGGACAATTAAGTCGGCATCTAAACCTCGGCACCCCTTGCATTTGTTGCTGTCAAATTACCCTAAAATACTCCTAGCTAGGAACCGTGCTCACGTTATGTTACGCTCCTTACTTTGTCGAGGGCCGCCTTCTCCAATTCATCTTTTGCAACTGCTAGTTTTTGCTCCAGATCTGTTAGCTGCTGTGCCTGCGGGAATAAACAAGAAAAACACGATAAAATCTATAGCACAAGGTTTTTTTTCCCCATTATTTTTCTTGCAGTGCCTGTGAGAGAGGAAAGGATTTAAATTTTACAAGTAACAGGTATGAATTGGGTCAGAATTCCTTGCTAAAGAAACAGTCTCAAGGGATACACTTTCTTTCCTGAGAAAATGTGTATTACCATGTGGGAAGTGGGCTCAAATGCCTTCCACTTAAGTGAATGCTAATTTACTTTTTAATTTCAATGTCAGCAAGAAAAATAATTCTTTTTATTTATTTTATTTTATTCTTTTATTTCATTTCATTTCATTTTGTCTAATCTTTCCTAGATTAGGAAAAAAAAAAGACTAATTGGACCTCAAGCAGATACAGAGAAATGCAAAAATAACATGGATTTTTTTGTAGCTAACCACTGCCACCAAAGTGTATTTCTGCATCTATGTCCAAAAAAATCCCCAAGATCTGGGTGCTTCTCGAACAATAATTTTGAATTTTCAAGAACTTACAAAAATCAGAACAGTGAAATGCAGAGGGGAGGGATGTTCACATTTCTCCCTCAAAGTTAAGGTCACACCACCAGCGACAGAGGAGCACCCAGGGCTTCCTTCATTTACCCTAAGCAAAATTTCAAAGTATTTCCCCAGAAAATGGCTAAGTAACAGTTTCTCCCCAGAAGAATTCAGAGATGAACACACTAATTTCTTCAAATTCTCTTAAAAAAAAAAAAAAAAGAAAGAAAAAGAAACAACAGCAAAAAAAGGAATTCTATTTTGCAGCTTTTTATGAAACTTTTAAAGCCTTGTGGGTTCAACAACAACTATGACAGCTTTTTTAATGATAAAGAGCTTGGTACACATCTATATAAATATAATTATATTTTCTAACTAGGCCAACTTTTTAATTGAAAACCACATAAGCAGAAGCTGGGACAACTGCTGAATTATCCAGCAGAACCAGATTTCTCCCGTGGTTATTCTGCAGGGTATTATGAGCATTCCAGAAAAGCACCAACAATTTGTGCCTGCAAAGTATCCTACTTCCTGCAGCACAAGATGTTAGATGTAATTGAGAAGAACACTTATTTTGGGCAGCTATACCATTTAATCAGATGTGCAGCTAAAAAGGGAGATTCATCAACATCTGAATTATATTTTAAGCAGTTATAAGAAAAAAAAAAAAGCACAGTTAACATAATTTCCTCCAAAATCTCACAGCTTGTACAATTTCTTGATGCTTACGGCTGTCGCAGTGGCTTCAGCTCTCATTAGCACCCATTATGGATGCACACTAACACGGAAATTAAGGCTTTTGTGCTTATTAGCAGAAAGTTCACTTTCCCTCCACAAATGACGTCTTTTCTCTACCCTCATGTCCTTCCTTCACATACAAAAATTGTGTTGATTAAAGCAGAATCGCAGCTCATGAGTGTTTCACCAGAGAGCTCCAGCTTTGCCAGAAGAAAAAAGGAAAAGTTTGGGTATATTCTGCAGGCTGTTTTCCTGCAGAAGCTCGGGATGGCATTGCAACTTTTTTATTATATTGAATGCAACCCAAAGCAAAACGGTCCTGCCTTTCCCATTCAAATTATCACCGTAGCCACCGTAGACTAGTAAGATTAAGCTGGCAGCACAGAAAACCTCAACAAAATATGACAAAAAAAACATAATTAAGGAAAGGTTCAATTTGCTGATTCCTCCTCATTCAACGTGCGTTTTGGCTACGGGAAATTTAGAGGACGTTTCTGTCTATGAAGTCTTGGAGAGTTGTTCTCTCAAAGCTGTACGCCTCTGAGTGTATATATATACATATATATATATATATTAAGGGTGCAATAACCTGCAAGGGGCTTCTGCCAGCTCCTACTTAGTTGTTATTCAGTTAAAGTGCTGAAGTCAGTCTGTAGCTTATAAAGCTCCTTATCTCTAATAAATAGAGTCACTGGTGTAATATCTCTGTGAAAAATCTCATCTGGCGAATATACAAGTCACAACAAAGTAAGAGCCTTTTTTTTTGTGCTAAATAAATATATAAAGACTGTTTAAGGAAAACAGCGTAGCTTTCTTGGAATGCATTTTTTTAAGAAGAAAAAAAAAGTTAATAGCAATATTCATACAAAAGGGTGGAAGTCATGGGTAAAGTGAATGTGTGTGTGTGAAATGCCTGGGGTTGGGCCAAACCTCACCACCAACTGCACTCAAGTAGTTAGCAGAACTGTGGTGAAAACGACAAAGTTTCTGACTCTCTGTATAAGTGTGAGCACACAAAGCACCCCTGTAAAATGTTAGGAAAGATTTAAAATTACTTTGTTTTTTTTTAACATTAAATTTCAGTGGTCAACATAGAGTTAAAGCTCCTAAATCCGGGCCTTTATATCTGTAATTATTTCACCTCTGTAGGGAATTCAGAACAACATGGTCTGCATTACAGAAATGAGTATTTTGCAACAGAAAAACACTCCAGGAAATAGGTTTACTGTGGCTTGTAATTAACTCTTCCTAATAAGGAGTAAAACACATATGGTGGCATCAATTTTACATTAGGGGGAAGAATGATATAAATATTTTCTACATGCAGTCAGTAGGATCTGAAAACAATGTCACATCACTTTGTCTTCCTTAGAGTCTATTTATCATTTCCAGGGCATGCTTTAAAATGAATTTCACACATCTCAATAATGAATTGACTGGTGCAGCACTGTGTGCTTGAAAGAACTTGGAAAATGGCTTTGAATATATATATATATATATATATATATATACACACACATACACACACAGATGGGGACAGTTCCTTGAAACGTGCCCTGGTTGTGTTTCATTCAAGAAAACATTATTTTTAATCTACCTCCTCTTCTGAATGGGGCTGGGGAAATGGGTGCAGCGAGACAAAATGCTGAACTACTTTGCTGATGATTTTGCACTGCTACTTATAGGTATTATAGTGATTATTCAGTTTGTAGGCGCCTACCTGAGACCATGCATGGTACAAATGCAGCTGTAAAATTAAAGAGCTCGACAGAAAACTGGTTATTAATTATCACTCTTCTGTCAACTACTTAAGGTTTCCATGCAGGTTAAGGGACTGAACATTGGACCAGGACCCAGGAACTTAAATCCTAATTGCAGAGAGATACTCAGCCGTGGCACCTCATTTAACACAGAAAGGTGTTAAGTGACATTAACTACTGTTGCATGACATTATAGCACCCTATATGCTCCATAAGTAATCTATTAGGTCATAAACCACTCAGAATGTATAAGAAAGGTATATAATACAAGATAATAGACTTCTGTTTTGCTTATTGCTACTTCATAAGTGTTCCATTGCCGTCACAGACCAAAAATTAATGGCTTGGCTTAGGAAAAAGACAGACAAATCAACCCTGCAAAGACATTTTTGATGACTCATAAAGGACATATCAAAATAGTGAATCACGAATTCAATCACACACACAACTGCACACAGTCAAGAACTGTATCAACCGTTTGCCTAAGTAATAAACAGGGCTTCTCAATACCTCGGCCTTCACAGTGGATGTAACAACTTATTAACACCTTCCATCTGAAGTTCTCAAAGCGTTTTCAGTTAGATTGCTTTAGGATTTCCCTCAGCATCTTTCCTATTTTGCAGGCTAAGTGAATTTAGAGCTGCATTCACCCTACCTAATTTGGGCTCGACACTTGAGCCTACCATCCCTACCACCCCGATATTGAGTCCTACCATCCCTATATAATAAAGAACTTCACCTACTCGGTGTAGACAGAGAAGCTAAAGGGAAAATTCTTGTGGCCAAATAGATTCATTTGCTTTAGAACAGGTTGAAATTCCTTGTTTCCAGATGAACTGCCAAAGATGAAAGCTGGAGTCTATGCTGCAATCATGACCAGGAGTCAAAAATGGGAGGGTTTCACTTCAGGTAGGTCAGTAACTTGTACATCAGGTATGTCACTTCAGGTATATCAGCAACCTTTGCCAATTTATTTGCTGCTCCATCCTTTCCTTTTCTATTTTTTAGGGCAGGAATGCTTCTTGTCAAGCATGGCCTTGCGTAACTCAGATCCCTTTTGGGACCCCCTGCACGCCCGAGTTATGACAGCAATGGCATAAGTGGTTCAACGAAGTAACACAAACCTCCACACTAAGGTAGGTTGAGGAAATATCGTCCTTTCCTTTGTGCAAATCCTCAGTTACATCTAGACTGATTTGGAAGAGAAATCGTTGGTTTTGCTAAAAATGGCTGGTATTAAAAATTAATTTGATGTGTAAAATACCTGTCTCTAAACCTAGTCCCTTGTTTTGGGCCTTATGATGAGGCCCAAAAAAAGCCAGGTTCCAAAAAAAAAAAACTTGATTCAACATCAGTATGGAATAGACTGACACTGTGTGTTTTCAACTGCCTGTGTTAGCCCATCTCTCCAGTACTAGACATAAAGAGGCAGCAGGGAGAGTTCAGCATTTCCAGAGAGTAATTAGGATCTCATACTGAGAGGAATTTCTTTTAAAAGAAATCCTAGTTCTACCCACTTTGAAGATGACTATGTCGCTTCAGCCTTTATGCAGGACCCCAAAGCACTACTCAATTAGCAGCCTCAGGCCAGGTGACCCAAGTGTCTCTTCAACAGGGACTGGGTGCCCTTCAGCAAAGCGTCTGCCCTTCTTTTTCCCTAAAAACTTCACTTCTAGTAAAGATATTTCAGCATCTAATAGGAACTTGGATGCAGGAATCTAAGCAGCATCCTATTGCTCAGGCTTGTTGGAAATACACAACTTTCAGCGTTAACAGTAATTGCCATGAGAATTGCTAATCAAAGGAGGGGAAAAAACAGTAAAGAGCTGTAAAATATTCTGTTGTTTAACCAGGATGATGATAGATATTACATGGAATCTATGGAGCAGTGCAAAAGACTTTGGTCACTGTCGGGCAACCAGAACATGGCTTTATGTGAGCACAGGAATACAGATGTTCAGAAACCAGCTATTTTGCCCTACTTCTATCTACTTAGAAACAAAGATATACGATAATTTTGTAGGCTTTGGATCTTCTCTTTGCTCCAGAAAGCAATTTAATAAAAAGCACTGTCCCTGCTACAGTAGTTTGCAAAAAAAATGCCATTGAAATAGATGATATTTCTGAAATGACATTATGTTATCATCTGTCTTTGGTGTTTCAAACTCATTCAGCATGGGGAAAAGGCAATCTTTTCCTTAGAACTACAGTAATAAAGGTAGCTATCACACTTCCAGATTACTTCAATATTACATCAGCTCTACAGCCTGAGCTGGAGCCAGTGAAATAAAACTCACCTTAAAAATCAAATCCTTTTTCCCGTAACGGAGCTCTTTCAGCTGGGCCTGGATCTTTTTTGACTGCAAGAAAGGATAAAAAAAATAGTCGTTTTTTTTTAAGTTAAAATATTTTATTTTGTCCTTTGTGGTGGGGAAGGAGGTAAAGAAAGAAGCTTAAAATAAGCATAAGATGCAGAAAAAAAAAAAGCCAAAATGAGTCTCTTGCACTTCCACTTGAAATATCTTTACATTTTCTCTTAAAATCTAATTTCAAGTATTTTTACATTCTACCAATATTCACTCTGGAGATGCTCAGCTCTTTCTTGGCAGCCTTTTGGCTGCCTCAAGCTGGCACTTATTAGCCACACAGCTGAGTACAATGACATGTACTTAAGATGACATTGATGAACTTGTTTCGGGACAGATAATTAGTAAATCAAGTAAATAACCTCTTTTTCCCCCCTTTCTCTTAGTCCTGGTACTGCTGCCAGACCTTCTGAGGAAGCAACTTTCCAAAAGGACAGTTAGGGAAAAACACTGGCCACTTTGTGGTTGACTTCTGCAGCATCTTTACTTTTTCCAGTGGCACTAACCCCCTGAAAAACCATGTTTTTGCTAGGAATATCCACCAGGTCTGAAGTTCTTGAGCTTAAAAACACATTCGCAGTCTGTTTACATCCGTTTAGTTAGCACAGATTTGGGTTTTCTGCAATTTCCTGACAGCAGCACTTGGCATGCTGCGCTAAATACCAAATAATTCTAGACTTCCTCCCCAGAATTATACACATTTATGCTGTAAATATTAAAGTAGATATAATCAGGGAAGAGATCTTCAAGTTAATTACCAAACGCTCAAGATGTTACGCAGCAAGGAAAAACAAACGTGAAAAAAGGGTGGAAATGACAATTTTTTTAAGCGTTAAAAAGGGAAGAAAACGTGTTTGTATTCAAATATTGTGGCATGTTTGAAAACGCTGATGATATAGAAAGAAAACAGAGATTTAGAGAAGCTGGCAAAGACATGTATTATTTCTCTCTGGTGAGGAACAGTTGTTGCAGATCCTCATTTAGGTCAAATAGCTCAAATCATTAGAAATCACTCCATGAATTCCTAAGTTGTGGCTTCAAAAATAGTGTCTTTACGGAGGAAAATACATTCAGTCTTTTTTTTCTTTTAAACTAAATCACTCAAATTTAAGTGTTATGTTCCTGGCGCATTTTAGGAAGAGAAAACAGCTTTCGCAGGAGTTGGATATGCAAAACCTGGTGGCGAAAGGAAGAAAGTCAAATTCATTTGTAGTAATATCCACTCTTGAAGAGCAGAGTTAAACTGATTGCTCACGTGAGCACAGTTAGGTGAACATATAAGTAGATACATATGCATATACATAAAAAAAGGTTCATTACCACAAACACTTTGATAGGTGTTTCAGTTAAGGAGAGATGTTTTTCCTATGTTTTACAAAATCAGATTCTCTCTTTTCTTCAAATAATGAAATATTCTAAGTATCACTAACAATAAATCGTTCCCATTTCTATAAGCTATTTAAAATATGCACTTCGCCTTATTCTAAAAACAAAATGCTTTTCATTTGCTAGGCCCTGGAAGAAAAAAAATTAGCTTTATATATCTTACAGAGGTATATCCACAAAGCTAGGCATGGTTTTCACAAGCACATCCCAGCTTTAGTGTGTTTGTCCAAAACTAGCAGTTTCGGCTCATTTTCCAAAATACCTAAGTCACTTAAAAGGAATGGGTTGAGACACAGCAGCTTTATGAACACTCATCATATAAGCACACGTTATATATGCCAGGATCTCCATGCAAAAGCCATTGCTTCAAGCTTCTTTCTGGGTAGGTTCCATTTAAAATAGAGTTACATTTTAAAAATATTTAAAATTTAAAATACTTACCTCTTCTGCGTGGATACCACAAAGCTTGCTTCCCGACAGGAGTTTGTTTTTCAGGCTTTTGTTCTGGGAGGAGAAAAAAAATACAGCTTTATTACTGAGGGTTATTGAGAAATTAAGGGACATATTAAATATTTTATCTTACTGTTTTTATTTTATAGAGGGATATCCTCAAGCCACTAAATAAAGACACAAATTAAAAAGCAAGATAACAATATCCCGATGTCGTAGTATCCTCTCCTACAAACGATCAGCTGTGTTAAAAAAAACAAGGAAAACAATGTTTAGGTGGTATCAGCTGCATACTGGGCATTATTTTCAGTATTACAAGTAAATTATTACAAGTAAATTAACAATAGGACCAAGGATGCTATTATATTAGTGCATCAAGCATCAACAACTCAACCTTGCAGACCAAACTAATGGGTT
>JAWLRI010001064.1:44104-69265 GCA_034781795.1 Crypturellus tataupa
TCAATGACAAATAAATAAAATAACTTGTATGATTTTTTATTATTTTATCTTGAGCATTATGCTTACAATCCCTGAAAGTTTGAAGGACACTTTGCCCTGCAGCGTTTATGTTTTCACATTTCTACAGCTTTCATAGGGTTTTGCAGAGAATGGAAAATCCAAGAGATGCATTAACTCAGGTACCAACATTACGAACAAGCGAAGAATTTCATGGGAAGCTCTTTTTCCTACATTAACTCTAACATGGATTTTAATTAAGTATTTTATTATTTTTAACCTCTTCAAATATCTATCCAATAATGGGAATTATCACTCCAAATATTGTATTTAGTTTGTTAAATTAAGAATAAGGGATAAAGAGTCTCAGGAGAGGACTAAAATTTCTATAAAGTCACAGGCTATCAACCTGTGTAAAAGGAGAAATACTTCACCGTATGAAATTAACATTTTGCAGCTACACTTAATTTCGTCCAGAATTAAAAAGGCTATGAACTAACAGCAAAGCAGTTTAATGTAGAGTTTTCAATAGCAAAAATTATGCTTCAGCATCAGACAACCCCAGCGTCTCCCTACTCCCTGTGCCCTCTACAGTCTGATCTTGGCAATTTTTACACAAGAAATTTCATAGTTTACCTTAGATATTATCACATCAGGTGGCATCAAAATGCAGCCACTAGTGAGAAAGACAAAAGTAAGGAATCCAGATACGTTTTGGAGGCTGCAAAGGTGGATGTTGGGAATAAGAATTTAATAAGGAGTGCTCAGCAGCCTGGGAAAACTGAGCAAAGAAATGAGAAGGACAGATTCTACACTTAGAACAACCACAGGACAGGATTTAATATTACCTGTAGGGCACAAAGAGTCAAGAACTACAATGTCCTTCTATGTAGGGTAGTGGCAGCATAGAGTCTCAAAGGCCTAAAATTTCATTTTGCCTTCACTCAGGGAGGTTTCTTTCCCCATAATCCAAAGCAGTTCGATTGAATTCACCCTGCAGGGCATGAGATTCCCTATAGATCAGGTGGGACTTTAAACTACCACAACATTACCTTTTATTAGTGTGGCTAAGCACAGAAAGATTAGCTAAAATTCTGTGTGAGGATGATTTACTCGACACTAAAGCTGTAACCACAATTTATACATGAATCGAGCCCAAGTATTGTTTACAGGGTAGTTATTTAAAAACATGCTTCTTAGAAGAACAAATATGACTGGGAGCTACAAGCAAATCCATTTTCTAACCCTGGTTTATTTTATATTGCCTGTACTACTATAGCTCTTTAATATAACTCACAGTTTTCCAAGTTCTGCCACAATCTAAGCAGCAACGAAATGTACAGCTTGCTATAAACCACCATATCAACTTTAGAAATACGTAGGAGTGTTGTAAATAGAATTTGTAAGGAATGAGTAGACCTTAATATCTATGTATATTGTCATAATGTGGAAGAAGGGCCAGGCCACATGGGAAGAATATAGGAATATTGTCAGCAAATGTAGGGATGCAACGAGGAAGGCCAATAAATCCATGGGCGCAGATGGGATGTACCCAGGAATGCTGAGGGATCTGGCGGGGGTCATTGCTCAGCCCCTTTGCATCACCTTTGGGAGGTCATGGAGGACAGGGTTGGTGCCTGAGGACTGGAAAAAAACAGCGTTACTCCAGTCTGCAAAAAAGGTACGAGGGAGGAGCCAGGAAGCTACAGGTCCATCAGCCTCACCTCCATCCCTGAAAGATGATGGAGCAGCTCATCCTAGAGACCATCTCTAGGTATGTCAAGGAAAAGAAGGTGATCGGAAGTAGTCAGCATGGATTCACCAAGGGGAAGTCGTGTCTGATGAACCTGACAGCCTTCTACAGTGAGGTGACCAGTTGGATGGATGATGGGAGAGCCATGGATGTTGTCTATCTTGACTTCAGCAAGGCTTTCAACACCATCTCCCACAACCTCCTCACAGGGAAGCTCTGAAGTGTGGACTGGACGATTGAGGGCAGTGGACTGAGGGCTGAATGGAAGAGCCCAGAGGGTGATGGTAAATGGGGTCGAGCCTGGTTGGAGACCTGTGGCCAGTGGTGTCCTGCAAGGGCCAGTACTGGGCCCGGCGCTCTTCAACTTGTTCATCAGTAACATAATTGTCATAACCCAAACCAGCATAACGCAAGCCCGAGCTGCAATGCCCCCAGTAGAAAGACTAATTCCATTTCACTTCCTTTCAGTTCAGCCTATAGGAAAAGGTGCTTCTTATGAAGTTGTGGGGAAAATTCCCAACTCATTGACCTCAAGAAAATAGTATATAAATGTACATCACCTACAACACTCCCCTTTGGATGACCTTTATATCATTACCAATAGAAAACAAATGAAAAACAAACAAACAAACAAACAGAACAACCAAATGCATGACTGACATCAAACCATTAAAGAATTTAATTTAGGAAGTTAATTCATGCATGTTTAGAGTTGCACCCAAAACATTCGGTTCTGAACACCAAATAGTAAGTGTCAGGATAGAAGATTTTTTCGGTTGCTTGAGAAAACAAGACAACCCACACAAGCTGTCTGTTCCTCCCACCCTCAAAACAAAAAACAAAAAACAGAAAAACAGAGTTAACAGCCTCCTGTTATTCAACAGGATATCCTGTTATTCAGGAAATATTTCAAAGATTTGATTTAATTAAAAATAAAATCACTTGTGGACTTTTCCTCTACTCACCCATGCCTGCATGCTTGCATACAAAAGAACGACAATTGCATTACTTTAATGGAGTAGTTTCAGTACTTGTGTTAAACTTTTATCTTTCCTAGCTACAAACCATTGCTCTTAAACACATGGATGTGCCAAGGCTTGATATTTTTTGGTGGGGAGAAAGAAAAAATAGAGATCCTTTATCTCTTCTCATGTAATTTTGAAAATCTAGTACACTGAACTCCTCATTGCATTTTTGCTACACCTCATCTCTCTTTATTTCACATTAAATTAAGTCTCTTTTCCTTAGTCACGTCTTTCTCACTTCATTCCTTCCGCAAGATTTAATTCTTTTATACCCACATCAAATATGAAGCATTTGTACAAGCACTAGAAGGTTCTGTAGTGCCATTTAGAGCATCTAGACATTAACTCACTACCTTCCTAGGGAAGAACATTCCCCTTTTTTCTTCTGGTCTGCTTGTTAAAAGCTTTTTTCTATTTGTCTTTTTAAAAAGTGACGAGCAACACGAATCAGGCCATAATTTTTGAAAAAATCCAGGATTTTTTTTTTTTAATTCTTATGTTTAAAATATAACATAAGGCTGAATAGAAATGTACCCATTTGAGACTCATATTCATGAAATAAAGCTTACGTATACATGAAATAAAGCTTACAGGAAACATTTTAGAAGAGTTTCCTTCGAACTTGATTCTATTAAGAATCTCAGTTCCAAGATTTTTATGTCCTTCCTCATCTTCTTTCCTTTCTTGGAAGCAGAGAACGACAATGTAAATGAAGCTCCTCCATGGAGCGATGACCTACAGGACTGGACCAGCGCTCCTTTCCATGAAACCACAACTCTCAAGTGCAACAAGGTTCCTGCTTGGCCCTGCTCTTCCTCCAAAAAGAATCTAGCTGTACAAGAGGCAGCCAAATGAAGCATAGAGAGGAAAAGTATGTACCAAAGGTACCTGTGAATATGTGGAATGCTTGATGGGTTCGTTCACACTTCATAATTTATGAAAAACTGGAGTAGAATATGTTAACAACAAAGAGAAAAATGAGAGCAGTGTCGGGATAATTAATTTTCCTTTCTGTTTTCTCTTTTTGTCTTCAGTCTCTAAGCGGTTTATTTTTATGTTCGTGCAGTGCTCCGGAGTTCATATTAATAGGATAAAATTAAACTACTATCCCATAGCTGAGTAACTAAGTAAAATACTCATACGAAGCTTTTGCTGGCTGAATACCCCCAGACAAAAATATCCTTTCATTTCTGTATGGAGGAATCAGATAATTAATCATCGGTTATTTTTCATCCTCAGTACAGCAGCAGACACAGATATGGTGTGAATTAAAAGACTACAGTAGAAAATTAAATCTAAATCATTCTAATTTATTTTAATAGCCTATTTAGTATGTTTGCACTGAATGATTTAGCTCCACATTCTAAAATATCATGATGCTATAATGAAAATGAATGTGTGCACCAGAATAACACTTATTGCTTGACATAGTAAAGCGGCAGACCTCAGAATATCTCGAAACTTTCATCATTTCACAGTTCTAATACAAGGCCGTGGAAAAAAAAAATCCGACACGCCTCAGTGCTTTACAGTTAAATAGGGAAGGAAAAAATCTATTCAATATTGTTCAGAAATTAAACTTGCTCTGAGGTGGACTTCTAACACGCTGCTGACAACCAAGCATCCCTCTTACCTCATTTTGGAGGTCACGGATCATTTTGCTCTTCCTTTCCATTTCAGTCTTCAAAAAGTTAATCTGTAAATGTAAAGAACAGTAAGCTTTTGAAATATACTTATCACTTTCAGCATCAATTTCTACTTTTTTTCCTACCACAGCTTTCAAAAGCAATGAGCAAGTTATTTCCATCAGGCCCTAACCGCAAACTAGCAATCCCATCCACACACCGTGAAGTGTTATTTATTGGTGTCCAAAAGGTTGGAATTGATTATGAAATATACACGGATTAAAGTCACCAAGTATAAAACTCAAGAGCAGATGAAAAATAAGAAAAATTACTATTCAGATATTCAGGTGTTTTATGTGTTCAAAAGATCTGCCAGCTAACATTAAACACAAAAAGTAGTACACTGACCTCTGTTAAAGTCCATTCCTTTTCTTAGTCATTTTGAGACTATCATTATTCCTTCAAGCGTATCATTTCTACACCATACACAGATATGAAATAATTTATAATATATGATACAGAAATTGTTCTTTGAGTGCTCTCTTCGCAGAGCCCGTGTTAGCCTGGATCTTCTGAGGGCAGATATTTATGTCAAACCACAACACCGTTCATTTCACTGCTAATTTATGTTGGTTAAACCAGCAATTTATGTTAATTACTGCTCACGTATACCTGGTATCTGATATCACTGCTATGGACATCTCACCTAGCATGATCTTGCCATTTTAGCTTTTCTGAATAATGAAAAATACATAACAATGAGGTTTCTTTTTAATATACCAATGTTAAGTAAAAAATCAGACCTTTTTTTCTTTTTTTTTTTTTTTTTTGCTTTTATAGCAATAAAGTCATTCTACTTAATCTTTAACACCTGAAGAGGCACTTAGTCATAAAGTCTGGCTATAGAAGGCTACATAGGAGGGTTTTACACAGCGTGGTTACAGCAGGTAATGCAGAGGCAACCTACCTGTCCATTTAAATGCATCTGTGTCTCCTTAATTTGCTGCTCTCAGGCAGACGATCCTATACCAGACTATTTACCTAATGCTTTCAGTCAATCCCTGAGAAAAGCTGTCATGCTGCTCTGCAACGCTGCTCCAGAAACCAAAGCCTAATATTCCCTATTCTGCAGCAAACAGCAGCAAGGCATGAACCACTTCTAAGGAGCACGAGGAGCAAGAATTCTATTTTCAGTCTCCAAATCCTGACAAGGGAACATACCTGAATAGACATTTAAGTTCAGCTCTATATTAAAGGCGTAGAAACTGAAAAATTTCTTTTCTGCATCTTTTCGACCTTCCCGCTAACTCTTTGCTCTTGTTCGACATTCAGATGTTTCCAAATGTTGCCTGCCTTTAATTAAATATCTAGCTGTAATTACAGAAATCCGTAATGAAAATATGTTGGTGTTCCAGGACTGAACTTTGATATCAAGCAAGGACATTGCCTCTGTCTCCAGGAGGTAGACACTCAAAATATTCAGAGCTGCGTGTGTTTCAGAGCTCATTACGTTTATTAAAAGCAACATCTTCCACCCAGTGGCCTTCACTCTCTGCAGCTTGTGACCTTGAAATGTTCAAATTAAATTTTTTCCTCGTTGAAATACAAAATGCTCTAGCAGATGGCAATGATCCAACTCTAAAAGTCAGACCGTAGTTAGTTACTGACTACAGAAGAAGGGTGGAAGAATACAGAAATAAAAGCCAAAGCTCAGCTATATGCTTATTTGTTGGCCTCTATCTTGTTCTGTCTTACCTGGAACTGAGACACAAGCAGATAAGACAGGACAGAAACTCAGGATATGGACTTATCTGGCAACCTAACACAGTCAACATTAATTTTTGTGGTCTTATGTTCAAATTACCATGCACAAAATCCTTCTCTATATTAATGGAGAAGCAGATTTCAGATTTTTGTCATAGAGGCATGCCACACTGACATCAAGTAGACAGAATATTGTATTAATATTTTAATAAATATTGTAATAAATATGTTGTAATATCTATTGTAATAAAATGAGCATCTTTCTAGCAAAAAATATTGCAGGCATGTGTTTGTGGTGGTTCTTGATTCCTCTTTGATGATGGATCTCCCTAAATTAAATTTCATATATTTTGTCAAGGATGTTGCTAATTAATATTGCTAATTAAAAGACAAAAAAAGCCATCTCAAGGAAAATTTCCCCTCTCATCCTAGAGTACTTAGAAATATCCAAGGATAGTCAGAACGAGGCTTGAGCACTGGAGATTCTCCCTGCTTCGTATTTAAGGGAAGAACAGGCTAGAGCTGCCATAGAGGCAGTCGCCTATTTTTCTCTGTTCCTCAATCATCATCTCATTTCTTTCATTTCCTAAAACTAGCTTCAAGTCTTGGTTGTAGTTTCAGACTTCCAAGAGATGAGACCACATCAGGGTTTTGGTCTACAACTGAAACGTGGTCTTGAAAGCAACTCTCATTCCCACCTTCACATATTTTGTTTTTTCAGCAAAACCTGGACTCATCCTAAATAAATGAACCCCAAAACTGTCCCACAGAAGTGGAAATATTATGTAGTCAACCAAGGAAATCAGATTTATTTCACTCACTCTTGTCCCTCAACAAGAATTTAGAAATTAATTATTCTTTCTGGTTATAGAGGTAACAGAACTAAGAGAAATCTCAGATGTTTTAGCATCCCAAGAGAAATGAGCCACTATTTATCTTTAAAACTCATTTCTTTCTCCCTTCACCCATGCTAGTACAGATTTATCTTTACAATCCATACATGTAAATGTTTTCCCTAATTCTAGATTTTCATAATGAACTCTGAGCAAGCAGGAACAAGGATTTACCCAGACATATTTTCTTCTTTTTCTCAACCGGCTGTATTTTAATCACAAAGTTAAATATCACCAACTGTTTTCAGAAATTGTTAGAATGACAGAAAATACTAATGGGGGCATAAAGTAAAATACAGGGCAAGCTTTGCCACGGTTTGACTGTTTTTACATATTTCTCTTCCACTCATCCAGAATAGTTCATAATTGCCGATATATCTGCCTCGTTGTTAACAAACTGCCTAATCCTGCTTCTGGAGGAAGCTTTTCCATATCCCAGTTAGAGACATATATGATAAAATGCTAGCTTGGCTGTTTGTTAATAACCATTTGTTGCCTAACACCCCGTTATAATCTACTCATGTATTTATTCTGGCACTAAATACAGATAACAGAGTTCTGAACCAAACAGCTCCATCGGTTTTTACTGATGGTTCAAGAGGACAACAGGAATTGGAATTATGCCCTGTTGCCCATTGAAAACACACAGCATGAATTTACCAATTAAAACACTGTAAGCAACGTATTATGCCTCCTTAGCAAGAGCAGGAAAAACATATTTTTATTTTAACTCCGATTTTTTAATGCACAGGACCTTGGAAAATGTAATTCTATTCTTGTTTACACTGATATAAATCACGATTCACTTCATTAGGTCTTGTAGAATAAACTGTGCACAAGTTTGATTAGAAACCAGGCTTACAGTTCATTAAATCAGAATTAAATCCAAGCTCCCAGCCTTGAACAACGCTTGTCCCAACCTACCTAGACCTTCTTCCATAATATTCATTTTGCTTTCAGAAATATGTAAAACACATGGAGAAAACAGGTGTAAAGTAATGCTGTGTGACAGCAATATTTATTTCCATTTCCATCGCTGCTTTCATCCAAGGCTCCTGAAGCATTTCTTGAATATTCATTCAGTCTCCCTGTACCGCTAAGTTTTATTATGTACATTTTACCCTGAGGCAATAAAAAAAAATAAAAATGTCACAAACCAAGGACTCAGTTCAGTTTTCCTTAAAATCGGTGGCAAATTTATTACTCTATTATTGGTGAATTTTAAAATAGAGCTGAAGATTTTTTTTCCCCTAACCAGCTGACAACACTTCCAGTCAAATTCTGTTCTCCACTCAAATGGAATTTTTTTCCCCCTGTTATTTGCACTGCATATTTTTGCCTTATGGTTAAGAGTATATTTTGCTTCACTTTTGAAGAGCAATTTTTTTTTTCCAAGATGCTATTATTTGCTCAGTGCAAAACCATCTTGAAAAAAGATATTTTTCCAAGCTGTATAATGGCCTGAATATCCAGAAAATCTAAAAAATATTTTAAACTTGACTCAAATACCCAGAATCCAAGACTCAAATACTCAGAATCCAAGCCTTGACACTTGAATAACCTGACATTATGTTGGGACTTAACAGGACAACCCAGATTTCAACTGCTCAACTGAACACGAGATCTTTGTTCTTACCCAATACCCTGAGGTAGGTCCATTAACTTCATTGGGAATATCTTTACTTCCTAAACTAATAATTCAGTTAATAATATACTCATGTCTTGTCCGCTTTTTATGCCGTCATATCCAAGAGTGCCCATCCTCAAATCCCACAGAAACAAGGGAAGACGAGTATCAAACTTTCCTCAGCTCCTTTCTTATGAAGCTTGGAGAGAACCAATGCATACGTGAAACCAAAGTTCTTCTTTTCCCCCATACAAAGGTGTTTGAGATAATGGAAAATTCTCAAGGCAGGAGAATTAAAAAAAGACAGAAGAAATAAACAAAAATAATGAAGGAGGGACAAGGAATAACTCACGGTCGCCTGCTGCTTTTCTGCTTTCTCAGCTGCCTCATTAAGCTGCTTTTGAAAGGCCTCCTGGAGAGATTTCATTTCTTCCCTAGTTTGTTGGAAACACAGATGAGCAACTTCATTACAAGTGTCCATTAAGAAATAATCCATTTGTTTCAACAAAATGCACTTTTAATTATTCAGTGTGACACCCAGACATGCTCTCTCTATTTGTCTTGCTCATAAACTCATAACGACCCCACGAACTCCAGCACTAGAGCAAAACAAAAATGATCTGTAATGGAAATTGGCTACTTTGTGCATCCACCGAGCATCCTGCTGCGCAAAACACCTGCCAGTGCATAATTCCTGGCTAAAAGGATTGGCACAATAAAAGCAAAATAAAAAGGGACTGTGCTATTATCAATGAGAAATAGTTTACACTATTAAAAAATAAATAATAATAAAAAACAAGCTGATAAAATTAAACCTTCAGTTGACTTTCTAGAAAGAGAAAACACAAAATTCAGCAGAATATTCTAGCCTATAGCAGGAGAATAAACTAAAGGATGTTGTTTTCCCTGGGTTTTGGTACGTCAGTGGTGGAGCCAGAATTTCTCTACTCTCAGCTATGCTGGACTAGGTTGCCCATGGCCCTACAGAGCTGTAGGGAGGTCCAAGAGTGACCCTGATTATGGGGCTCTCTCTAGAAAACACTTGTCTGAATCATGCTCAACAGTTGCTTCCCTTAGAAACAGAAATCAACATGTGTTTTTGGATGGAAGTCGTGAGATGAGGTGAGTGGGAGATTTGGAATACTTGTTAGTATGCGGCTAAGCAGGAAGCATTTCCCCTCAGAGAGCTCAAATTTTGCATCTTCCACTATAAAAGTCCCTTAAAAATTTTACTCAATAGTCCATTAACGCTTTTAATCAACCAACATCTTCATTGCATACAAGTTATGTCATATGCATTTGTTTAAACCTGGTATTAGCTGAAGTCCTGCCTTAATCGTTCAACAGATTCATCTAGAATATCTTAAATTCCTGTAGGGATCTGATCCATCTCAGTTGAAGCAAAAATGAGAAACATCCCTGGCTACTGTATTACAGCTCTAATCTGGTTTGTATTGAAGAACGGAAGGCCGTTTAATCACAAGCCTCTTCTATAGCAAAGCAATTTCATATGTGCTACAGGGCTTTATTAAACACAATATCACATTTC
Organism: Crypturellus tataupa; assembly: GCA_034781795.1. Classification (NCBI taxonomy): domain Eukaryota; kingdom Metazoa; phylum Chordata; class Aves; order Tinamiformes; family Tinamidae; genus Crypturellus; species Crypturellus tataupa. The sequence goes on from JAWLRI010001064.1 coordinate 54,338, forward strand.
TAACGACAAAATACACACTAGAAAAAAATCATTTATTACAAACTTAAGGCAAGAATGTAAGATATGCATTCATCACGTCGTATTATTTCAGAGAAAGGGATCCCTGTGTCAGAGATGTTGCATGGTAAAATTGTTGCATGGTAAAAAAACAGTGATCTATAATTTTGAACTCCAAGAAATAAGAGAACTAAGTCATTCTCTGCTAAATAATGATAGTTAGGTTACAATAGATAGTGACTAAGGACTATAGTGACTATGTTTGCATTCCCAGCCATGTAAAGTCACTCTTTTATTAAGTGTTCAATGAAAAAATTGAAGGGAATACATCTCTCTCTTCATCCTACTCCTCACAGATGTATAAAGATTTAATACATATGTAATATTTCTAACTCCAAAGATTGGGACACTCACAGGTAAATTTCTAACCTGGGGATTATTACCCACTAGTAACTTTTGAAGGCTTCTGATTTTATTCATTGGAATAGATAAAAAATCCTGTCTGAGCTTTTCTGAGATTCGAAATCCCTCTCACTGGCAAGTATCTCACTGTTGGATTCTAATATCTCTTCCTAGTGCTATTCATGCGTTATCTAAGAAGTCAGGAATGTTCATTATCTGCTCATGTCATTTGTGGGAAAATCATTCCAAAATAGCCTTATTCTTGCCCTTATTTTTCTGTCATGGTAGAAAAATCCTGTCTGGAACACTCCAGTGCTTACAGACCGCACAGTTTTCAGTCTGGGACTTGAACATTACCTTTGCTTCTGGCCCAGTTCCAGCAGTTTCTGCACATCATTCTTGGCTGATGCTTCATCATCTTTCAACGACTGAGAACAAAGTAGGAAATGTGTTACCAAAGAGATCTTTAACATTATTCACCTGTAAAAAATGATTAATTTGGGATCTCTTTCAGAAAGGGCTTCCAGTGAATTACACACATCACCATTTGCAAGGAAGAAAAGGGGAACAGTCTGATTTTTTACTGTATAGTTCATCATTGCTAACCGCACACGGTTGCTTTGTCTCAAATATTAGAAGAGTTTTGATCTAAAGCAATGACTTAGAAACAAGCAAATGGCTAAAAGCATTAAAAGTGTATGCAGAATATATATGTATGCAGAAAATAATAGTACAGTGCTGTGCCTCATCTCTGATGGGCTAGATTTGCTAAACACAACCTTGAATTTTGTTGCACAGGAAATCCCATTCAAGCATAATTGTGTTACAAGGAAAAATGCCTCTTAAAAAGTAAGAAGAAGAAGAAGAAAAAAGCTATAATAAAAAGTATGGTACTCAACAGCAACAATAAAATAAGAGAGAGCAGGTTCAACAGGCTACAACTCAAACTGGCACATCAGAGCATCTCCTTTTGCTGATGCATCCTTTGCCGGAGTCCCCCTAAGGCACCTGGTTCTTTCTCCTGTCTTTGCTCTACTGTTATATTTTCACATTTGCTTCAGTTTTTTCAGTGTACGGACAAAGGTCTCAACTCATTTTGATTATTTTTTCTTTAAAAATATCTGGTTTAGGTTAAGTACAAGATCAAGACAATAAATAATTATTCACGTAATTCACCTTTCACAGGAAATTGATACCAACATGAACAAAACGAGCCACAGAAATGAGGGCATAAACTCACCTGGAGGTTTACTTTAATTCCCTCAAGCTCTTTAGAAGTCTTCGAGAGCTGGCGAAGGATATTGCTCCGCTCCTTAAAGACTTCTTTCAGCTGCCTTTCCAGTTCTTCATAGCTCTGTCTAACACAGAAAAGCAAAGCGTGAGCTCCTCAAAACACTCCTGAGCACATTGGAAAGCAGTCTCCGTTCATCCAAAATCCATCACTTCCCAAATGGGTTTTAGATCCCAGGGTGGAGTATGGGAAGGCCCCTTGTCCACTTAATTTAATTTTAATTAAACTAATAGTTTGTTTTCTCTTAATGTTGATAAATGGGTGTGTTATACAGTCAAATGCGTCTCGCACGTGAGTACCCAAACACTGGCAGGGGCACATTGTGCGTGATGAGTAAGAAGCAAGAAGGCTGCATTTAACAGGAGCTGAAGAGCAGAAGATTTCTCATGTTTTGAAAGACATTCCACACAATAAACCTTTAGAAATCTGAAGTTTGGTGACAGCCTGCAATTTGAGAGCGAGGTGACTCAGAGCTAGCCAAACTCTCCAGAAATATCTCTTCCCACCTAAACCTCCTTGCAGTGCAAACGCAGACTAACAAATACACCAAGGAGAAGCCAATCTCATCATGACAGAATTTGATGAAGAGTCAAAATAGCCTATTTTTTTCATTAAAAAAAAATTGTTTTGAAAAAAGATTGATCAGTGAACTGAGACATCCAGTTTGATTTTTTTCCCCCCTTTTTTCCCCCTCCTTCCAGTAACTCTTTCTAAAAAGGGTGGAAAAAATTCACCTCTCCAAGACATCAGTGCTATCTCATTATCACATCTAAGATCTTGAAGTTAAACAGTGATCTTACAATTCCCCTCACAGACTTCAAGCATATACTTTAGCAAAGACAATCAATTAATATGCCACTTAATACCATTCAGCTCTGTTTTGGCAATAGACAGCTCAGATGACAGCTATATGAAATAACAAATTACTTGTTCAATACCAAGCAATATTTTGGATAGCTAGCAGAGATAAAAGTATCTCTTCTATCCGCATAAGACTTTAGGAAAAGCATTTTCAAGCTCAACATTAGCTCAACATTATTTTGAAGTTTCCACATTAATTATCTACAGCTTACTTTGCCAATATGTTGCAGACATAACTAATGAGAAAGCAAGGATTTTTTTTTTTGAATTTGCATCTCTAACGAGATGCAAAACATCTCCAATTTCCAAAATAAGTACATGCAATACATGTATATATGCAATAAGCAAATATATACAAAAAGCAGGCAGTTGGTCTCAGCAAGGGCCACCCCTTGCATCCCTTTTTAACAGCACAAAAAAAGTAAATGAAGCTGGATGATCCCTTGTATTAAAAAATAATAATAATAATTAAATTACCTGCAACTGGCAAGACTGTCTTAGGCAATCACTTTAGGGTTATATTCACTTTTCTACAGGATCCCCAGGAGTTTTTATGCTTTGTTTGAGCATTTAAAGGCCACCTGTCCCAAGCAGCCAATTCTACTCTCCCATGGGCATTCACTTAGCACAGGTTTCTTGTCTTGTACCTTCTGTTATTTATCAATTTGCATAAATTAGGATCCTCTAACCATTTTAAAACACTTAAATATGCTGTAACACCCGTCTATTTCCTTTAAAGCATAACACAAAACATTAGGTGGACAAGGAGAGAAAAAAACAACCCCACAATGGGTTCAATGGTCAAAGGCAAATTCCTAATAGCAGCTTTTTTCCTTGCTACCATCAACACCTTGACACAGAATCAGTGCAAATGGACCATCACCAGTTCTCATGCAACATTTTTCTCCTCTAGTTTTAAACTTACAGTTCTGACGTGACTGAATAGACACAGCCCCAGTTTGAGCAGCTTCTAATTTTCAGCACGATGCAATGGAGACAAGTGCCTAGAAAGATTTGGGTCCCCAGAGATCACTCCACCTCCCCAGTTTTTATAAGTTAAGCTTTTAGTTTTCAAAAACCAGCCCCGAGTCTGCTGCTCACCGAGTAATATGTACTATGTCAGGACAAAGGAAAATTGATTCTGTTTTCCCCCTAGGTTTGCAAAGGCTGTCTTTGAAATACAACTTTTATAAACACTTCAATTATTTATTTATGCTACATAAATGTCCCCGACTGAAAAGGAAGCTTAAAACAAAAGGGAAAATTGGAGTACGCTCCACAGAACATTAGAAATTCAGTCCAAGATGATAAACTGGATTGGATGCTTCTTTCAACAAATGCCAAGGAAGGAATCTGTGCCCAGTTACTTTCCATAAACGTAAGGGTTGTTTTGCTTTGTTTTCCTCTACTTGCAGTTTATAATTCAAGGTACCTTAGTGTAAACTCTAAGAAATTCATTTTTACCCAGTAAGTATTCTGAGAAGACTGCCATGGATTTGGCTGGGGTTTCTTGGTTTGATTTTTCTTTTAAGCAGTGGTACTTAAGAAAATATAAACAGAATTATTTACTAAAATCACTGCTTACGCCTGCAAAGCACATGTTTGCCCAGGTGTTTCTAAAGCAATCACTCAAAGATCTTCTTGATTGCACACGTGAACGTGGTTTATACTGAAGAGAGAGCAAGATTAATCTTCATTTGGAATCACCCTACCTGGAAGCTGAAGACAAGAATCTTTAAAACTGGAAAATAAGACGGAAATCGAGATGGAAATCAGTGACAAGGAGAGCAGAGCACCAGCCCGTTGGCTCTTCTGCCTTACACAGACTCGTAGAGTTGTAAGGTGGAAAGGAAGCTATTAAATCCCATGAGAACAACATTATTAAATAGGTCTTTACAACCACTAAAATACGGACTGAGTAAATACGGAGGTGTCCTCTGCACAGAGTTGACTTTTCACATCTAATCTACCAGCTTTAGGCTTTAATAGCAAAACCATTCACGCTAAAGCCATTTACTTTCTGATAGGTGACATTACCCTTTTCGGTTCTGATAGTCTCCATAATTTATACACATAACACCGCCTTTGCTCGGGCTTTCTGCAGCACATCTAAAGAAGCTTTTAGCTGTGGCCTCACCGTCATTACCTCTAAGTATAATATTTCACTTACATTAATCTCCTTAGATAACCAGCAAGGCCTTTGGCATGCGGAGGGGCACTGAATGCCGTTCAGGTCGGAGCTTCTGCTGCTGCCTCTGGCAGGTATTTCCACAGCCTACTCCATCCGCATGGCAGAGCAAACCATTTCCTAGTGTTCACCCTGCATTTCCCCTTTATTCTGTTCCCGACTCATACAAACTCTTGCCAGCAAATCTGTCACCCGTCTCCTGTCCCCTTGTCTCCACTGCGGTGCTGTGAATTGGGAAAATACTGGGCACATAAAGAGCAAGGACAGCCACATAAGTGGAAAGGCATCAAATGTAAATAACTCATTTTGTTACTGTGACTTGCAGGCGAGTTGTATGGCTGGTTTAATACCCAGGTTTTGGTTTATGTCCTTCAGCGTTAGGAGATTTAGCACTGTCAGCAGGAACAGAGCCTGCCCAGAGTTGTAAAACCCAAAATTTCACTATCTGCAGCTTCTCTCTTAGGCAAAGCTGAGAAGTGACTGCACCCAGAAGATGGAATAAGACGTGTTCAAGCCAGCAGGACACTTACTGAACCTTGCCGATCTGAGAAGCGTAGGTCTTTCCATCTCTCATTTAACAGTATATGTTAATTATTTTGCATTTCATTAGAAGGCTCCAACATTCAATCGGAACATCTCACTCAGATGCTACTCTCACTTCAAAAATCATTTTGAAATATTATATAACACATAAAAAATTGAGGAAGCCTGGGGGACATCTAGAGAGGACTCATTCTGGCTCTACAAAGTCAATAGACTTTGGGCCCTGGGTCTTACAAAACTAAAGCTGCTCTCAAAGCAGCTTAATTTATTTCCTTTCTCTTTTTAATGTACTATATTATTACACAAACCATTTCAGACCGTACTTTCTTCTTAAAGGACATGCAAAGGAATATTCTATCTACCTGCAATATTTATTTCTGGACACTTGTTATAGCATGAAAAAAGAAATCCCACCCCACTTGTCTCTCATGCACCCAAATTCATCCACTCAGCAATTCAGGTAACAGTCCAGGCTATTCCCCTAGTTCTTCACCTTTTGTATAGCATAATAAGCAGAATAGACTGGAAAAAAAAATGAATAGTTCATTTAGCCTTAAATTCTGCCTAAAGAGCAGCTTCAAACAACTCAGCGTTAAATTTGTCTGCATAGTATCAAGGCACCGTTAGCTTTGCTCATTGCACCACGCAAACAGATCATCCGAAGACGCTATTATCCTGTTCTTGCACAAAAATGCTGCCTAAACAAAAAAGACCAGAGTGGAAAATAGTTGTCGTTAACTCAGTGTAACCCAAAGGGTTCTCGGGGCTCATGTGTGCAAAGAGCCACGCAGGGGTGTGGTGAAGAAAGGCATTTCTGTTTTAAATGCAATTAAATACTAGCCCCAAAATGCATCACTTGCTAGGTTATATATCAACCAGTCAACACTGGCGTGTTTATTTCAGCCATAACACAATTTCACTTGTATTTATGAATCCAACACAATCAATGGGAGAAAGAAAAAAAGGAAAGGAGAAGGAAAGGGAAGGTGAAAAAAAAATAATAATAAAAAAGGAAGAATCTTCCTGAAGGGCTTGAATCACAAAATAAATGAAAGGTACAGAAAAATAAATCTCTCTCTGTGCCTAACACTTGCTAAAATGTTGCAAATTCATACATGAGGTCTATGATATTCGAATTCAAGAGGAGAAAATTACTCAGAAGTATCTATACATATAAAACGGCAAAATCACACTGTACTTAGTGGCTCTCTTCTTAACAGGTGATTTAACAAGCTGCACATATTCTTTGAAGGCCTCTTTATTCCGCAAGACGCCTTTTCGCTTTCCTTAAATACATACTGACAATCAGCTTTCAAAATAAAAAATGGCAATTCATAAGAAGTTAAGGGCTAATAGCACCATTGAACCAATACATAAAGCATTTTTTTCCTCTTTATAAACCAGTCTTTGTACTGTTAATGGTAATAAAATTAGCATTACTAAAAGTGTTTCATAAATGCTGCTTATGATACATATTGCTTGGAGATTCATCAGTAATAACAACAGTAACAACATCAGGGTTGGTTTTTGGTCATTCAAGCGACCTCAACAGCGACCACGGCAAAAAGGTACCTCTGCACCTCTGTCAACCGCGACGCATGCCAAAAATGCTAGAAAATGAGTAAAACCTCTAGAACCCACCGGTTAAAGGGTTTATTGACTGGCCCTGAACCTGACCTGTACATTGATTTTCTCATGAAAAGTCCACTCTTTCCAAGTGATGCATTTTGCTCGTTGTACCCAGATGTGTACCCAGATGTTTAATTGTAGTTAGTGTAGTGAATCTGCATGAGGGACTTTAATTATACTCAATTATGGTATTATTAGACATGAAGAAGCATTAGTTGCTCACAGGGTGAAAGGCAGATTTAACATATCTTCCTTATGAATTGTGCTGACTATAAAACCTGCGTTTTGGACTTTCTGATAATTCCATCATTGTTGGCTCCCTCACTCCTGTAACATAAATGTATTTTCAGACCAATTGCTCCTTTCATCTGGTGCACCTTGTCTCCTAAAACTGAAAAAGGGAATTATTCCTGGGGATAAATGCAAAATACTTTTTATATCAATATATATACACAAATCTACCCCAAAAAACAGGGTGTCTCTTGTATGTAGCACTTTTTTTCCCTTTTGAGGATCAAATTAGAACACTTGAAATTCTACAGAAACATCTTTTATAAATACATTCTCTATTCCTTAGCATGAAAATAACCTTGCACTCATTTCAGTAACTTCAGAGAAGGAGACATGAGGTAAAGTCTTTATGAAATATTTATAATCTATTTCCCAATTAAAAAAAAAAAAAGGAAAATAATTCTTGCCTCCTATGTCTTATGTAGCTCAGAAGTCAAAAATGATACTATGATAAAAAAAATGATATTATGATAAAATAAAAAATGATATTATGATAAAATAAAAAGATCATCTCAGACAAGTAGGACTATTCTCTGGGCAAGGAGATTATTTTTCTTTGTATTCGTGTCCATACGTCACGTAGAGGCTTTCAAGGATTATACAAACACAAATTAAATGCCAAGTGAGCTGCATCAGACTCTTTAATGAGGGTGATGTAAGTATTTTGTCAATGGAAGAGCTCATATTGACCCCAGTGGAACTTGGATTAGGACCTATATAATGATCAATGTTCTGTTTGGATAGATATTTACCCACAGGAGGAAGCTTTGGTTCACTTAAACAGAAGACTCTATTCATCAATATTGAAAGCTGGGCTTTAGATTCCAATTCAGGTGGGCAACATCACTGTAATTGAGGTTCTTTGCTACAGCTACAGGTGCCCATACCCATAGGAAAAATCCTGGATAATTCGGCAAGTTAATTGCAATAGAATTCTAAATATTTTATTATTTGTATTTAAATATTTTAAGGGTCTTGCAGGAAGAATCCTGAGTATAAAAACCTGTATTTCTTCCTCATTCCTCCAAAACAAATTGACAAACAAACCAGGGGATCTTCGCTAACAAAAAACATGCACACGACAAGCCATCTAAGACAGCAGTCAAAGACTTAAATTATCAAGAAAGTCATTGTAGGGAAAAAAAAAATTAAAAAGTTATTTTAGCTTCTTCTCAGAAAAGCTGATCCTTTCTTGGCTTGCAAGTCTGCTAACCTTTTCTCCAGTGATATATTCAGAAAGCCTTTGAATAGCTCCTGACTGCCAGTTTCTAAACCTGTATTAAAATCACATCCATTATCACTCATGGTCTGTCTTTTTTTTCAAACCCAGCACTAAGTTCAAATATTTCCATTTAAAAGTGGCTTTCTGGTACTATTTTAATGTATCCAGACTGAGAAAGCACGAGCACTGGACCCTGCACGGACATGAATTGATGTCTAATTCATCATTCACAGTTCATTTTCTCCTGGATAGGCTGAAATAATCAGCGAAGCTGAGGTTATTCAGAAATAGAGGAAAGAAATAAAAGGGAAAAGGTGGAGTTCAGTTCTTTTCTGCGGGGTGCAGAATAAAGATAGACTTTTTTGTTGTTGCTCCTAGCAGAAAGCCAAGATAGTGGTCTACCTACCTGCAATATTCTTCTCTAGATATTTAACCTTTGCCTTGTAAAGTCTGTTTGCATCTTGCACACAAGCTACCTTTGGCAAGATTTTCTGCATTTCTTATGGGTTGTAGATTTTTGAAATGAAAGATACCTGTACAAAAAGGATGAAGCTAAGGGGGAAAAAATAAACTAATTATTCTGGATCAGATGGCTTCCATGGTTAACCTTAGTGCAGAATAAAGATTGTTTTTGGTTCATGAAACGAAGTCAAAGACCCAAGCTCCTTTGGTGGATACACCCAACCGCTTCCTCCTATAGACCCTATGATGGCAAAGGAAAGGCTTGGATTGCTCAAGGCTTCCTTGCAACCACTTTCTTGACCCTCCAGGGAAGCAAAAATATGAGTTCCCAAGCAAATCCCTATGGAAGAGAGTAAAAAGCCCTCTCATTTGCAAAGCAATTCAATGCCTGCGTAATTTTAGCAAATGTGGTGCATTTTATTCACACCTCTCCAAACACAAGGGCACTGTTGACCCCAAAGATCCATTTACAGATTGGTGCATCACATATTATCGTATTAAGCAGGTTTTTGGCACAGATTCACTCAGGAAACCACATCCCAGGAGATGTATATACAGATACGTTGCCCTTGGGATTTTTACAGTTGAACTCAAAACACAAATGGGCTCTGCCTATGGGTTAGGAATTAATTATCATGAGTTTTATATCCACAAAGATGAATTTTCATACTGTGAAATTCATACGTAATTATTCAGACTTAGGTTCTCTGAGAACATGTATTTTGTACCTATTCCAGATGTTCTCAGCATCCAGGTCCTTGACAGCCAAGCAAGTTGCTGGTCTCTGACAGCATGAACCACTTTTATGACTATTATAATTATCATTTTAATCCATGTTGAAGCACAGTTTGCAGTCCAATATGAACCGGGTATGCAGGCTAACATCAATAAATTTATTTTTATATTCTATATTTTACCCTATATAACAAATAGCTCAAAGCCAGACAACATTCATAGCCATGAATCATCTTTTACAACGCTGTTGAACACAATCCTGGAGGGCGACAGGTTGTGCTGCAATTTTGAATCCATAACCTGTTTTAAGATTAAACATCTTTGCTGATATTAAATACAAAATAAAAATATATGATGTTAAATAGAAATTTGTTTCATTCTCAATCTCACCTAAAACACTTTCTAAAAACAAATAAAACAAAGAAAAAGGTAGATACATGGTGCACTTTGATGATTTATGGTGGATTCCTGAGGCATAGCTAAACTCTGAGCTAAGGAGAGAGCAGATTTCCTCAATTACTCTGAACTCTAGATCTGCAAACTGTAGGAAAAAGAAAAAAGAAATAAAAGAAAAGCAGTTCCATTGCAGCACTGAGAAGCATTTATACACAATCCCCATCTATCTTCTGATCTGATCTTTATTTTCTCCTCCATACCAAATACACATTGCACATACTAGCTGGAAACAGGAATGGCAGCTGCTGGGTAAAAAAATAAATAAAAGGAAATAAACTAAAAAAGAAAGTCAGAAGCAAGAGTAGAAAAATGGGTTTAGCATCTAGCTAAAAGGAAAAAAACTTGTATTTCATCACTAAAACAAAGTGAAAATCAATTCCCAAGTGCTCTCCCTAACTGGAAATCATTTTTTAAATAGGGTATAATTATACTCTTCATTTCCAGAATTTCGCTTGGTGTATTTGAGCAAGAGATTGAGAACATCATCGCCTACTAAAACCTGGGCCAGAACGGAGGAAAGCTGAACATGGGCAGCATAAGAGCAAGCCCTGCTCAAGGAGCACTGACTAGAACTGTTAAAACAAATAAATACATTTCTATGGGCTTCTAAAACCAACTAGTCCAGACATTACACACAGCAGACCCGTATAAAGTTTGCTTTTAAAATAAGCTCATGCATTTGCCCACAATTTATAAGTGAAGCAGTCATTTTCCTCTCCTAGTAGAAGACTTTTTCCCCCTTTTGCATTTTACTCTCAAATTCCCTAATAATTTGTTTCTATGGCACTTTCCGTGCTAGAATCAATCACATGTTTAATAATAAGCATGATGCCTCATTTATAGTTTTATTTCCTGCGAGTTATAAAAGAAAGAAAAGCTGATGCCTTCTATAAAGCTGAGAAGAAAGCTGCAAGGTCAACCAGGATTTGCTCCTGTCGCCCATTCTGCTTTACTACTCAAAATTCAATAATCAAAGACAAATCCAGCAATATTTTCTCATTATTAAGTTACATCTTCCTTTGCCATTTCATAGGAATGACAATCAAATTAGTTCTAAACCAATAAAAACCTTTTTCTTTACAGCCATTATGGCTACTCTTTGGTAAATGTCCATGTACATAGTTATAAACACACAAATAGTAGCATGAATATGTGCATTTTTGTCAAAAGTTTTTAAGGACTTTTAACCTGAAACAGATCTCTCTTACCTGCCTACACTCCTACTGTATCTTAACTATTTTTCTTGTTTCTGCACTGATTTTTAAGTAAATGATAAGAATCCTTAGAGCTTTTTGGACTTCTACTCAATGAGCTTTCATGTAGTTCTTTAGTTTGAGTTGCCTGCTCCAAACCTGACCTCAGTGTGTTCTTACTGCACACTGCGCTGACAGGAATATAAATCCTCCCTTTTAAACAGTTCTTCCACACTTAATAGGTAAGAAAATGTCCTACAGAATTTTAAGAATTCTAAAATATTTAGGTGCTGTAAGGGTATTGGATGCCCAACAAGTATCTAGACTGAAAAAGCCAGGACAACCCTATCCGCAAAACTAGATATTTTAAGAAATTTGAATTTCATTGGATTTCATATAAAGTATAAACATTTTTCAGATGTTCATCTCAACTTTAGAAAAGAACATTTCCTGCAGATTGTATTTCTTTCAATACAAAATATTCAGAAAAACAATCCAGTGTTTGTATCCTCTGCAAAACTTGTAAATATGAAAAAAAAAACCCTACACCCAAGAAAACCACATGCAAAATATGCAAATACTGTATGGAAAAATGGAATAGCATGTATTCTTTTGTTTACTTTTGATCTTCATTTTGTACATTTTTGTCTCAATCAGGCAAATTAATGAGGACTTCCACACAGGTGTTTTATTTGAAAAGACTCCTGATTTCATGAGGGTTCATCATTTATCATCTAACTAGATGGGGATCTTGGATTTCAACTATGCTCTTTTAAAAAAATCTGCTTTTACCCTAGCATTAGAGTATAATAGTATTTTAAGAGCTGCCCTTTTTTCCTGGCTGCTTTGGTACAACATAAACGTATAATCTCTTCCCGAACCATGTTAGAAGTCCAGTGCTTAACATCTCCTGAGTTTTCTTCAGGTCAAATAAATAAATTGAATTGGAAATTGAATTGAAAGCTTCATCTTGAAGTTGGTTTTTCCTTTCTACAGCTCTCAAAGGCCCCACAGTATTAATAATTTCCTCACTTAAATAAAAGTTGAAGCCAGGCATACCTGGGTGTTCCGCAGCAAATCTGGGAACTCCACCTATAAGTTCTCTTCTCTATAAGAGAACTATAAGTTCTCTTCCCTTTTTTTTTTATTTTTTATTATTTTTTAAATGGGAGGACAAAACTGCCCAGACACATAGGAATTTCCTGGCCAACAGACATTTCAGCATTAATTTCTTTTATAAATTCCTGTCGAAAGAATTAAGTTAAGCCTTTATAAAACCTTTTGGCCCCACGGAGATAACCACACTACCACTCAGGGAAGGCTTTCCTATCTTTATTGGTTTATAGTCGTGTTTTGATACCTGTAAAAAGCCATTTTATGACTGATTTTATTTATGGCCCTCAAAAGTACCCCCTTCCGAGTGTTTGACTTGTGATGGAGAGTGGTAATTACACGAGTGACAAGTTGACAACACACTGCTGAAGAATATGTCTTTTTCTACACTCATTCATGCTATACCTCGCTGCTGTAGATAATATTCTGATTTCCAATATTTTACTCGTTTGCTTTTCACATTTGGTGATGATCCTGAAAGTTCATGGCCAAAATATGGATAAATAAATGGGCTCTGAAGATCATTAAAGGTCTGAAGCATCTGATAGACTGAGAGAGTTGAGATTATTCGGTCATCACTAGAATTCAGAGGGACCTTCTCAATGTTCACAAATATCTGATGGGAGAATAAAGATGGGGTGAGAACCTCCTCAGTGGTGTCCAGTAACAGGACAAGGGGCAGCAGTGGAAAAGAAATGAAATACAAGAATGTCCAATAAAATAATAATGTCCAATAAATGTTCAATAAAATGTCCAATAAAATAAACCTTTCCTTACTGTGAGAGTGATCAACCAGATTTTTCACTTGCATAAGAACCAGAAGATTCAGGATATAAAAAAAATGTAAAAATAGAACACCCACACAGAAAGCAAATAGATATTTTGACCAAGTTAAAAAAGAAAGTCAAGTTTTGGCTTGCTTTTCATCTTCTCGTCTATATAGAAAGAGACACCTTCCTGACCTAAAGGAAAAAAGCAATATTGCCGAGAAATTTGAAAAATAAAAAACCTGAACCCTAAAATATTGTCAGTTGAGGGGTTAGGAGGGAATGCACAGTTGCTTCTTGAACATAATGGTTTAGTTATTAGTTAGCAAAGGATACATTAATCTCCCTGCAACACTGGCAGAAGCAAAGATATATAAATGCCAGTTCCTCAGTCATTTAAAAGAGATTTGCCAACCATGACTTATTTTAGTGCAGATATTAGCCAGCTATGGTCGTAAAAACTGAATGCACTTATCAACTTTAACACACACATTTTAAACCCATATACTAATTTATTCAGTGCTATTCAAATAATTATGACATTATCTTTTCTTCACGTATAATGTAGTGACAATTCTATTTACATTTTTTTTTCAAAGGAATGGTCATACTTCACTAAATTTTCCTCCTCCTTAAAATGAATCGTTGACTTTCAAAAGCTGGAAATATGGTGTATGCTTTAGTTGACTTTGCTCGCTCCCCAAATCAAAGAACCAAATGCTCTAAGGGAAGCTCGATCGGGACTGCCCTGCGTGACGACTAGTCCTTGCAAAAGTGTCCAAGAAAAGAACACGCTGCTGCTAGCACCAACCTGACTCTTCAGCACCTATATTAGCTATAACCATTCCCAGACCAGAGGTTTTGTGTTGCACCCAATCCAGAGATGCACATCCTGGTCCTTATTCTCTTTACATCATTAATAAGACTACAAGAAATAGAATTGCAAAAACACAAAACTGGAGCTACTCGATTAAGCTCTCAATCTGGCCTCCCTTCGTAAATATTTTAGAAGCGTGGTTTGCTAAATTTCACTCGAGGCATTTCAGATTTTATCAGAGGGGAACGTACCTATTTATCAAGCTTTAAGAGACTCACAAATGGCAAATTTAACAGAGAAAAGGCTATAAGCACCATATTACACCAGTATTACCACATTTCAGCTAAGCTATAAAAACCTAAACTGAGTTTAAGAGGAAAAACCAAGTAATCTCAGTAAAGAAACATTTCTTTAAAAATGAGGGACATCAAGGAATAGAGAAGAGATGGCTTAAATGAAAACCTTGAACCAAGCTAAAATATTTATTGGAATATTACTACAAATAACGAAAGGATCCTTCTTATTTGAAAAAAATACATAAAGGACTATGAAGCAAAGTTTGCTGAGAGTTTCACTTGAAAACCATTTGATTACCTTAGAATATATACCCACAAACATGTACAAAAAGATATATTTTTACACCTACACCCCATGGCCTGGAAACTTGTTTCTAGTTTCTTAGCGCTCTCCCGCTCCCTCCGCAAAATAGTCTTTCTAAAAATATCATGTACATGAGCCCTCCAGAAGTTCCTGCTATTTTTTGTTAAAAGGTAGAAAGCTCCTCGATGCTTTAATGACACTGCTTTTAAAATTTAAAAGTCCTCCTTTAAATGGGAAACGTAGCAAGGGCTTAAATGGATGATTTCATATTTCCCCATGCCAAACAAATCAAGGAGCTGGTAATTCCCACCTCCTCCTGAATTAAAAAAGTAATATTGTGGATTATGAAGACCCTTTCAGT
>JAWLRI010001064.1:71840-135501 GCA_034781795.1 Crypturellus tataupa
CAAATCAAGGAGCTGGTAATTCCCACCTCCTCCTGAATTAAAAAAGTAATATTGTGGATTATGAAGACCCTTTCAGTAGGTGTCCACCACACACAAAATACTATATAGTTTTTAATATTATGAGTGAAATGTAATATATATAGATATAGATATAATACAAAGAGATACAAAATATATTATTATGTAACAAGATGAGACACTGCTGCAATCCACACATTATAATCATTAAAATTCAATAAAACTGCTCTGTGGCTGGTTATTTCCCGTGTGACACAAGCCCTTTGGAGGGCCAGCTGCACCCCTCACTCTAACTTCAAAAAATCAATTAACCTTTGAGAAATTAACACTCATTTTCACATTTAAGAAAATACACGAAGCAACCCCGAACTCTTTGGAGAGCAAATTCCTGTAGGAAAAGCAGCCCTCAGAGCAAACACAGTTAGTGCAACGTCACCCTCATACTTTTCATATCCAAAAAGACTGTTGTGTTGATGCCGATGGAAGTATTTACTGTTGATAACAAACACCATATGAGAGCATGAGAAGTTCATTAACATCTTAGGTGCAAGAAATAGCAATAAAAATATATATATCTAACAAGGGTTTTTTTTTTCAGAAAAACTTACAATTAAACAACGAAAATGCAAAGGATTCAGGTTTGTGATTTTCATAACGATGACATGACTAAAGTGCTTAAACAATAAAATAACTGACTGCAAGAAACTTCTCTTAAAAAAATACAGTTATAGGCAACGCTGCAGTAAAATGGAAATACAATAAAGAAATTCCTCCTATTAGTTTAATACACCTGATAGCATATCCCAATGGAAGTATGGCTTTAAAAGAAAACATAATTTTAAGTATTACACACTCTGGTATTTTTCTTTTTAAATACCCACCCTCCCAAACAGAGTATCTATTTAAAATCAAGCATCAAATTGCAAAACTTTGGCTATTGAGCAAGTGAAACAACTACATTTACTACCTCTAGACACACGTAGGACATCTCCAACGGAAGAGCTCCTGTCACTTCAGGAAAGACATTTTGACTTACGGCGAGCAGTTCAATCATTGATCTAATAAAAAAATCTATATATACATATAGATATACACCTTGATTAATGCCTACACCTCCGAATTTCTGCAACATCAGGCCTAGTTCTGCACCCAGTCATGCCAGATTTATGTCAGGCTACACACGATATGATTTCTGAAGAGCCAAAGCCATCAATCCCCGGGCTAACGCCTCTCCGTCTTGTCGTGCTGCTCTTGGTAGAGCTTCAATAACAGCGGCAACGATGGCCGTGTAGAGGAAGACGAGTCTTGCTTGTCCTTCCAGGCACGGCTGCCTCGAGCGCACATTAAATATCCTTCAGCTGATGGTCTTAAAACTCTCCGTGTTTCCCCGTGCTGATGCACGGTGCTATGAAACCCACTCAGGAGACTTGTGCATTGGGGCATTGGAATAAAAATAAGTGCTGCAATCCAGAAGAAAGTGGAAGAGAATCCTCTTTTGAAATAGAAAGTGGCGTACTGGAAATCAGAGAGTATTTTGACACATTTTACAAACAAGCAGGTTCAGAATACCTGTGCTTATCCTAAATAAGACAATGCAGCTGTCATATCTTTCCTCGTCTCTGGATTCAAATATTCTTTTCGCACATCCCAATTTTACTTTTGATATGTTCTTCTCGCACTATCCATACTTAAAGTTTTCACTGTCTTTTTTTTTGTTTATTTGTTTTTAATTGAATATTTGGGTTTATCTCCTTAATGAAACTCTCAAAATTTCCTAACAGTATTTCAGAAATCCTCATGGGCATTAATAAACATAGAAGAATATAAACCACAAGTCCATATCATCTGGAAAAACAAGGATATGTGGCATACTTTATCTGCTAGACAAAGATCTCCTATATGCAAGCTAATGAACAACAACAAGATCTAGGAAATGTCACTGCTAGTACAAGAGAATGTCATAACTGAAAATAGCTTGCAACTATTTATAGTTCATACATATGGATGAGCTGTATACTCGCAACTAGAATTCATGATTCAGGATCAGAAATACAGGCCAACGGAATTGAAAAAACCTGAGGTATTTTAAACATAATAGATCTTTTAATTTTATAAGGTCATGCAGGTGACTATAGCTAAAAAAATCAAGCGTAAAGGACATATGCCCAGTGAGACTTTAAATACAGAGTATCCAAATCATCTCCCCCAAAATAGGGCATTCTGTTTTTTCAAGAAGTGACAAAAAGGCAACGGGAACTTTTATTATAGTTGCCATTTAAAAGAGCCAGTGACTTAATACAGATATGGCAGCGTAGAAGGAGCAGTATCAGAATGTCAAAGAAAAACGTGGGTTAATATGAACACAGACAGAGTCTCTCTGCCCCTTTTTAGGTTATAAATTTGATGGGTTCTTGTGCTCTTTTGAGCATTTGAAGCCTATTTTACCATGCAAGCGCATATCCTCCCCGATACATAATACATGTGAAGAAACAAATCATGTTTAATTTGTCATCCTGGTGTGTCTTGCTGATCAGCATTGCCAAGGATTTGCAGTGGATGAAAAACATTAAGAGCTCAATCAGAGTGGAAAAGAACTGCAATTTTTTCTAGCCGATTTCAGACATTGAATACTCTGGAATTTTAAAAGGATTGATTTTATGACTACATTATAGAGAGTTGAGCTCAAAAATAGCTGCCTTCCACATACATCCCCTCCAGAACGTTTGGAAGACAGAAAACAGGAACAAATCAAGAAAGCAGTGTTCCCAATTCAAATGTAAATTTGTGAAAATATTCCAGAGTGCTGCATTTTTATTTCTCTTCATGAATGCTCACATCTGTCAGCTTGCTTTGGAGAAATCTCGCCACAAAGAAAGGTTGAAAACCACAAAATAAAACAAAGGATGTCAACAGACTCGGAGTGAATTTGCTTTCATGTATCACTGAGATTGGGAAAAATTATTTGGCTTAAGTTTTTCGTGCAGGGTATTTTTGGTTCCTTTATAAGCATTTTCTCTCACCTTGAAAGCAAAAAGTCACAGCCTGTACTTTAAGAAAAGAGAACTTTGCTTGTACTTTTCAAGGGTAATGATAGAAGTACCTTTCTTTTTCTCTAGACCTTGGTTTGTGTATCATTACTCCTTTCCATATGCACCAACAAGTGGTAAAAAAGAAGATTATTACAATCATCTATCACCTAGATAATATCTTTGCTTTAAATTTCTCATCTGAAGAGCTCATAATTGTTGTTTTAGCTCCAAAGAAGACTGGTTTTCCAGTGTTGCCTTTCTTCCAACATACATGCTATCTATATTATATATGAACTATACAGGGCTATTCACAGAGAGAACAGGTTTGGCTGTTCTCTTTTATTTTTTCCCACATTCCATATAATATTAATTCAAACAAGGGAGCGGAGCCATGTACAGCAGAGTTGCCATAACCTATGGACATTTTTTGTCGGATTCTTTTAAGGAATTAAAGCAGTGATCACCAGAAAACAACTAAATTGTAGTTCTCCCAGCTTCAACAGATAAAGCAAGACATCTTTATCACTCTACAACTGTGAAATATCCAAGAACTAACAGTTCTGGGTCAGGATTTACACCTAGTAAATCTGAATTCCCACGTATAGAAAAGGTCTTGGAAAAGAAAAAAAAAAAAAATCAGTGCCCAAAAGGCATCAAGTAAATGTTTTCATCATTTTTAAATTAACCTTTCATGACACTGTTTGGTTCATTTGGCTGAGTTAGATTTCTTTGCCCCCAAAATTGTGACAATGCTAAAACAGAAACATTGAGTTGCCCAAATGTATAAGAAATTCTGAGTTTTAAGCCCACTCTGATTTATTTGAATAACTAATATCACAAACAGGAAAAAAAAAAGGCTGATCTTCATGCAAAATGCATTTACCACTAAAGACCAAGGAAAAAGAAGCACAGAACAAAGTCTAGAGGAATCTCTCTATTGACAAAGCAAGAGCTTTTTCAGTGAGCCCAATGGAAACCAAGACTTGGTGCCAACACTCCCCATGTTCCTGTTAACGTTTCCAAGCTAGTTCCAATGAAAATGCAAATCTTGGAATTTTATAGTGTTTTGATGTCAAAGATGGGCAGGTAGAGGGCAAGGCAGTAAGGGCAGGAGAGCATGTTCAGAAGAGTTGGCTCCCTCAAGATGCTGGTCTAAATGTTAGTAAAAACACATGAGTTTCAAGGAGACTTGCACTCTCTTCTCTGCAGAATTCACCAAAAATAAGTGGAAAAAAATAAGTAGCATGCCGGGTGCTGCAAAGTTCATTTTATACTCTTACATCTTATAGCACGTTTTAAGATTTCTTTTTTTTTTTCCCCAGCAGTTTGGAGAAATTGAATTATTGCCTAGGAATAATCGGCTTCAAAGAGATGGCAAATTAATGTAATGACACAAAACCTAGGTCATTTTGAGAATTACAAGTGCAATTAAAATGGTAATAATGAATAATTAAAATATATTAGGTGCATGAGGTACAAATGGAGATGGGTTTTGAAACCTCTTGAGGAAATGAATGCTCATCTCCAGTTACATTACCATAATTCAGAGGAGCAAAAGGCTGCTCTTTTCCTCGCTTGATTCATTTAAATGGGATGTTAGAAGGAGAAAACTTCAGTCAAGTTTGGTCTATAGAGCTGGACCTCACCTTGACTAGCAGATCCTTAGACATTTAAGTGGCAACAGAATCTCCCTCTTCAGTTAGCGAGTAGGACCAGAAACACATCAAATTTGGGATCAGGGTCTTAGGTCACTGTTATTCATCAGGCAATTGTAGATAAATCACTACGTCTCGTTTTGTGGAAATATTCTCATTTCAAGAAGTGAAAGAGCTGATTACCACTTGCTGTAATTTTTACGCAAGTACTAGGGCTCAGACTTACAATTTTTCTATTGAGTCAACTCAAAAGCCTTCCTGTTCTACATGTGCAATGACTGTGACAGACCCACCACCCAACGCATTTCTGTTTAATAAGAACTATTTCTCTCCCTCTTCTCAGACAGAGATCTCACACCGATCCGGTATCTTAACCTCATTGGCTGCCCAGACCATCTTTTCAAACGTCCTCAAAACTTCTAGCAGAACCTCAGGTTTGTTGAAATCTCCAGGATTCTTTGAGATGAGAGACAGTTCCCCCTTCCAGGATGGTTGGTACATACGAAATCTGCTCCACGATTCCCTTGGCATCGCAATCTACCCTCCTAGCACACATTAATAAGAGGAAACGAGAGCAGAGCAGAATGGAGACACCATGGTCAAGCTTGGTTGGCTTCCCTGATGGTGCCGTGCAGATGAGGAGTGAACAGAGGGTGGAACGGAGTGAAGACACCGCGGCCAAACTCTGTTGTGCTCCCTGCAGAGGTGGCAACCTGGTCGTACCCTTCTGTTTCTCACATGGAAATTGAAAGGTGGGTGGTTCAACAAACATGGTATCAACTCTAATACCATAGAAATGTGCTCAAGAACTTAAATGGTCCTGGTTGTTCTCAAGCGCCGCAAAAGAAAAGGATCTAAGTGAGTTTTGCTGTTAATCATTAAAATCCTCAGAAATTAGCCAAGAAATAAAAACTTTATCCAATGACACTTCTTCTCTTTTGCATAACTGAGCTAATAAATCAGTGAATATGGGAGTGTAAAAAAAAATGTGTGCCATTATTAGCAAGAGATAATATACTGATGAATAAGTTTTCCTAATGAACCTTTCTCATTTAATAAGTATTCAAGAAATGGTACAATTTAGCGTGGGAAGTCAAATTAGGAAAGCTCATTAAAATCTGTAAATCTGCAACAGATACCCAGTGTTGAATAATTCAGTTACTAAAAAACATATAAATTACTTTTATTGCTGAGATAATTCTACTTTTTTGTGTTGTTTTGTGAAGGGATTCTTTTCCCTTAGCACAAGCCTGAAAATGTTTAATTGCAAATTGATTAACATAGAGCTTTGCTAATTAAATCAGCTCAAGGAGATTTAGGCTGTCACCGTGCTAGGTGCTTAAATTAAGGGACTGTCCCATTACATTAAATACAGTACATTTATCACAGATAAACTAACAGGCTATTCATTTCAGCTGACAGAAAATGGAGGGGGGGAAAATAAACCTTATGCAGCATTTTATGTAATAGATACACAGCCCTTTTTGCTGCTAACTGCGACATCACAGCTTTCTCAACAATCAGAAAGTGTTGAGATAATTTTGTTTGCAGTCTGAAATTTGAGAAAAAAATACTCCACTAATACCTTGCTAATTTAAGAGTATTAGGTCTAAGCACTTTTTGTCATGTGTTTATTCTAGAGCTGAGAAAACTGGAGATGCCCAACAGTTGCCAACTTCATTCTTTTCACCATGTATTTATCCTCATAGTTCTAGCCTTCTCTTTCTACTGCTTTTCCTGATCCTTGCTTAGAAAAGTGAGGAATTGCCAGTAGGTTACTCTGTCATCTTTTACTTTTCTCATTTTACACGTTCTGGAAAAAAACTGAATTAAGATACTGGTAATATTAGTGATACCACCAATGGGTGACTGTTTCACACTATTACTACTACATTCCTCTTAGTGACCAACCAATTTGCATCCTGAGCATCCTGGAAACAAGCCAAAGCAGATTTTCCAAACAGTTCAAGCTGCACATAACACCGGAATATATTCAGTGTCTGCTGAGCACGTATTCTGAATTTTGATGCCTTTGAATACATTTTTTTTGTGTGTGTTTCATTAGGCTGAGCAAAGGGAGCAGTTGTAATTACAGCAGAGGTTTATGCGTTAAGATAAACAAAGTTGACTTTGTTTCCAAAGATAAGCAAAAAGTGGCTTATTGGGAAAACGCAACACACGAGCATCAATAGACCGAGGTGTCCCACTGATAAATGCACTGTTATTTCCCAGCTTTAGAGATTGAGGCCATTACTTTCTGATTTTGCTTTTTCTATAACCAAGGCTTGCAGATAAACAAAGAGAACAGTGTTTCTAATGCACACAACGAGAATAAGATAAAGACTCCATTATTACTTGCTGCTAAAAACTACCATCTCAGATATTCTTTCTTCTTTAACACCTAAAATGCAATTATTATTACAGTCTATTATTTATTTATGCAATAACAGTGCCTACAGGCTCAAAATACTGGCGCTGCTATTGAGAGTTTTCATGCTCAAGTGAAAAGAAGCTGTTTCTGCAGTAGAAAAGCAAGGGGGACAGAAGAAAATGGTCTTATTGTAGAGCTACATAATCCTCAGGCTTCTTGCTACTGCCTGGATCACACTATTTACCAAAATAGGTGGATTAAATACACTTACCAAGATTTCTTATTCAGGTTTTTCCTAAGCCAGTAGATAAACATGTTAGCAGTGCACTTCAGAGGGGTTTTCTATGAAAGCTAATGAAGCAGGAACCCCTTCCCTAGGTGAAAAGTGTTTGCTCACTCACAAAGCAGGGGCAAAAAGGGCAAAGCTGCTCTAAATTGAATATAAATTACTCCAGTTTTAATATACTATTGATATCAAATATCAGGGTGAGGCATTATATACAGGAGTTGGAATCCCTCCCATATGAAACATCACAGTCTTCTAAAACAAGAATTTGAAGAACTACTTCACAAGGCTGGTCACTAGGACAGAAGATACCGAAAGAGAAGGGAAAGAATATAAGACAACCATGAAATCTGTATGGTAAACTGTAATCCGACTTGTAAACTGTATCACTGTCATTAATAAGGATTTTCCAAACATCATTCCTCCCAAACGGTGCTCCTAAAATTGCAGCCTCTTTGTCCTACTCCCTCTCCATACAAGCTACAAACAGAAGATCACTTTAACGAACTATCTGGAGTTTATATCCCCAGAAAACAATCACTAAAAACCACTAAGAACCTTCAAATAGAAATTGTAAAGCAACCAGGATAGGTCCAGGATAGACCACAGAGTCTATGCGGTCTTACTACTGAGCCAAAGAAGTGTATGGCCTGGTTATCCTCATGGTCAAGGCCAAGTTGGGTAATCTCAGAACCGATGTTGAAATTGTGGATGTTTCTGAGAATGCTGTTTCTTCCCCAGCCCTTGTCTGGCTTATAGCACTGCTACAGAAACTCCTACAAAGGTCAACAAAATGAAATTATAGAGGAAAAAACCCAACGCACAAGGATAGTTTGTACAAGAGTTTCTCTTAGCTGAGACTTGTAAAGGCTTTTTCTGTCAATGAGAACAAACTAGAACTAAAAAAATTTTTTTCTATTCTGTTATTATGAAAAACGTATAATAATTAAAAAAAAATCTAGTTATTCTCCAGATTTCTGAACTAGTTGCAGTTTCTAGATAAGCTCGATGAATAGCGAGAATAAATGTTTTTTTGCTGTATAGAGCGGTGACCTAGGGCACATTGCTCCATGCAAAACACCTCAGAAACGTAACAAAATTTCTAATGCTGTACATCCGTAAATTCCTATTGGAATGGAATCCGATTGCTGGAAATAAAACACTCTTTTTATACCGCTCATTAAAGAGAAGGGGCAGGGAAGGAAGGAAAACTAGCGTGTGATTTGACATGTAAACTGCCTCTCCCATTGGAGCAATGCCAGAAAAGCTGCCTTCAACTCTGCACCATTATTCCGTATTTTAACTCTAAAAGTCACTACAGAGAGATATACAGCAAACAACTGAGTTTTGTCTTTAAGAGAACCTTTATAACATAATCTATTTTGCACAGTCTAAATATCCCTATAGGGGATGCCTTAGTAGGATACAGAGCGTGCTGGTGTTTTGTGGTCGTTGTTGCTGTTTTTTGTTTTAATCTTCTTTTTCTTGGAGCCGTTTCAATAACCTCTGGCTATAGTGACTGTATACACATAAAAGAGAGCAAATCCAGTCAATTCCAGGACAGAATCAAGTTGTCACAAAATCTATTCAAACAAAAGTCTTTCTTCACGTTCTTATGCAGAAATTTCTAATCGACCCAAATCCACTTTCTAATTCACCAATATATTGAATTTTCCAAGTCATTTTCATAGTTATTTAGTTATTTTCATAGTTTTTTACATTGATCTCAAGTGAGTAAAAATTTAATCACAGGATTTACCAACCCTAAGAATTTATGAAAAACAACACTAATACATAATACATCCTCCTGCCCAGGTATGGAACTTATTCTTGAAGAGCACTGACTAAAATAAGGAAATTTCAGGAAATTATTTCAGGAAATATATCCCTTTTAGTGTGCTTTGCATTTCTGGTCAAAATCTCAGGTGCCCACTGAGTTTTCAACATCATCATTTTTCTCTTTTAAGCAAAATATAATTAACAAGTGAAAGGTTCAAGGTGAATGTCTCTATTTAGCAAGACTCTGATGAGCAGCCGTTTATATTTGTAGGCACCGCTCATGCCATCTGGCTCGATGTGCTTATTAATAAATGAAAAATCCTCTGTTGCATTATTGATTTTAGATGACTGCTGACTTTCTTGAGATTGCCAATGTCGTCGCTTTGCTCTTCTCATTTCTGGGGCACATCCTAGAGAGCATATGGTTGAAAATAACTTATTCTTGTCCTGCTTGATGTGCTGCTTTGCCTTTCTCCCCTGCCATACAGCACTGACACCACGCAAAAGTTGTTAAGCAAGTCGTCCGCTCTGTTTCATTAAGACCTCCTGTTGTGTCAACAGTAACAACTGAGCAAAAAGCTACCACTCCTGCCATTTATAATTAGCTTTTTGGCCATGCATTAGCATTTTTTTTGCAGCACAAGTGATACATTTTACATATATTCACATAATACACAACCCGTTTAAATGGCCTTCAACTGGTAGGCAGGATTACAATGGAAACTTGTGGCATGACCTGGTGAAATGGATTGGTTTTGACAACGATATCCTCCCACGTTGCAAATATTTTCAGCAAATATATGCCATGTAATACATGTCCATTCTTTTGGGAGATTCATCTGAACCAGTGAGAGGGAGAGCAAAAAAGGATTTCTCAGCGAAAATGCTCTTCTTGGATATATCCTATATTAAACAGAACATTATGTGTTATCATCATAAACACCTACTAACATTTATACGATTTACTCTCCCCGAGCTTTTGGATCATTAACACCTAAGTGGAAGATAAAAAATAAAATATTGTAACTCTTTTAACCTTATTCATCTGATAACCTTGTGTAATATCTGCACGCCCAATATTCATGTCACCAACAAGACTACAGGAAGCTACTAAGTCATTGCCCCTGCGACACAGATGCTGATCATAAAGTCACACTTTAAATACCTTCCAATTTACATTTACCTGAAAATAGATCTACAGATCAACATAAAACCGTAGACAGAATACCTTACTAAAGGCAAGCTATAGACCTTTCTAATATTTTCTACCTCTTGGACAACACATTATTCCTAAAGTGACCTTCATGCTAAGGAGTTCTAGAGAGCATAAGGAATTTTTCGACACTGTGTTATTTTATACCCTGTTATTAGTTTTGTTTATTTTTGACAATCTAGCAGACTTGTAGGTGCACATTGCACGGGATTCCTACAGCAGCAGGAGCTGAACGAGTCAAAAATCAAAGTTTATGTTGAAACAGCTTAAGGAAAAGGCGCTAATCCATCTGATTTCAGCTACAGCGTATCAAGTTATAAGTCACCTAGGACTGCATAAAAAGCTTCTAATATGCCTTATGTGTCTTCAGTCATGGTTTACAAGACAAGTTTGGCATTTGGGCAAAAATAAAAATAAACTAGATTTTATATTGATAGCACTCCTAAGAGTGTGAGAATTTTACATTTTCAGCTGCATGAAGACAAGTTGCCTCAGTCTAATCCAAGCCACAATTTGGAATGACCCATGATGGCCAGTCTGTTGACTCCTACTAGCAGCTTTTCAAGGGACTAGTGCCACAGTGATGAGTTGTACACACATAGAGTTTTCTAAACTAATGTTATTTAGGAACACACACATAGAGATTCATCAGCTTAAATAAGACATAGCTAAAACACTGAAGCATGTCTGAATCCCAGCCCTTGCCCAGGGAGTAGAACAATTCAGCACAATTTTCCCCATTTCCCAAGCGTAGAAACCAGCAGCATCCCAGTACTTTGGGTCAGCAGGAGGGGAAAAAACAGCTCATATTCCAGATGGGAAGTTTAAGTAACTCACAATAAACAGTAAGAATTCAGCAAATTTCATTTTCCTGACAGAATAATTGAAGGCAGCCTTAGTAACCACACTTGAGGTCTTCAGTCATATATTAAATTTACAAATAAGAAAGTTTACACGAGTTGATCAAACAGAATTTGATGAGAATAAACCAAGTCTGGATGGATTTCCGTTTTCCATAGAGTTCTTTGTACATTGCATTTTTACATCCAAGCTGCTCCATACTGCAACCTCCCTGCTGTGTCCTACCAAGGAGGGATAAGGAAGGAAGCAGCAAGAAAAGCATGGAAAGCAATTTTGAATTGCAGAAAACACACTTTATACTATCCCCTACCATGGAGATATGATAGAAAGGGCCTGCAATGCTAAAGCAAAATTTTCCTAAACAAGGATGTCCTTTCCAAGCAGAACCTCCAACCTGTAACACGTTCCAATTTATAAATCACAAGTATAAAAATCTCTTGTGCTACTGATACCTTTTCCTTTGGAGTTAATTCATCTACAGCAGTTCCTATATAGCTGTATAGCTGTCTATATGTACACACACCATATACAATGCAAGTTAAGTTCTTATTTAGTGGGAGCTTATTGACCATTAATGATTGTGGCTCCAAAGAAATTACAAGCAGACACGCTCGTAGAATATAGTTCTTCACTGGATTCAGAGAAACCATTATGAATATAGCTGTATTTTTTATCTTTTTTTTTTTCCCCTCTAGAAGTGGACAGTTATTTGTGCTGAAAATGAAAAATACTTCCAAAAGACAATAGCTTTTTATGTTCCTAGGACTACGTTCCAAGTCATTTTTCTACAAGCCTTTCCGAGGACAGAAAGGCTTCAGGGTGGAAACAATAATTCCTATAGCACCATAATGATAGTAATTAATGCTGAAATAATAAATCCTTTCTGCACCGTGAATCAAACATCTCAATACAAAGACCTCAGAAATGTTTGCCAAATGAAAATTAAGCGCTGTGGATTTTCACAGCTCTCCCTAGAGTCATGTTCGCTGCAATCAGAACATTCAATTCCACCGAGTCTGTTAAAAATAGTGAATTAAGTTTTTAGTCCAATCATGGATAAAACTTACAGGGAAGAGCTTGGGTCAAAGCTGCTTTCCCACCTTCCCCTATTAATCCTGCCCCATGGGCAAGAGAAATCTCACGTACAATTCAGATTGAGATGGACAGGAAGACTCAGATGCCCAAGAATAACTAAAATACTTCCCAGATCAGCCATGGTCTATTGGCCATGATTTCCTTATCAGCCATGTGCTATTCCATAAGTATTGGCCATCCTAAAAGTAATTCTACAACATAGTTTTAACAAATGGCATGTGAGGGGATCATTAGTAACGATCGCAGAAAGCTAACTCAATAACTCACAGTTAATAGTGTGATATTTTAGGGACTACGCCCATTTATAATGGAAAACAGAGTAAAATATCATACAGAAAGTTTTTATTTACCAACTTCTTATTGATGTTCACGAGCTATGTTCTTCTATGGTATTTTTTTCATGTTACTCTTCTCTGTTCTTTACTGCAGAGTAACAGAAAACTCTGCAGTAAAGTAAATAATTTTAAAAGTTATTTTCCAGTCACTAATTAGTCTTCCCTGAAGCTAGTGTTTATCAGTAGATAAGACCAAGCAAACTATCATTGCCCTGAGATGTAATTATCACTCTCTCTTTTCCTTTCCTAAAACTACAGTAATGAGATTTCACAGACATACAAAAGGTGACGAAATTGGGGTCAGGAATTTTTTTTATGCACTCGTGTTTGACAGTGGAAAAGGGCATTCATCTTGGAGCAATCCTCTGCTATACCTGCATCCACATTGTAGTTCCAAAGAACTTTGCACTGCAACTTTGCAAAGTTACTGAAAAAGCAAAAAAAAAAAAAAAAAAAAAAGTATTTCTATTTATTTGATAATATAGTGGATTTTTCCAGCATAAGTAATAGGATAAGCTTCAGCCCCAAATTTTAAGACATAGCAATGAGCAAACAGGCTTGTTTTGTAGTATGCATCACACATGGTGCCACATAATCTTAATTTTATATTTTAATGGAGAAACAGTTGGATTCGCACAGTCTTTTCAACAATGGGTATTTATTTCTACCGAGCTAAATGTAACTCATTGATTTAAAGGTGTTTTAGTCCAGAAAATACAAATCTATTACCCGTAATGGTTCTTTCCAGCTAAATTTAATGGCAACTCTGACTTACATCTAGAAAGATAGAGGAGATGAAAGGTACATTGGATGCGACATTAAGAAGTAACGAAGAGGAGATAAATTATTTAGTCCTTTATCTCCATTGGACAGGCAGCAGTACCAGGGGTTTTTTTTTTACAATTACAGGAAAAGGAATTATTCCACTCATTGGAAACACGTTTTGCAGCTACTCGCGCCGCACATAGCAAATCCAAAGCTAATTACTCACCCCAGAGATCATTAAGCCGATGCCATGTCCAAAGGGCTACCCACAGATGCAGAAAAACCCAAGGAAAGCAGGTCTGGGAACTGCTCTCCTCTTTGACAGCGGCTGGGAAATCCACAGTTTGCAAATTCTGCTTTTTTACATCCCTTTGCACATCCCTTTTGTCCTTCCCTTTGCACATCCTGCTTGTCAAGAAGCACTTCCACGTGTGCTGCTCCTCATGCAATATTAATAGCACTCAAAATATGGAGATATTAGAAAACATCTCCATTCGGACCGCTGGCTACTTGGCTGCAACTTACCTGCCTTTCAGGAGCATGGGTAATTTAAACCCAGGAATCCAACTGGTCCTAAAAAGCAGAATTTTCCAGGGTGATTTCACTTCAAAATTTTACTCTTAAGGACAAATTACACTCATCACTAATGCATATAGGGTGCATATCTGCAGATTTGGTCAGCGCATTGCCTATTTTCCTTGTTTTTCTTCAGACTAGTAGCATCTCCTCAATAAAAGTGGTTTCTGAGGTATGATGGGTTTAAAAACAAGCTACTTTATAAGATTTTTAGCTATACTCCACCATAGTATGTCCTGCATGCCAAATAACTACACATTTCCTATTTCCATCAAAAGGAGGTGTATATTAGGTCCAAAAAGCTACCTACAGATTTCCAAGGAATTTACCAGCTAACGGATTTACAATTATAAATTAAAATGGCAGGATTAGGATGAAGTTGCTTGGGAAACTTTCTCTAGCTCTAAACATCGTGGTTTTCCTCAGTCAAATAAGATTCACAACAGGAAAGGCGATGAGAAAACCTAAATTCACTGTCTAAAATGCAGTCAGATCACAGAAGAGAGAAGCTGAAACCTTCCTCTGTCTTCAGGGAAAAAATGGAAATGGAAACTTCTATTTTACCACTATCCTCAAGTCCTGGGAGGAAAAATTAATTCAGTAAATGTTTACACACAGTTCCTGATAATATGAACAAATACAGATTGCAGCAAAGCCAACTGTGCCGCTTCCTTCTGATTTCAAGACAGACCAACACTGAATCCACAAAGGATCAAACCTAAATATTACAAGTACAACACAGTTTCATTACGTTCTGCTGTTTTGCCTTGTGCATATATCTATGGCAGAGGCTTAAGAATGTCTCTGAAAACTATTAATCTGCCAAGCTCCCCACATTATTGGTTATTTCCCTTCCAGAGTTCTCCTTTTCAGCTTTCTTTTCCCATAATATGCTGTATTAGAACGTCAAAAAATGAGGCAAGTGGAAAGCAACAAGCTAATGATGCCTTACAAATTGTGCCAATACAATAAATATGCTAAACGCAGCAGAACCCTCCGATTCTGGGTTCTGGGAAACAAATGTGAAAAGAAGAATTCAAATCACGACACCTGGTTTGTAAAAGCACAAACAGATCACCCTGAGGAAACTATGCTGAAAACAGAGACATGTTCAACAGAGGATCAGGCCCCACTTTTCCACAAATACCTTCATTTTATGTTTCTATTTTTCTATCACATAATTATTGAAGATACACTAAAGAAAACTCCATATACTTTGTGCTATAAAACCAAGGAAAACATTCTGTATATATTTTCCAATAATATATCGAATTGCTAGCAAGTGAGCACAGCAGCTTGACAAGAAAGGGTTTTTTTTTTCTTTTTTTTTTGGATAATAGGCTCATAAAAGCTTAAAAGAAATACCATGAAATACCGTTTTGAACTCCAGAACTCCAGGGATAACTCCAAAATAAAGCAAACAGCAACCAATACATTACCTACCTCTACAAGTGCACCAGTTAAGTAAAAATAATTATGTCATTCTCATTCGCAACATGATCTTTTCTAACACAGCACACACACATATATATATATAAGTTTTTTTGCCCTGAAAATTGCATGCTTAATCTAAAATATCTCCAATTCCACTTGACGAGGTGCAAGGAAGCTTACCTGATGTCACTGCATGTTGAGCTATGGAAAACTGCAAGAGTATTTTTGTGTTTTTTTTTTTTTTAAGGAATTCAAGAGTGACCTATTACTATGGGATTATTATGGGATCAGATGGTCTTTTAGAAAGGCACATATTATTGATAATGGTATTCTTAAGGGATGACCTTAACGTTCACTACGTTTCATAAGCAAAACAGTTCTTAATAGCAATAAAATCCATGAGTTGGTAGTAATAAAAAACCTACACCCACCCGAACTTTGGATACGATTTATATGATGTAAGTGAAGAGCATTTACAAGTGCAGAGATATTAAAGATACTTGGACAGTACTAACAACCATTGAAAAAAAATCTCACGAAGCACAATATAACGCACAATATCACAAAGTAGCAACAAAACCATGACGAGAGGTTTAAACATTTTAAATGCAGAATGTCTCTCCTCTTCAACTAATTTCTGTTTACTCTCCCTAATGTTTTCCTTCCTCTCTCAAGACAAGGGTATAGTTTTCTTTTTGTGAAGCAAGAGCACTCCTGCTTCTGAATAATGTAGCTTGTTCTTTGTATGTCCCAAGTTTTACTTCTTAAAAAAAAAACCAAAAAAACAAAAAAACTCACTTTTAAAAAGAAAAAGATTGATTTTCATTAGCATTTCCTCCTCAGGGGGAGAAAATGACTCTTCAGCTATTTTACTGGAAACTCGAGGTGTTAGAATTCCTACACTTCAAATACAGGGATGCAAGCATCAGCCTGCAAGCTTCATTTCTTCTTGTATCCTATTTCTCTAACCCTCCCTGTTAAATTTTATGGCCAGCCCCAAGGGAAGCCCAACATCCTCGCACAGCCTTGGGCTGAACCCTTCTTTCCTGATCCCCTTTGCAGCCCCCTTGCTTCAGCCACACTCGATTTAGCAAATTCTTCACCAGCTCAAGCTTGGCCTCATGCAGGAATTAAATGCAAAACTGTAATTCTTGCTTTCAGAGTAAAAATATATATATTTTATGTATATATATTTATTTTTACTCTGTTTCACTATCTCCATCTTACACAGTTCCACCATCTCCAGTAGCACCAGGGGAGAACTCTGGCTGCTAATCTGTTCACAGTTAAATCATTTATTTTGAAGTTACCATTTATACGTCACCATATAAAGTGTCACCATTTACAGGTTAAGAAAAGAAGGAAAAAGAAGCATCGCCCACCAACTTGAAGGGGGATTATCAGGTACTACCCTTTACTCAAACCAACAGTCCTCAATTCCTCAATTAGTGAAAGGTGATTGCAGAGACAGGTATATTATATACCATTATATCCCAAAAAAACATCTGATTTGGTCTTCTCTGTGCCTTCTCCCCAACTCCAGAGCAAACACAGAGCCCTGTTGGTGAGAAGGGAAGGTACCACGTAGGGATGAGCTTGGCAAACCCAACCAAAACCCAGAGGAGCCCCATTTCATGCACTGAGCCCATCTCCAAGGGGCTCTGGAAACATGTAGTCACCTCAACTCTTGTTTTTCCACCCCTGGTTTCAACAGAGGCTGTTCTTGTAGAGCTTGGCCTAAGCATCAAGCCTCGCATCCCGATTTGGATGGAAATGCAGAAAGCGCTAGTCAAACTGGCAGAGACACAATGCTCCAAATTAAAAGACGTCTCCGTTTGGGCAGCAGCCAGATCCCGAGCTGGAATAAAGGGGCAGATGCCAGCTGGAGATCCGAGCCAATCCCACTCAAATACACTACTGTATTCCTTCAGTCCCACAAGGGATTTGCATTTCACTCTAGTCACTGACCTCACATGGCAGCTCTTAAAACGGGGAGGATTGTTTTTATTTTTTTATTTCCCCCCTGACATTTATCCAGCCCTAACTTCAACATTAGAACATCAAGATCCTGTTTTCCGGGGCATCCTTCAGCTAGGATACCCTCCAACTCTTCCTGTTGACGCTCAATATCCAGTTACCCCCAGACACCCACTTTATTCTTTGGAGCTGCCCACTCCATCCTAGAGAAGACCCCAAGGGTCTACCTGTATTTCCTGCCATGCAGAGGAGAAGGCCCCTTGCTGCAGCACTCACCAAGTCAGGACTGATTAATTTTGCAGAAATCATCCTGTTTCCACGCTCATGTCACGCAGAAGAGCCCAACTCTTTCCTCTGAACATAGCAGTAAATAGTAGAGAAATGAAAAAACGAGAACAACCTTTAAAGCACAAAGACTTAAAATATCCCAACGCACAACAGAGAAGAACCATAAGGATGGATCTAGGGGAGATTTGCTAACACTGTTCCACAGCTACTGCTACACAAATGAAATTAAGGATGAGCATTTTGGGGTCACAGATGCCATTCCAAGCACACAAATGAAAAACCTACAGATGTGAAAGGAGAAGGGCTTGCATCTCATGGAAGAAGGTCTCTCAGAGTAAGACATGTGGAGACCAAGATGCTTTAGTAGACCTGAGACCTCTCGTGTTTGCAGACAGGACACCTACAAGGAGACAACAGTTAGTGTCTGTATTTTTTGTGTAAATGTGAAGTTATAAAATGATTGAACATCACCCTAACTATCACACATATCGAAAGAAGAGGAAAGAGTGAGCAAAGTCTGCCAAGATGGGTATGAGGACACAATGACACCACAGGTCAGTGTTTCCCCAATCTAAAAGACAAAACAAATAACACACGTGATACTTCTTACTCTTCTTGGGCTCTATTTGGGCATATTAAAAGGCATATTCTTTCATCCTACACCATAGCAGAAGGATCACACTAGAAGTTTATATTCTAAAAATCATGGTGATTCAATAAGTTTGCAAGATAAGCTAAATCATGCCTCTAATTATGTTTTAAAGATCCCTACCTCCCTTTATTTTTAATAAAAATCTTGTATCCTTTATTCTTTCTTTAAAATACCAAGTTGCTCCATTCTTAACCTGCTCAATGTAAGCAAGCATATGCTTTAGGATCAGTTTCCTATAAGTGACACTCAAAAAGAGTGTCATTATTTTTTTTTTTCTTTAAACTTTTGAACAAGTTACAAAACAGACTACTGGGGACAAACTGCAATGCCATCCAAAAGGTCAAAACTAAATTTCACTTCAACTGGATGCTACAAAATCCCCTAATGAGCTCTTAGCTCCTCCGAACACAGCCAAGCTAGTTAGTATTCCCAGTGTCATGGGTATCCTGAACAAGGCAAACTTCTGTCATTAACCAATGGCATGAAAAAGCCATCAGAATTTTTTAATTATTATTATTAATTAACTAATAAAGTTATTAGTTTGCTTCCTTTTGTATTTTAAACCAGCAGCACTTCAAGCTCAAGCTGACACACACTACCAAATAGGTCCAGTAACTGCTCTAAATGGATCCTGAATAAACAAGGGAGCCTTTTACTTACCAGCACAAAAATAGTAATTCAAACCCGAAGTGGGCAAAGGGCTGGTGCAGAGTGAGAGTCTATAAATGGATTCACTCTGGGCTGGAAGTTTATTTGCTCTGATATTGATTTCATTGAAGAATCACATGGGAACAGCTCTATAATTGGGAACGCAGCTGCTTTGTGAACACTGCCCCAAGTGTGGAAACGTCTAAGAAACCAGTAACCAAACAAAGAGATTAAGGAGGCGGATCCTTTTAAAAAAATTCTAAAAAAATTACCATAACTATTAAAGATATATTGCAAAGCAGCACATCCCTCTGAATACATCATTCTTCGCTCAGAAAAGAGTTATCTTTGGCGTTAAGATACTGTAATTAGTTTCTGCATGAAATTTGCTGGGAAACTGGAGGGGGAGATAACAGTCACAATAACATTAACTGAGGAAACTTTAAATCTGACACAATAACATCCATTTGAGAATCACTTAAAAAAAAAA
Organism: Crypturellus tataupa; assembly: GCA_034781795.1. Taxonomy (NCBI): domain Eukaryota; kingdom Metazoa; phylum Chordata; class Aves; order Tinamiformes; family Tinamidae; genus Crypturellus; species Crypturellus tataupa. The sequence goes on from JAWLRI010001064.1 coordinate 91,313, forward strand.
AACCTTTAAAAGGTTGCATTTTAATGCTCACCGTGGATAAATATATTCACACATATTCATTATCCTGTTCCTGAAAGAACTGTTTTCCTCTATTCTTCCCATTTCAAAAGCGGGGAGGCAATGCAATCTCTGTAAATACCCAGGACTTGTTTTACATATCCTCGGTTGTAGAAACAAACACTCCACTTGATTACACAGGTTTAATCTGGTAAAATTTCAGTGGAATTTACCTAGAATTGTACCAAAACCACCAACTGATTTGCTTTTTTTTTTGCATTCTTTTTTCTCTGACACCTCAAATAGAAGACCTGCAACTTAAATATGAGTATTTAAGTGAACACAAGGGCAGTGAATATAAACGTACACCCGCCTTGCAGGAGCACCACTACTGCTTGATGCAAACCTATTGATCAATAGCTTCCAATCCCAGGCATTTCTGTAACTATATATCTTAATCATTGCCTGAAAGCTCCCATTACTTCATTCTTTTCCTTTATTTAAAGGACAACTTACTGTAAAACGGGTCAAAAAGCTAATGCTCGGCAAGGGGAACACAGCCATTCAAAAGCAGCATTAAATAGTCTGCTACTGCAAATCTGCATAAGTACAAACAAATTCATCATGGTAGAGGGCATTATTGCTACTACTGCTTTTATAATAATAGCATTTTTACAGAACAATAAGTGTGGGACAGAAAATAAAAAGTAATAATGATTAAATGGAGAGATACCCATTTGCATCAATGGAGATCTGTCCAAAGGAGAAAAAAGAACCAACTTATGTTGTAGTAATAGCTGAAATCTTTTTTCAAGTCCAGCCCATCACTGGTCACCTTTACAGGTGCTTAAGAACAAGGAGCAACTTTTTCATTGACGATCAAAGCAGAAAAATTGGCTTCTTGCAACACTCTAAGCAGATTTTTTTTTCACATTAAACTTTCACCTCCATTTATTTATTATTATTTTAAGAAAGACGCAGGATTCCTTACACACACATTATTTCGTATTTTTTCCTCCACGGTCTTTCTATTTTTCTCTGCTCTTGTCAACAGTGTCATGTCACATGTTTAATCCCTTCTGAGAAAAATTGCACCGTCCTGTAATAACTAAACGTTGCTAGAAAGGGTTTTTCATTAAGTATCATTACCAAATATGACATAAAGAAGTTCAAGAGCCTAAAGAAAAATCCAATGACCCTCTAGTAGGGGAAGAGGGTGAAGATGGGGTGCTTAATGCTGTTTCTATTATCAGCTTTTGTACATCACATATTTTATGCAAAAACAGATTAAATCATATTTTATAAGCCAGTGCTGGGAGATTTATATTGAACAAAATTCCTTCCACGCTTTACTTCTTGTACATGTTGCCTGTAATTCTACCCAACTATTTCAGAATCTATTTACATTTTCATAGGCAGTCTAGGTACCCACTCAACAGCCAATATCATGCTTTATCACGTTAAAATAGCTTGAATCGAGTTTATGCTAAAAAAAAAATGAATAGTAAAATCTGCTTCAAGGAAATACTAAGAAAATCTTCAAATATATGCAGAAAAAATGTGCATTTCTTCCTGCTCCCAGAACCTGGTAACGACATCCTTTGAGTTGAAAGAGCTCCAGCTGAGTAGAAATTAGGGAACAAACTAGAATGTTTGCAACTGGGACAAAGAGAAAAGTAGGAGTTAAAGAAAAATACTAAATGAAATGCCTGTTTCATAAGCTTCTCTGAGCTAAATATTGCACATCTGCGTGTACTGATCAACACGGAGAGGTTTTCCAGGTAAATATCATGGAACTGCAGAGAAGTCTCTATTCACCATGGAAGCACTTGAGAAGGGTAGATTTCTTTTTTGCATCATTCATGTTTGAATGAAAAGATTTCAGACAAAACCGTGTTTAAGACTGAATTTCACCATGCTGATTGTAAAGTTAGAGACCCTTAACAAAAGTAAAACTATATATAGAGAGAAAAGTGTCAGAGTGGGCTCTAACCAACCCTACCATTTGCACTGAGCCAAATAATCTTGTTCCCGAGCTTGTGGCTAAACAAAGCCAGCTGAAAGGCTGCTTTTTCCCCCCTCCAAAATAAGAGAAATTACCCCAAAAAGGAACATTTTCCAGCAAGCGCCTCAAAGGTGCAGGCCATTTCCACAGCCGGTGCTTTGACTCGCGCCCTGGCTGCCTTCCAACCTCACTCGTGAGGATTCCCTTATGGAAAAGCGTGGAGGGAAGTGCGAGCAAAATTGATTTCCCGCCTCGGCTGGCGAGCGCGGTGAGAGCACGTTTCATTATGTCGCATCAGGAGCAACAAGCTGCTTCGACAGCCCATATAGCACCAGCTGCTTTCTCCATGCAATTCCTCACACTTTTTCCCCGCTACGTTTCGGTCCAATCTCACTCCTTCCCCTCTTGCTTGCTGCTTGCAAAAGCGTTCAAATGCGCTGAGGATGGAGGGGAAGCATCCCCAAAAAGCAAATTTAAGGGGTCCACAGGGCATTCGTGTCACCCTGGGTCCTCCGGATCACCAGCCATCTCGGTGACACCAACTCATGACATCACGAGTCACAGAATCACCCGAATTGCAGCACCGAGTACCGCGAACACAGCTACCGTGTGACTTGGCACACGCCACGTACTGCTAAGGAAACAAGGGTAACAAGCCCAGGGTTTTCACCATATTTAGCACTAGGTGATGTCCCCCATCCCCACTTCCACTGCCAAGCCAGGCTTTCTAGAGAGCCACCAAAACGATGGCCAAGTCCTGCAAGATGTTGAAGTTGACTGCTACAAGTCCTACAAGACGTTGATGTTGACTACTCCCCAATATATAAACTTGGCCAAGTGCAGTGTTGAGAAACGCCACGTGCCCATTTCTTCAGATTAACAAAATTTATATATACATATAGATAGATAGATTTCCCTGTAACTCTCAAAATATTGCTCGTTTCAACATGTCCAAGAGTAGATTTCAGAGGGAACACTAAAATTAAGTGCTCCTAAGATAATGTGCAGCAAAAGTAAAGAGTAAGAAACATGACAGTGGTACTAGCTAAGGGGGAAAGATGGGTAAGGACAGAAGAGAACGGAAGGATAAAATGAAGTAGCATTTACCTGATATTACATTATATTTGTTCAGCATCTCAAGAAGGGCACTCTTGTCTGTTTGAAGCGTCGTGCAAAACCGGCTCTGAGAAGACACACTATCCCTGACAAGCTGCATAAGGGCGATTTATGGTCCTGCTGAGTGATATATCATAAACACGACTATCTGGGAGCCAGCTTCTGCTCAGTGTTTAGAAGCGGCATCAACCCCAGCGCCTTGCAGAAAGAGGGATTACAAATTTAATTTCAGATATCCTTACAGCCAGGCCTAGCAATAAATTAATAAATGAGAAACAGGAAAGTGGCAGCCTTAGATATCATCTAGAAATTCTTTGATCACAAAGAATATATCAAAAAAAGCCCAAAGTAATTCCATTTTAATTCTCCGGTGAAGAAATGGGTTATACCCAGCATAATAAGCAGAACTCCATCTACTCTACTACATTTTGAAGACTGAATTCTACAGAGCTTCAAAATTTACTTGAGGTGACGCAGAACTTCAAGAAAATATTAACTGTAAGTTGGATCAAATCTAAAAATAAGTCTTTTTCCTGAAGGTTAAAAAGGCTTTTTGCAGTGTCCTTCCCTCCCCTCCCTGCTTCTATTTTTGCCCTTTCAGATTCCAGAGACCAGAAAGATAAAGGACGAAATACCACAGAATCACCCAATTTGTAGCATTGGTAACCAAACAGAGAAGGAGTTGGCGTATTTCTAATGTACGTAGGGAGGAATTCAGAAAGGAATTGCGTTTGGATGGTCAGCCCAACATCAGCAAAGGACCAGGGTTCCTCTGCCTTCACAGTCATCTCAGTGAGAAATCTGGTTACAGCCCAAAGTTTTCTAAGAACTAGAAACAAGAATTTCCAATTTTGTTTTAACTTAGTACACTAATGTCTAAGGCATTCACTTCCACTTTCCCCATGTCTCAGGTTTTAGAGTACTTTAATTAGCGTTATTTGATCGAAGGGAGGAAGACATGAGTATTTTCAAGTCCCCTGCAAAGAAGAACCCAAAGATAACAAATGCTGGGGAGAATATCCACAATCATTGGAGTCTATTATTTCTCCTATTTTATACGGTAAATGGAGAAGACACCTATCACTTCCAAAGACCTTCTAAGACCTTCACCGCTCCCCAGAAAACACAGGCTGCTCTTACCGTGCTACGAGGTTTTACTCCAGGTTTTACTGAATTACCTATCACTTCCTAACGGCAATTTAATGTGCTGCCGGGGAACTGGACTATTAGGGAAAAAGCAAAAGAAAAAAGAATAGTGCTGGCCATTTCACTGCCATTAAAATAATGCAAGTTCTCTCCCTGTTATTGGTACTGCCATTGAACGAGATACTGTAGCAGTAATATTATTATTGTTACTAAACGGCGTCGCGTTGGGTTCACGGGGCTGTTCTCAACTTTTTCAGCCAAATTGTGCAAAGCATCAAGGCTCTGTCAGACTTTATGCATGAAGAGAAGACAGCCCATTATCATAGAAAATGAAAAGCCTCATGAGATACCAAGCTTCTTAGGAGGAGTCAGGATTTAGAGTCCACCAAAAAATCACTGGCAAGCAAAAATGTAAGTATTTGTTCAAGTAATATTTGAAAACGGGTGTTTTTAGTTAAACAAGTCTCATTAGACAAGGTAATTTGGGTTGCAGAACGACCCAAATGAATGACTCCATGCAGATGCATCCCTCATTAAATAGGTATTGTCCATACAGAAGCCCAAGGTCACACATCCCCACCATGGAAGGGGGAATAAAGAAAAAAAGAAAAACATTTTAGAACAACATATACACAACCTTCACATCTATCATTCACCAAAAGTTACAAGTCCTAGGAAACATAAAAACGGACATGGCAAATTCAAGATAGTTTGTACCATGTTCATTTCCCCTTCAAAGATTTCTTCACCTTATTTTTATTAATTTATCTTTCCCATTTTTTCCAATTTCCAGTCTTTTCCAAATTCTATCCCAAACTCATTGTTTTCTTCTTCCAGCTACCTAGGAGCGTAAATCATCATGCATCACGAAAAAATTATACCCTTATGAGAATACACACACCCCTTAGAGTCATATTATTCATAATTAGTATTCACATGCCACCTCCAACTTATTCATACTCAGCCCAATTTTGTTTTGAAAGTGGAGGGAAGCGTGAAATCTCTTTCAATCCTTAAGAATGGCCTCCAGTTCATATTTATTTAAACACAGAATATTTTCCCTGGGATGGTGATAGACACCTGTTTTGGGGGTTTTACACCACATCTTTCGTTCCGGTGTAGATCTGTGACAATTAAAGTAGGATTTCAAACACCAAGGAAATACCAAAACTTCATAATTTTGCATTAATTTTCTGCACTTTTCGGACTCATTTTAATGCGGCGAAGGCCATGCAAGAGGGAAACTTGCAACTGCAAAGGCTGGCTTGACGTTTCCTTTCCCCCCAGCATAATTTGGCAAAGAATACATCACTTGTAAATGAATGTAAGACTACTAGACGGGACTGACAGGAAGTTTCACACTTCACTGCTAGTAAACGTTTCCTTAGACTACTTATTAGAATCAAAAAGAGTAATTATTGAACCACAATATGTTCCAATTTCCCCGAGTTTTAGATCTCCAGAAGCGCTGGGGTGGTTCATACCGACTCTGGAGTCTCCGAATGGGGAATTTCACGATGAACAAAACCAACCTCAAGCCAAACAACAACCTGGAAGAGGGAAATAACTGGAGTGCTCTGATGCTCCCAACTTCTCCCTGTGCCCGTGACTCCAACCTCACCCCAAGCTCCCTCCATCACATCAGCACTAACTTTCCATCCGTGCTCGGCGCCCACAGCGCGACGCTTCAGCCTTATCTTGCTATGTCCACAGCCCCAAGCCCACATACGGCCCCAAACGAAGCGTGCAACACATTAAACACATTATCTTATCAGGAGCTGCATAGGTAGAGCAGCCTTTCCTTGCAAGCCGCAATACATTTTGCTCGTGTTTTTCCCCGGCGATTTATTACAGAGGCGCCCCCAGCAACGCTTCTGGATTGCAGCAACTTTTCAGCGCGCCTCCCGGCATGCAGGCACCCCTGCAATCTCCCACAGCAAGGTAAGCCCTAAATCTACAGCCAGCCATCGGCTCCTGTCTGCTTTGCTGCTAAATATATAAAGCTTATAAGGAACTGCCTTGTCTAATCGCACGAGGTCAACGCATACAGGAGCCGCTCTTCCAAATCCTATGGAGAGCCCAGCGGAACCGCGCGGAGCCTCTCCCGGCGGTCCGGAGCGGCTCCCGAGGAGGGATCCCGCTCTCCAAACTTGCTGCCGGCTCCGAGGCGGACGCGGACGCTCTTCCCCGGCGCCCAAGGAAGAGCCGGCGGCGGCACCGCGACTCCGAGCGCGGCGGCTCCGCACTCACCTCGAGCCCCAGACCAGCACGGGCAGGAGCGGCAGCAGCAGGAGGCGGCGAGCGGGGACCAATTTCATGCCGGGGGGCTGCGTCGGCGCCGCTTCCTCGCCGTCCTCCTCACCGCTGGCTCCGGCTCTTCCCCGCGGAGCCCGGAGCGGGATGAGCGCTCGGGGTGATGTCACCAGGCAGCTCCGCACAGCTCCGCACAGCCGCTCCGGCAGCGCCAGCCGCTTAAGTGGTACCCGGGGAGGGAGGGAGCGACGGAGCAGGGGAGGGAGGGATGGAGGGAGAAAGGGAGGGAGGGATGGAGGGGGCACCGTGCGGCTCCGAGCATCCCCGACACGCTCCTCCTCCTCCTCCTCACAGGAATGAAGCTGCCCCGATAACTACCACGAACCCGTGCTACCCGCCGAGTCAGAGGGAAGCAGAAAGCGCTTCCAAAATGGCATTCGGAAGCACTGATGTCATCTCTCCAAGCCCCTGACCACCAGCAACAACGCATAAAACCTCCAGGACAAGTTAGATTTTCCCTCCCCTCCTCCCCAGTTCCCAGGTTCTGCATTTCGTGGCATCTTCACCTCCGTTTAACTCGAGCAGCGGTGACAGAGGTGCTGTCAGCACTCGCAACCTGGTCCCAAGCCAAGCACACCCGCTGGCGAAGGAACTTCTGCTTTTCCCTAAGCTGGGCAGAAATTCCAACAAGAAATGACTTGATATGTACGAAACACACACAAGTGCAGCTAAGGTAAGTCTTCATTCCAGTCTATGCAAGCACTGCACTTCAACAAGGGGTATCTCTCTAGGTAAGGCCAAAAAAAACTAAGTTTTTATGCAAGTGCATCAGGAATGATGATTACAAGAGGGAGCTTTAGCTGCCTGGATGCTGAACTGCTCACGTGAAATATAACCCAGAAGTTACACTGCAAATCCCACATATAAAAGAAGTTTTGATATCAGCCAGCGCGCCGCTTCCCGCACGGCTCCCATCAGTGCAAACAGGGGAGTCGCTGTCTGCAAGGAACAGGAGTCTCTTTGAATAGAGCATAGAAATAAATGAATAGAAATAACCCATCAAATTACACTTTGCTCAGTAATGAAATGAGAGAGAGGGGGGAAAAAGGAGAACAAAATGCAACATGCATAGCCAAACCCAAGTAAAATGAAGCACTCATGAGTACTCCTACTTGCGTCCCTACTCTTGCTTTTTCCCCAGTACACCTGGAAGCAAATTCTTTTCGAGTGCATTAATTTAAATCAGCTTTTATTGTTATTTTGATGCTACATATGAGCATCAAAGAAACAGCCACGTTTCCATGGCTACTTATGAGGGAACAGCAAAAAGGTCAGAGGAAGGGCCGCCAGCCTGTCATTTTCCCGTCCATAAGCGCCAGCATTTCCTAGCTGCTTGTACTGGCCACGTATCAGTAGCTGCTACCACCTCTTTTACACACGCGCGCAGAGATAAAATGGGAATTAAATGCAGCAGGCGCCGGTGCAGAGGAGCAAGTTACGCTCGACTCGCTCGGCAAGCTCAAGGGGAGGCAGAATTGTAGAAACTGAGGAATTATTGTTGAGTTTTGCAAATGCTCTGCTGCTTTGGGGGGGTACAGAGCAACCTTTTGTGCCTGCTGGCACCGCTGCTCTAGCCGGGCGCCCATCCGAGCTCCTTTTGAGGACGGCTGCACCGCGGCTGCCGCGTACGGGCTCTGGGTGGCAGGGGAAAACTGCAGTTTGGGAGGCAAACCTGATATAAATTAAAAAGATGGGGGGTTATTTTCAAATGTTGTTGTTAGGCTTGGTTATGCCGAAGCTTTGTGTTCGAAGGCGTAGAAAAAGGCATCCTAGTGCATCCAAAACACGTATTTGAACGTGAGTTTGAGTCCTCTCTCTTCCTCTTAAAAATACGGAGCAGGAGAAGATGGATGTTAATAGCAGCACGTCTTCAGAAGAGAATAAACTGTTGGTACCAAAAAAAAAAGACAAAACTGCTTATGGATTTTGCTAGACTTGCATGGAATAACCTATTTGTTTAGTGTTACCCAGTGCAAGCGAGACCAAACGTTAATGCATGTTGCGTTAATGCATAACACCAAGCAATAGCACGTACTATAAGGCCGTAGGTCGAAATATTCCATATATATATATGTGTGTATATTTGTTTCGCAGGGGATTAACTTACTCTGGGCATGAGGTTCACCTGATGTGGGAATGTGCTGAAATTGTTTTATGCCCGTGTTTGAGTTTTAAAGCAGTTATTTCTGTGTTTTATGTCCATGCGGAGTTGAGCAGGACTTTCCTAACGTCCTTTCCGGGACGAAAAAAAGCTGAGTGTTTCAGAATTTTTTTAGAACACAATCTTAATGACAACAAAAAAAGAGTCTATCCCGAAAGAAAATTTATAATAGTTAGTGGCTTTGACCCCATCCACCTGCAAACCTACTGGAAATTAACACCCAACCACCCAAAGCCTGCAGAAAAGACCCCAAACACCACCAAATAAGGGAAAAAATTCCCTTTCCACCCATAAAATTAAAAGCAAAGAAAAAAAATCAGTTGCAAACTTAGGAAAAAAAAGAAATCAGACCCCAACCAGTTTCTGTATTTTATATCCCTTGGGAGTTGAGTGGGACTCGTTTCTTACATGACATATATCCGAAATATGTTCAGAATTGTTTTAGAACTAATTATGAAAAGATTTCACCCATAAAATTATAGGGAAAATAGGGCATAATCCTGCCAGACAGTGAAATTCCAGTCTTGGCAGAAAAAGCTTTAGTCTATTCTTGAATGCCTGTTTAGTTCCAATGCTGAAAAGTGTGGAAAAATATATTTTTATGATATTTTAATAGGATTCTCTATAAAATAAAGCAGAACCAACGCAGTTTCAGGGAGCGCTGGAGCAGCCACCGCTGCTCCTATTTGTTTCATAGGGAGAAACTCGCTCTGGGCAGCAGGTTCAGCAGGTCCTAGAAACTTGCTGAGAATTGTTTCATGCACCTGTTTTTAATTTAAACCAAATTGGTCTATTTTATATCCATCTGGAGTTGAGCGGGACTCCTTTCTTACCTGAAATGTTCCTGAAACTGCCTCAGAATTCTCTCAGAATTAATTCTTTATGATGAAAAGGAACAAAAAAATCCCTGAAGTCCATCCTGAAAGGGAATTTAGCCTATTTGGACTCTGAAAATTGCTTTTTTTTCCTGAATTATTTTGAAGAATTCAACAGGAAAAAAAAACCCAAACACCCATAATACTACAAACCACGACCCCATCCAGTCGCAAAATCTAGGAAAGAAAATCCATATCCAACCGCAAACCTGCAAGAAAAAGACCCCAAACGCCTGCGAACCTACCAGAAAAAGACCCGAACCAGCTGCAAGCCTACAGGAAAAAAATCCAAATCCACCCATAAAACTATGGAAGAAAAATCCCTATCCATGTGCAAAACTGCAGGAAAAAAATCCACATCAAGTAAGTAACGTATGGAAAAAAATAATAATAATCTATCCACAAACCCACAAAAGAAGACCCAACCACCTGCACGCCAGAAAGAAGAGCCTTGTGGAAATTAGGATGTTCATGAGATCTTAGAAGTGGGCTAAAACTTGTATGCAGGTTTCTAAAGGTTACACCACATTCTAAATTAAATATTTTCAAGGATTCGACTGATACCTTTAAGTTCTATGCAGGGCAGATCTGCTTCCCCACTGCTAGATGTGGCTCCTACCCGATCCCCAGTTAAGTGAAGGGACAAATAAATACAACTAGAATGCACTCAGATCAGTTGTCACGTGTGGGACCTTCCAGAGCTCCCCCGGGATGGAGTGGGATCAATGGGCATCCATAGGGATTCACAGATCCATGGGGAATTATTGAAACCAGGTCACCGGGGCTTTCACAAGGAGCCCATCCTGGGGCTCCGGAGCTGGATTCTGCTGAGACCTCTGCATCCTGCATGAGTTTCTAGTAAAATATCCTATCATTTGATGGCTAATTGTGGGGAAGCTCTGTTGAGAAGTCGTTTCATCCACTGGGGAAACAAAACCCACAAAAAGACCCCAACAACCCGCAAACCTATGGAAAGAAGACCCAAAGCACCTGCCCCTCACAACCCCAACCTCTCCCTTTCCAACACTACAGAACAAAAAAATCCCCATCCAGTCGCAAACCTACAGGAAGAGATCCCGAACCACCCGCATATCTACACCAATAGACCCCAACCACCCGTAAACCAATAGAGAAAAGGCCCCAAATGCTGCAAGCAGGCAATAAAAATAAAAATAAAAATAAAATAAAATAAAATAATATAAAATAATATAAAATAAAATAAAAATAAAAATAAAAATAAAAATAAAAATAAAATAAATAAAATAAAATAAAATAAAATAAAATAAAATAAAATAAAATAAAATAAAATAAAATAAAATAAAATAAAATAAAAAGCACCCAACCACATGCAAACCTATGGAAAAGATACCTATCTATGCCAGAACTACAGGTAAAAAAAAAAAACCCAAACACCCCCAAAACTAAAATATGCCCGTCCTGCTTCAAATGCACATAACCAAGAGCCCCTGAGCCCAAAGTGATCATAGCACTGCCTGTTGATATATATATATGTATATATATATATAAAATTTCTTCTCTTTTCCACCTAACAAAGCTGGCCTATAAGCAATTCGTCAATAACTGGATAGCCTTGATGAAATAACGAGAACTTCTTAATATTTGGAACTGTTTTCTGCTATCCTCTCGTCAAAATGTAACTTGCAAAAAGCTAAGACGAGCACAGCTTTAATTCGCATATTATTAAGCATGAAATGCATTCGGATTATGCTCTCAGGATCCCATCAAAATATCATTAATATGGAATTAATGGGAAATCAAAGCACCAAAACCGGAGTGCAGATCTATTTTCCAAGATGCTGTGTAAATTCGTATGTTTAAAGGGATGCCAAAATGACTGCAACATAAAGCCTGTAAAAACCAAGTAGATAAGCAGAGAGCTATATTTTTCCTATGAGTTAGATGGATAAAGCTGTGTTTTCTTCTTGTCAGAATGAGTTTTCTGGTTTATTGTTTCCATTCCTAAATGAGAGCTTTCAGCTCTTCAGGACTTTTATCGCGTTGTACCCAAGGTTATGAAGGATCCTTGCTATGATGCTTGAGCTAATCACTTTTCTGAAGGCCAACATATAAAAGCCTCTATAGAAAGAGAAAATAAAAAACAGTATTTAACCATAGAAAGTTCTATAAAACCCAAGGATGGAAAAGAAAGAAAAGAAACTCATTCATTTTTAATGTGTAGGCACACACGAAATCTGGTATTTAGTTGACTCATTTACCTGAGAACTATCACCACAGATAACATGCCCAATTAACACAGTTGCAGCAAACTTGGGTCGAGAGGGTTTTTCCTTGATGTTTTACACTTTTGTACCAAACGACCTTTAGCGTTGGATTATTCAACAATTTCTCCAGAAATTTGGAGAAAGGGAAATTTTGGAGGAAGGTCTTTCAGAAGTAATCATAAATAACATTTAAAATTTCAACTTCACTGGAGAAGCCCAGGGATCTTGAAATAGAGTCAATCTGAAGTTATACGTTAGAAATATTGGCATTTTTGATCCCACTATACTGCACGTAGAAGTAGAAATTACAAAAGACATCCTACCAACTTGAAACAAATTGATATTATTTACATTATCTTTATGGTCCAGCATTATTTCTTTCACATCTAGCTGACATACAAGTGACGACAAACCTAGCGCTGTTCCCTTACAATTTCGGTGCTCTTCCTCCCCACACCTTTAACTATTCTCCTTTTTGGACATTTGTCTTTCCCAGCCACCTACCAGTGGGTGCTGATGAGTAAACACTGGTTTAATTTCCTTGCAGAGCCAGAGCTCACACAAGGCAGCTGCACAAAAATCTCTTTGCAAATATTGGCTGGGCAAGTGGCGGTGTTCTAGCTGCTCCCTACTATCGGGTTAGCAGAAAGCTGGGGAGGATCCCCCAAGTTTGGCTTTATTTAGGCTGTGCTAACACACACATCCACTTGCCAGCAGGTTAATCGCTCCCAGGAAGGTTTTTGCAACGCATTTCTTTGATGATCTTAGAATACGTACAGAGAACATTTGTTACCTTGTAAAGGCATGAAAGTCTCGCAGATCATTACTAAATTCCTTGGAATATAAAATACTTAATGCAATAGATTGTCTTTGTAGACCAAATAGCCAGTTTTGGCACGGTGGAGTGGAAAAAACATTACAATTTTCAAGGTTAAAAACAAACAAAAAAAAATCAAATTAAATATTCAAGGATCTTGCAGGTGCAAAGACCATCATAACAGCTTAAAATATAGATATGAATGCAGCAATATGTTGCAAAACACAAAACCTCAAAAATGGAACAGTGCCAGACATGCTTTACCTCACTTCAGAGCTTTTTCTTGCAGGCATAATCTCACAGAAACCACAAACTAAAAGACAGGAGCTCCTAAGACAGCAACATAAAAGTGTTCTTCTCTACCAGCCTTTTCTATAGAGACTTGGTGTGATTGCCTCTTTAGGGTATTTCAGAAAAAAAATCAAGAGTCCCTATGCACAACTTATGGAGAAATTCCTTTCTTGCACCTATCCTTTATGGCAGAGTAAAAGAAAACTGAAAACCTCTATGTATTTTGCTTAACTCTTTTAATAAGACCCATGGACATTCTTTGTGCAGCTATTAAAAATCTTATTTTAAGTCCTTAAACTCTTGAGTTTTTTTCCTCTGCCTAACAAAAATATAATCTCCTTTAATGAGTATTAAATTTCATCTCCACGATCAATGTATTGATCTTCCATTTATTTGATTTACTATTTTTATATGCCAAAGCATGTTTATGTGCCAAAGGTGTTCTCTCATTATAAGGGACATAAAATAATAATAATTTCAATGCTTGCTTCCATCTCTGTATATGGAACTAAACATATTTGCCTTACCACCATTCAGATATCACACCCTATTTATCAACCCTAAATCTACCTGCTTCTGTGCAGTTTTTCTGGCCTACTTTCCCAAATGATCCATCACCTAGAATGTCATTTTTTTCCTACCTTCCCTTAATATTCCTTCCTAGATCATTGATTAATAAATTTATCTTTGTGGTCTAAATCCTATGCCAAAGCAATTGGCATTTGTCACTATTAACCTTTTCCCCACATGGTAACAGGGGATTTATAGGGGCCTTCTCCTCCTTGGTTTGGTTTTGGTCCAAGGAAGCAGCCCAGCACTCAAACATTAAGTCAGCTTATTTTATTTTCCTTTCAAGCCTCTTAGAGGGACTTTGCGGCAGGTTTTGTGGAAATCCAGATATCTTTATCTTCCTCTGCATCCACTTTTTTGTGCGGAGATGATGCATGATGCTGTGGGAGGAAGGGGAGAGTGTGGAAAGGCGACCAGCTCTGCCTCCCCCTTATGAAATGGAAGCAGCAACTTAAAGGAAGCAACTCAGGATGCTCAAGAGCTGAGTCAATCCTAACTTGAGATGGGACAAAAACACCCACATCAGCCACAAGAGAGGTTAACAGAAAAGGGAAAATCTGCCCATACATCTTCAGGGAGGATCTCATGGGGAGGATCACCTTGTGGGTTGGGCTCTACAGCATCCAAATCGCATTATAAACACGCACAAACACACCCAAGTAATAAAACAAACGCCCACACGAAGCTACCCAAGTCTAAAAGGGGATGCCATTCCGTAAAATTCCCCAAAGTGACTACCGTATGGGATTTCACCCACAAATCCCATCGTGAATCATCACACCGGGTTTTGCGCATATCTTCCTACAAACATAAGGCAAAAATCTAATTCTAAAATACCCCTAATCTTTCTAATACTTAAAAAAGAATTCAAAAACCCCACGTTGCAACAACCAGCAATATTGCTGACTCTTATCTTCACAGCATAATGGGTTCCAGCAGTGTAAAACACTTCCATGCTCCCAAGCTCCTTGGAGACAGAACAGTAGCACAAATTCATCCCCAATATACCTATAACTTCAGTTTCCAAAAGAGTATTATTATTCCCTTTGATAGTTACAAGAAAACTCAAGAAAAAATGTAAAGGTTGGAACCACGAGTTACAAGGGTAAGATGATTTGCGCTTGCAGAGAGCACACAGCAGTTCTGGGTCAGATACCTTGTTTTATTAACTTCATTTTCCTATTATTTCAGCACACAGTATTAACAGGAAATTGCCCAGAAGTTTATTAGTTATTTCTGGAAGGTGCACGCATTCACGAGCTATATTCATCTGAGTTGTACAATACAACCCTAACCATTTCACATAACTGACCATTCAATCTAATGATATGTGCTTTAAAAAAATAAAAAAAATACTCTTGTCTTCACTTGTCTAGAAACCCAAATAAACAGCCTCATTTCATAGCCTTGCGAAAAGACACCAATGGTAAGAGAAAGTGGGAAACAGTCATTTGTATCCCAAAATCTTCATCTTGAATTGCAAATACAAGAAGAGCAGGGAGGGAAGGTGAGGAACCTCCACAATATCATGGACCAGAATTTAACTGATTCTGAAATTAATTATTAATGTCAGGATCCCAAATTATTTTCAAATACAATTGGAATCAATAAGTCTTATCCTTTATTTAGTTTAATAGAAAATTTGGGCACAAAACCCAAAGGGAATTTTGAGGGAAAGCAAAGTCTATATAGAGGATTAGTCACATTTTCAAATGCTTGGCCTTGGTGTCAAGAATATTTTCTGCTCTATATTCATAAGGTTGGGCAGCCAGGAGGTCCCCTTAGGTTTGTCCATATTACTCTGCCAATTTAATTCATCTTTGATTTAGGACTTCTTATAGGGTTGAAGGGTCTTTTAAGTACAAATCTCTGATTTTTCAGATCCCCCACGTGGGGAAAAAAGAAAATCTGCCAGACAGAATCCTAATAAGTGTAAATATTCTCATTGGTTTAGTCTAGCTCATACAACTAAGCATTCAGGAAAGGGCTATCCCAGCACCCATTCCATATCAATGTTAGGAGATCATTGATATATGATAACTATTACGATATCATCGCAATATTATTATTGCCATTGCAGCACAGTTCATTCCTCTGCTTCAATTACCCCCAGTTTTAACATTCCTCCTTAAATTCAGGATTTTAAAGCTACAAATGACATTAAGACAGTTCTTTCTTTTAAATAATACCAGACCTCATTTTTTTCTTGCATTTGCACATATTGCCAGCATTATTAAACCTCACTGATGTTGCTTAGAGAAAGGAAGAAGTATTTTGTTTTCAAGAGGCAAAACAAATGGGTTTAGATCAAGCTAATGGTATTACACTTTGTTTCCAAGGGAAGAGACGGAACAAGAGGGACTAAGCAATTGCAGGGCTTATTGTAAAACCCACGGCCAATTCTGGAGGCAGAACTTGCTCATCTTGGGAGGTTCTTTTCCCCTATTGATTCTTGCTAAAATTAAACTAAACACCAAGAAAAATATCATTTTGGTGAAGGCAACATGACAAAGAAAAAAAAACAAACAAAAAATAGACAAATGCTTTGTTGCTTCCCGCTCAAAGGGGGAATTATCACCCCATTATTCAAAATAATCACCTGTTTCAAGCTTTTCATAAAGGTTAGGATCCCGATCCAAGGGTTTTTCCTTACGTGCTATAGCTACAAATCACATGGCACTCAGCGGAGTGAAAACCAACCCGGGTTGGTTTTCAGCGCACGAAAGCAACGTTAAGTTCTGCTTTCTTCCCTTCTCTCCCTTGGGGAAAGTCGATCCAGAGCTACCTGCCAAAGCACATCAGCATTACAGAACCGTCTCCTGCTCCGATGCAACAAAAAAGGACAGGAAAAATACACAGCAACTCCTCGCTCTTGCGGTCAGGTTGGAAAACTTGCTCCGCTCAAGTTTTATATCCATGCAGACAAGTGCTTATCTGCAAGGGAATCATTGCTGACTGCCTGACAGGGTGCAGCTTTTATTAACCAATAGATATTAATTTCTTCAAGAGTAGGTCTGAGCTAAACCAGGGCAACCCAACAATGACCCCACTGGATTTTACTCCCTCTTCTTTGCTTTTTGCAGTAAGGAAAATAACTCTGGAATTAATTTAATAACACACACACACCAGACTGTGCGGAGTTGAGCTCACTCGCCTCGAGGTGATTTCTGTTGGCTGAAACATTCAGCTACTTAGTGCAATTATCGCCACCTTCGCCGTGACAAATTTGTGTCATTGCTCATCTCCTCACGGGGAAGGGAAGAGCCAAGCAATGTGCTCCTTGCTGCCACGAGAAAAATGGTCCCTTCCGCACTGCTGCGGAGGGATGGAGGGATCCAGCTCCCCAAAGAGCAGAGATGCTTCCAAAGGGCTTGGGAAAAGTCGGGAGTTTTAGAGCGTATTGCGTTTTTTTCTTCCAACAGACACGTCCAATTTCTTGTAACACGTTTGCAGCTTCTTCTGCAAGAGATATTTCACAGGTCAGGGTGCAAAAACGACACATTCATCCCCCATTCCAAAACCAAACCACTCATGCAGGCAAGATGTTCCAAGCTTGAAACACGCGTGTGCCCCAAAGTACCACATTGAGGCATCTCGGCTTCTTCCAAATAATGTTCCAGTCCAGCGACTAACACACCAGTTTAAAAAAAAAAAAAAAACAGATTTTCCTTGTAAAAAAGATTTTAAATGATCACTAATTGTCTTTATTTAACAGCGTGTTTCACTATTGATTATTCCTAATGCTACTATGTTGCTGCAGCTTCTCTTCCCACAGCAGCTCCCTGAAGACGGTGATGAATTCCCCTAATGCCCCGTCCAGAGCAATTAAGAGGAGGCCTCTCAACTCCCCCAGCACTTGTCAATCTCCTTTAAAGAACTAAACCAAAAACTGGACGGGTAACCAGAGAAATACAAAGCTGCAAATTACTATCTAATAGTCAGGATGCACGTTGGGAAGATGCATGAAAATAAATAACGTGCTGCTGGATCAATTAGCAGGTACCATAGGACATCACAAGGCAATAAATATTCCTGCCAAGGTCAAAACGCTGAGGGCCGCAAAGCCACAGCCTGTTTCTTTTACAGTAACCTGGACCGCACGTGGCAATGCGAAACCCCTGTCAAAGTCTCAGGGGCTCTCGGAACGTCTGAACTCTGCAAACCTCAAGTTCAAGGTCCAAAATTTACTCAATAGGGAAAAAAAAAGAAATCAATCCTCGTTTCAATGGGCTCTTGCCCTCGCAGTGTTAATTCCTCCCCTTCCTTCCCAGCGGATACAGCAGAAAACAGAATAAGTTTTCTCTAGTTACAGCACTTCACATCTTTCATTTCTATAACGGAGTGATCTTGAGGGGAAGTCACAGCTGAGGAGATAATTCACAAATAAAACCAGGCTGAGCTTGGCCTGCAAGAAATGAGGTTGATGTAAAGAATGCCTGAAGTTTCCTTCTATGCGTGTCAAGTTTTTCAGCAAAGAAAGAGGTTTTTATTTTGCACGTAAAGACCACTGCTAGGAACACAGTGCATACAGTAAAACGAGGCATTTAAGTCACCAGATTTATCCCTGCATCGCTTGTCTTGCAGATATATCACCTAGATGTATTTCTATCACCTCCTCCCTCATTCCACACGGCGTGGATGGATCGTTGCACTCAAGTCATCAATTTAAACGGTAAACTTGCTCGGATACCGGCACTCCAAATGACCGGACAGTATCCTGGGATGGGCAGAGAGTGGGGGCAAAGTAAAGGTCAGAATATGGAGTCATTCTGGTGGGATTTCTTGAGAATAAGATCTGATAGTTCCATGTTGCGCAGCTTAAAGCAAGCCCCGTGGTTATCCTGAACACCTTTCAAAGCCTATTTTTTTAGAGGTCATTTTGAGAGCTGTGTATTTTTGAGATCTGTGTATTAAAAAGGCTGCAGTTCTGCCTCTCCAGCCATTCTCCCTTCTGCTACTCCGGAAAAATATCATATGTACATCAATACAGTAAACCTGGAAACAAATTTTCCATCCCTAAGAGAACAGCCAGATTTTAGAAGTCTTCCCTTCTCTTTCCATAAGAATCTTTTTTCCTAAGTCAGAAATCTGAAATAACCTCGAGCATTAAAAATATATATATATTTTTAATTGAGTTTCCTCAAATAAAAGATAAAAAAGAAAGTAGGTCTAGTTATAAAAAAAAAAAAAAAGAAAAGAAAAAAAAAAAGAAAGGACAAGAGGACATTTTAATACTCACTTTTACTGAAAGGAAGCAGTTTTCCAAAATGGAGAACTCAAAAAAGAAAAAAAAAAAAAAAAAAAAAAAAACCAAAAAAGTGTGCAACAGAAAAAAAAAAAAAAAGCCCCCCAGTAGTTCCATCCCTCTATCATGACAGCCAGATGCAACGTGTCTTCCTCGCTAGCTGATCCTATAGATGCAATATTAGTGCCTTGGCTTCCAGCTGAGGGAAATGCTTTTTTGGCTGTTACACAAGCCTCCGTGGCACCACAGTTGTCCTCCACCCCAAATAAATGTCACTTTTATCAGTGGTGTCACATAAGATCCAAGCTCGGCAAGCTGCTATGGATCACAGAACTGTATAAAGGCTTTGGTTTTATTAAATTTACACATAGATCAAGACTTCTGCATAACAAGAGAGGACAAAGCTCCATCTAAATTGCGTATGGGATGTTTAGGGTATAATGAAGTTAAATAGACCTTTTTTAATTTACTCATTTTCCCCCAGGCTCTCGTACAACAGCGACAATGACAGTTATTGCCTCTTGCATAAATCTACTAAAACTGCTCCACATCCCTAAGTTGACCTTCCCCTTTCTCTTCAGTTAGGCTGAAAGGTCACTTAGCTCCTACTCAGTTACTTCAATTACTGCACAAAGTACCAGGAGATGATTTAAATCATGTTTACTTTTTACTTCTCAGGAGTTCCTCCATTCAGTATTTTTTAATTAATACAAGAGATCGAGTGCATACAATATTTCAGGAGGACATCAAACAGTTCAGACAGACTTCTGGCCCATGCTGCTTCTGCCGTTGGATGAAGACAAGGACCAGCTGCCATTCCCTTAGCTGAAATGCAGATTATTGGAAGCCAAGAGGAGCAAACCTTTGAGATTTCCATGCCATCCCTTCCGGATTTCTTTTAACTACTTTTCCAGAGTTCCCTTGAAGTCACAGACCCGGAGCATCTTGGACAGGTCCCTCTCCAACACGCCACATGCCGTTCACTGTATGATTCCCTAAGAACCATACGATTCCCCAGGGGCATAAAGCAACTTTGCGGAGCAATAGCACTATATAGGACACATCTCTCTATAAATATAGATATTTTCCCAGCTTATCTTGCATTGCCTGCAGCAGCTGCCACCACTGCATCAAGCACGTGAAGTTGGCAGAGCTCTCGTCATCAGTCCCCCCTCACTGCACAGCGGGGTGGGAAGCCGATATTTAATCGCATTATGGATCGTCGGAGTAAGTGTTTCCACCAGGAAGACGGGGTTTTTGAGACGCATTGATTTTTACTACAGCCAAATTTTAATAGTCCTTTAAATTTAATTGCCCAGATTACAAGAGCATAAATTTAGAGCGTATTCTAGGCACAGGCACTAACAAATACTTTCAAATAGTATTTTCAAATAAGTAAGTAAAGGGAAGAGAAAAAAAAAAAAATCTGCCACTCCATGCTGGGAACAAGTAGTTCTCAAATGCAGCATGTTTAGCAACCCAAGAATAATTACTAGGAATTTGCCTGGGTACCAGCTTGCGCAGGGCCCTCCAGTACATCACTTACTCTTTAGCACCTTGCCTGCCCATCTGTGCTGCACATTCAGCATTTTAATCTCTTCTCCCACGTCCACCGCATTTGGGCACAGGTATTTTGCTGAGTGCTAAGCAACAACAAGAAGAAATCACAAGATAAGTAATGCTGCTTGGAACATACCTTCACCTTGTGTTCCAAGCACCTTTTGGTCATTTGTAGTTATTGAGGGTGCCCGTCCAATGTATTAACCTAACCTGTAAACTATATTTCCCACTGATCTTTCTGCAAGAAGCCCCCAGAAGACTTTTTGGGGCTTTACATATAGCCCTCAATGGCACAGTAAAAACATAGGGACATTTTCTTCTTCTAACCTCCTACATAACTGTTGATACAAATGGGATAGAATTGGATGGAAATTACTCATTTCTCTCAGACTCTGTGGAGGAAGTCCAATTTTTCCTTTCTAAAAGAGAAGATGCTTTAAGAGCCATTCTACTATTTTTTAATAACGCCCAAGGGAGTCAACTGCCCTATGCAGGTTGAAGACCGACTAGGGACAGACTTACAGTCCCACATTTGCAAAACCAGTCCTTTGCCTTGTTCTGGTACAGAGTTTTTCGACATGGAAGCAAAAATTTTAACAACTGAAGGATTCTCCCTGTATTACTTGACTCTACCTGGTATCATGCAGCATATTTCTAAGATGAGCTGCAATTTTTAAGATTAAAATAAGTAAAATACTGAAGACAGCTGTGATAATCCATGATGCATCTCTTAGATTAGCAGTAGAAATAATCTTATTTACAATAATGCACACATTAAATCAGTTTAGCTCTTTAAGGAGCCAATGATCTGCTTACCAGATCAGGTGATGACTATCAAGTCTAGAAAACTTATTAGGGATTCTGATCTCTCCTATATCAGTATGAATATCACTGCTGTGACACCCAATTATTTCCATCTTCAATTACTGCTTTTGCTGCATAGGTAGGGAGAAGAAAAGACAGCTCCAGTCTGCTTATTTTGACTTTATTTTTATTTTAAAACAGAGCCTGGGTGCTTTGCCATTCTCCTCTAAGTCCGCGTAGCACCTTGTTTGGGTTGCCTAAGGCTAGTATTACTTTTAAAATTATTTCTCATTGTGTTTTTTTTTTTTTTTTTTTTTTTTTTTCAAATTTATACAAATCTATTTGCATGGCTACAAAACCCCGAGTTTAGTAGTACATTTTATTATCAGAAAATGCGATATTTCAAAAAGCTGCTAATTCAGGCAAGCTCAACCACCAGCCACCGTCTGCTTGCTGTACACAGACTAATTCCTCATGGCAGTCCTGCCTTTCCCCATAGCGTCCAAGTACAATTTTGGCATGTGTACCTGTTGTCTTTCAAGAAATATAAATATGCCACCTTAACGGTGAAGAATTTTTCTTTTTAAAAAAACGAAAATCCTGATTTTGGCTTTGTGGCTAATTGCAGACGAACCGTTTTCTTCATTGCGGCTCCCACATCTCTGATCCAATGCGCTGCACACAGCTGGATCAGCAGAGTTTCTGCCTCTGGTTATTCCGATTTGCACCAGCTCGGAGCTCTCTTACCCCGTTACCTTCCGGAACAAGCAGCTTTTCGATAACGTCCCACCAGAGCCATCTCGCACAGAGCAGTCATGCCGGAGAGCTCCTTAAGGGCCCTGTTCTCAACTCCTCCACTGACATAAACACACATGCGGGAGAGATGAATTTTCTTCTTGCCTTAAGAGTTCTCCTGAGAGGCATCTTAAGCCTCTGCATCCTTGGGCATCGCTGTCAGAGGCCAGGGCAAGTGAAAACCCCCAGGGGAAGCAAGTGCAGGGGCTTGCTTGCAAACTGACAAGGTTGGAGCTTTCCCCTTCGCTCCCTGCCCCAGCATCTCCCTCCCCAGGTCTCCACTGCCCTTCCTCGGCTCGTAAGGAGGTCTGAGCAAGCTCTTCCTCAGTCCTTGGGACTGCTGCAGCTAAAGGTGCTTGGCCAGAGGCTCCAAACTTAGCACTTCACCTTCAGCGTAAAGTCCCCCTGAACACCGGCATCTTCAGAGCAATTACTTCATCAAAATAAAACGGAATTAAACCAGAAGGAAGCCCAACCATCGGTCACGCTCATTTCTCACGTTATTGGAGTCTGCTCAAGCCACTCAAAGCAAGCCAGGTTTCTCGGGAGCGAATGGAAAAGATTTATTCCCTGCCTTAAGAAGCAGGGCTGCTGGTCCCCAGACCCAACTAATGATGTGATTTTCATTATGAATGTGGTACCGCATCAAAGGAAAAGGCGAATGAGATGTTTCTGAATGCAAATCACTCCTTCAGGAGCCCAGGCACATTATCATGTAAAAACCTTTGAGGACTGGTGAGCCGGAGCCATCACCATCCGGCATTCCTGTAGCCACACTTTGAGAAGTGTTTGAGATTTGAAAAAGATTCACAATTCCTTTTTACACCCTTAGGGTGCTGGAAACCACAAAATAATACAGCATCAGACAGCCCTCTCCTCCTGGAGGTACCTGCCCATGTTGAGGTTCACCAGCATTTTGGCTCTTCAGCCCTCTTATGCGATTCTTCTCCAGTTTCATGATAATATTAGTGAAGAGAAAGAGTAAAAAAAAAACCCAACCGAGCTTCAGCGAGGCCCATCGTTGTTTACCTAAAGCATCCCTCCATTTCCAGCTTAAAGGGACATAATCTCCTTATGTGCTTAACCACAGCACACCAGACCTGGGGTTACGAAATGAGAGAGAAAAAGTCTAATTCCATTTGCTGTTCACGTCATTTTTCCTAACACAAGGAGAGACCTGGAAAACAGGTACATACTTCAGGAGTTAGAAACAAGGAGCACAGGTTTTGACTGCTTTTTTTGACATATATTTGCATTCTTTGTTGGGTTGCCAATCTAAAAACTCTCAAAAAATTGCCAATATTGAATCAGAAATCTCTCTAATTAAAAGGAATATATTATTATTTTCATTGGAGCAAAAAAAACAGCATTTGAGATGCAAGGTCATAAGACAGAATCTTTCTAACTATCAGTTCTGTGAGGTATCAGGATTTTCTTTTCAGTCCACATTGAAGCTACTTTGCCAGGGCTTGGGGAACTGTTAATTTAGTTCAATCAGAACGAAGAATCTCAAATTAATGTTGAATGTCTGGCTCTTCCTTCACTATCCTATATCTTGGGTGATCTAGAGATGGTTAAAATGTTTCTAGAATACATATTCACCACAATATAATTCAATTTTTGAATTAAAGCTCTCTACTCTTTCTAACCATACTAAGCACAGACAAAAAGAGTCCTGTTTTCATAGCATTACTAAAGGAAAACTAGGGGATAACAAACAGCTCAAAAATAGCTAATAGTTTAGCTTTCTTCCAGCTCCAAATAGAGACCAAGCTAAGGAGATCGGTTCCTTCAGCCTAATGAAGGGCAGAACAGTAGATTCATCGCTCAATTCTGACAACAGTAATGATCCCAAAACCTTTGATTCCACAGACATGCTCGGCTGCAATTATGAACTGTAAGCTTATCAGCATCATTAGTTACATTTCTGGCATAGTTTCTCACATGAATGTGAGAAAACTTAGAAGAGGAGTATTCTTGTTTTGTACCGGTTTTGGCAACTACTAAGAGTATTGGACTTATTTGAAATTCCCATGCCAGTTTGATGGAAATCAAAAGTGATAATGACATTAAAAACCACACACATGCAGCAAAGGGAAGGGCTCAAGTGAATTAAGTTGCTTCAATCCAAAAATGGCGATAAACAGGGCCGAGTCTGGTTGGAGAACTGCGGCCAGTGGTGTCCCCAGGGGTCAGTGCTGGGCCCGGTGCTCTTCAACTTGTTCATCAATGACTTGGACGAGGGCACAGAGCGTCCCCTCAGCAAGTTTGCAGGTGACACCAAACTGGGAGCAGTGGCCGACACTGCCAAGGGCTGCACTGCCATCCAGAGAGACCTGGACAGGCTGGAGAGTTGGGCAGAGAGGAACCTCGTGAGGTTCAACAAGGACAAGTGCAGGGTCCTGCACCTGGGGAAGAGTAACCCTAGGGACCAGGACAGATCAGGGGTTGACCTGCTCGAAAGCAGCTCCACGGAGAGGGATTTGGGAGCCCTGGTTAAGTCGCCCATGAGGCAGCAATGTGCCCTCGTGGCCAAGGAGGTCAATGGGCTCCTGGTTGCAGCAGGAGGAGCGTTGGCAGCAGGGCCAGGGATGGGATCCTGCCCCTCTGCTCAGCTCTGGGGAGGCACCTGGAGTGTTGAGAGCAGCTCTGGGCTCCCCTGGACAGGAGAGACATTGAGATTCTGGAGAGGGTCCAGCCTAGAGCCATGAAGAGTCCCTGCAGGATCTCATTAGTGTATCAGGAAAGAGTTTCCTTTTTCCCCCTTGTAGAGATCCATATATGCATGTCTGACACTTAGTGCCCATGTTGCCATAGCCAAAAAAAACCTTACAATCAATATCAATAACAGAATGTTTGATTTCTGATTTAACTCAACTTGCCTCCAATTAACAAGCCCAGAGAGATTCATCCGTCCTTCTCTCTACAGAAGAAACCTGCCCAAGGGGCTTCATCTCCTCTGCTTCTGAAGACTTCTAGAAAATGTAATTTAGTCCCAAACCAAAGCTACCCTTCGGCTTCCTTCAAAATTTAAGGTCCCTATGAAACACAATGTATTTTGCTACTGTTCGTCCTATCGGCAATACTGAAAAATCTGGCAATTCCAAGTACGCACTGCCAGATCCATCTCTGTCCTTAGACTTCCTCAGGTTTGATCCCACTCTTGGGAAATCCCTATACTTTTAGGGAATCATTGTCTTTCGAGTAGTGCATTTTTTCAGCAGCTTTTCAGCACATGCTGCCTAGCCTTGCCTTTTCTTGGGGGTACACAGCTTATGTGGAACAAAATGTCCCAAAGGAATAATACCCTGAACAACCTACCATCCCTTCCCTAGTTATCTGAACATGATTAACATTGTTTTTTCTCTTATTTGTGTCATCAAAATATCACAATCTGTCTGTGTACTGATAGGAGAGACTTTCCACTTAGCTAATTAAGAGAGTCTCCAAGGCAAGAAATCTAATGAATAACTCCAAAATAAGTGTTCATTAATCAAACAATGCTTCCGAGCATGCTGGGCTGCCTAAACCTAGCCCACTTGGGAGAAGCCTGGTAAGAAAACATTGTAAATCATAAAGATGCTGATCCCTTAGATAACATTATTTCATTATATTGGGTGTACAATAACACAGCACTTCTCTATTGTACAGTTGCTCTTGGAACTTGCCATCTTTCAATCGCCAGAGAAACACTTGAAACTACCTTAAACTAACAAGCTACCAAGCCAGCTGCTAATTTTTAGAGTTTTACTAAGAAACTATCAGTACAAATAACCTTTGAGCAATGCTGGTTGTTTCAAATGGTCCTCTCAACACCGCTTGGGATACATTAAAAACTATAAAGTCATAAAGGCAATAAT
Source organism: Crypturellus tataupa (assembly GCA_034781795.1). NCBI lineage: Eukaryota > Metazoa > Chordata > Aves > Tinamiformes > Tinamidae > Crypturellus > Crypturellus tataupa. The sequence continues at coordinate 117,111 of JAWLRI010001064.1, forward strand.
TGGAAGTAGGTCAAATAACAACAATAATATAAAATATAAATAATAACGATAGAGGACAGATTTATCTAGCAAGAAGCATTACCCTGAGGCTAAAATTAGTCCACCTAAATCTAAAACTTTCTGAAGATCCTGCTAGTCTTGCACTTCACTCAGCAGCCATCAAAACTTTCCAGTTTCATTCAGACTTTTAATGTTTTAGAGACTATAAAAATGCACTTTTTTGAAATGTATCTGTTGAGAGGCTGAGCACACCCTAAGCTTAAGGGCTTTCCATGCTGAAGAATCCCATCTCTTCCAGCCAATACTCCAGTCCACTCATCATCTAAGTAGCCCTTTACTGGAAAAGAAATAAATAAAAATGGCCCCCTATTTTCAAAATTCTTGCATGAAACCAAAACACCCCTCTTTGCCATTGAAAATACTTGGAGAGAAAGGTGGGAAGGGTCCCCGTAAAGCCCATCCAGAATCCATGGACAACTTGGAAGGCTCCTGCAAGTTCACGTGTTCAATGCCTTCAGCTCTAAATGTGCCCATCAGAGGAAAAACAAAAAAGAAAAAAAAAAAAAAAAAATCAGAGAAAACTTCTGCTTCGTGTCATTAAAATGCCAATTCAGAGATAAATGGACCTGCTCTGACATCGTGCGTTACATAGGTAGAAAAATATCATTGCTGAGAATTTTGAATATAGGATTATCTTTTAAAAGGGTTTCCATCACTACGCAGTAGTATTTTTAATGCCTCTATCCTGCCTTTACTGCAGAGAATATCTCAATATTCTTTGCAAAGGCTAAGGATGCTCAGCACTCAAATGAGCAAAATACTAGTTATCACAATACATCAGGCCTTTAAATTAAGCCTAACAAAGTGCCCGAAGGATTAAAAAGGTGAAGGAATCTATTGCAAATAAAAATAATGTCATGTTAGGAGGCACTAGGCCAATCGTTGCTTTTCCAGTTGAAGAGGATTCTACATCACAGTATTTATTTCAATGTTAAGGATATGAGTTTTATTTTCTATTGCTCACCCTCTCAAGTTTACATCCCAGCTCCACGTCAGACCACTGCAAAATTACCGGCCCCCTCCCAGCTCTTCCATTGCAGCTGTCTTACCCGAGTTCAGAAGCACCCTTCAAATTCACCCAGAGCAAAGAAAACCAAATTTTGCATTCGAATGAAGCAGTTCCTCCATTGCCCAAGCAACCGTTTGCTGCTCCGTTCAGCCAAGATTTCCTTATTTCAACTTCAGTGCTGGGGACGCTGCCCGACAGCTACTTGGAAGCCAGAGAACCAGGGAATGGTTGAGATGGGAAGAGACCTTGGGCTGGACTTGGCAGCCAGCCCAGTTGCCGAGGACTTTTGGACCTTAGTACCTAGAAAACTGAAGTGTTAGTCACTGGTTTTGCTCAGAGGAGTAAATATGGCACAGAACTCCCCTCTTCTTGAGAAGGGAAGGAAAAAGTGATGCTAAAAAAGGCGAGGAAAAGGCTACTCTTTCAATCACGAGATAAAAATGCTATTGATCATAAAGGGAAAAGTTGTTCTACTAATTCTGACCGTGAAAATGCTCCATATCTGCATCACTAAACATAGCCCACGCAAAACGAGGTGCTTATCAAAAACACCCCGGTTATAATAGCAAACTCAAATCCTCTTACTCCAAAGGACAAAACCTAATACCATGAGAGTGATGTTATCCTGATGGAGGCATCTACGCTACAAACATCTAAAGCCAAGCCTAAACTTTACAAACTGATCATCTAATCAAGGGAAATAACTATTTCCAGAGGATAAATCATCCCTTGCACACAATCCAGCCACAGGACAAGCATCTGGATGTCCCAGAGCATCCAGGGCCCTTTTCCAGCTGCCTGAGCCTTGAAGATGACTGCCATGAACACCGACCAGCAAACCCTTCAGCTCTACGGTTGTAAGAAGCAACTCAGCAAGACAGGACACCGAGCTCTGCTTTCCTACCCAAACTGGAATTTTGTGTCTCCAGAGGAGATAAAAATAAATAAAAATAATCAAGGAATGGACAAAAGTGCCCATAGCTGGGCTAAGTGCAGCTCTGAGGCAGACCCCCAGCTCCAACGAGGCTGGTTCTTGCTCTCAGGTTTGTCCACGCTAATTTCTAAAGCATCTATTTTGGCACAACCCGGTTTACTCGCTACCACTCTTTGCTCTTAGGAAATTTATGACTGGTTCTGGCATCTCACCCCGCTTCTCCTTTGCGAGTCCTGAAACAGAATTCATTTCTTAGCACTCTATTCTCTTTTGTCAATAAATTACCGCCGCTATCGAACCGAGGTTTGACCGTCTCCTTTACTGACCTTTCGTTGCTTATAAATTTCTTATTATTTACCATAACCTTTTCTGCAACCTTCCTTTCATCCTTTACCTTCGCTTTCTGCATTTTCATTCTGCTTTTTGAGTCTTTCCCTCCTGCAATATTTGCAGCCCTCTCTAGTTGACCTTCTACACCATTCACTTGATTTTGATACATATAGATATAATTTGTTATGTGCTCGGCTTTAAACTTCAGCACGTGGGAGCACACTGGCCAAGAAGAAAGGGCAAAATAGACATAACTCAGATTTGTTGCTGGTTAAGAGTGCTTTTACCCTCAATAATTTTATTAAATCCCAGCACAGCACACTCCAGACTATAATTAAATTCTTCTGGACCACAATTAAAAGTAACTTTCAAGTTTTACATTTAACCTGAAATTCTATGTCATAAAATGCAACAAATGCAGATGCAGCTAAAGTGAAACATAACTAGCCTTCTACATAAGTATTATTTCTGGCATATATATATATTAGCATTGGACTAGTGTATCATTGCATTCAAGCAGCTTGGTAGTCAGCTACGAAAACAGCATGAGACTAAAATGGTTTGGGTGAAATTGAGTTGAATTCCACAAAATCCCTGGCGACTACCTAGCTGGAAGAAGATCCAAAGACATCCATAAAAATCTTAATTATCTCCCAAACACAAGCCATAAAATACACATAATGAAGTCCAAGTCAGGGCCAATACAGCTTGAAATATTCTTTTTTTTTTTTTTTCCCAGTTCCTTTGCTTTACTTCCCATATGTCATAACAAATCATTTTCCTTTGGCACATCAGCTGCAATAAGCTGATGCTTGATTTAAAATGTGTTTAAACACACAGAAAAAAAACCCATACACCTCATATCAAAAAGGTGGACAGTCAGGACTGAGGCCAAGATCTACAGCAACACTCATGGTCCCTCCTTTACAATACACATTTCTCCTTACTCATTCTTTGGTAAAAGTTCATGTTTTGTGCTATTCAGATGCAGCTCTGTCAGATACACAACACCGCAAGATGATTTTTTCTGTAGTTATTTTCTCTTTCCATACTGATGCATCTTTATGTCTTGTTTAATCTCCTATGCAATGCGATTACACTGCATGAATCTCCTCCTGCAGCCCCATTTTACTGACATTTCCCTCTCACATTGCTGATTGCACATGCCTTTTTCCTTTGGATTTCTTTATTTAGACCCAGTTATACTCAGGACTCTTCTTGCAAACAAGCTAACCTATACATTGGATCTATCCTCAAAAAAAAAGAATAAATAAAATAATAAATAAATGCACAGGTCCACAAGGCTTGGCCAAGCTATAATAAAACCCCATAGCCATAGAAAACCCCAACCACTGCACGACCAGAATCGATTACATTAAAGCTTCACAATTTCTATACATAACCCCCCTCTATAAGAGGTGCCCTTTGATGCATAGGAAGGTTGCAAGGCTCCCTATGGCATCCCCAGCCTTTGGATGTGCAGCTAAAGGAGCGGATGGCAGCAGCTCTAAATACGACCACAAATAACTAGTACAAGTAGTTCTTGCTATTTTTGTGCCTTACAAAATTAGACGAGGAAGAAAAAAAAAAAAAAGACACGTCAAGAGAATAAGAATCAGGACAGCTATTTTACAGTGCCTTATCTACTACGCTTTTAATGAAGTTTTTAAATAACGTTGTTTAACACCGTTTCAGGAGGAAGCTGAGCGTGGCTATAATTTAGCATTTCCCTGTGTTAGCAGAACAGCAGCAAGACTAGTTTGAAGTCAAAACACAGTGGGTGGCCCCCTCCCACCCTGGGAGATAAAACCCTCCATTTATTTTCCTTTCTGCTGCTCTGACAGGAACGAACTACCCAGCAACACATGTCCCACCGCCACCAAGATGCTGTTTAAACAGCTACAAAAACACTTAAACTGGGAGCTTTGCATCCCTTCCCTTTCACAGGGTGCTATATCCCTTGCAATAATAAGGAAAAGGCTCCAAAATGGGTTAGTGATCGTGTTAAGTTCCCCTGCTGAGGACGCACGGCCGCATTCCTACGGAATCGGGTCTCGATTGTAGGTTATGAAAAATCTTTATTTTGAGCTCGTCCTGGGAAATATTTATTTCTACGCGACATGTGAACACGCGGCATACGGAAAGTCACCGACCCGTTGCCGAATTGATGCTCGCTCATTAATCATGCTAATTAGTCTCCCGCTAAACTTACTCAAATACTAGAAATATATTAATTGGTTAAGACCAACACGTGCTCCCTGGTTAAATACAGTGCGCTCCTGAGGGGGAGAACAGGGTAAACTGACTTCATCTTCTATGCACACAAATCAACACCGCAATTTATTTATAAACGTCCTAAAATGGAATGCAATTAAAAAAAAAAAATGTATAGTTAGGGAAAATCATTAAGTAATGTTCAATATTAACGTCTCCTTAAATAATATCTGCAATTGGCTGCTCGGTCTTATTGGTAGCTCCCCAAAGGGATCCCCTGTTTCTCAGGAGGGCTCTGTAACTTCGGAAAAAAGAGGGTTTCTCCCCAACAAAAGCACTCCTTTGCTTCCCATTATTAACAGAGCACAAAGCAGTCTAGTCTCAATTAACCAAATGAGTAAATTAGCCAGGAAATTACGTAAATTAAATATTGCACTATACTTGTGCAACTCGACATTGCAGGAGTTGCTCCTTAAAACACAGGCAGGCATTTCATACAGCATCTATCTGTATCAAAGAAAGACTGGAAAATTGACACTATTGTTCATTTTTTTTCTAATTATATTTTAAATATTTGCTGAAAAAGCCTCAAAGAATAACGGAGCTGTAGAGATTGTCTAGTTCAGCCTTGCGGCCCTGTGCAAATCATTAAAGATGTGGTTGTATATACACATATTTAGATACAGACTCTTAAGGTCTCCAGGAGTCATTGCTTACCCAAAAGAAAAAAATCTCCAATATCCAGTTTTTTTCCAGGTTTTCAAAGGTCCAAGTAGCAGTTATTCTAAAGAAACTTGAATAAGTCATCCAAAGAAACCCAACAGAAAGCAGCTAACTGGGTCTAAGAGCAAAATTGTGGCTCCTTGAAGGCAATGGGTGGATTTAGTTTGCTCATTCTTTTGGAGGCCACTTTTTTGTACGCTTTTAAAAAGGACCCAAATTTAAAACTACCTAAATGATAACATGCACTGTACTACTATATAATAAATACAGACTTTTATTTATGTGTTATGCTCTTACCTAAATACTTAGTTTGCACATGGCACCTGGATTAAATATACTCTATCCCAGGATCATAAAAACGACAGATATTGTGACAGCTCGAAATCAGGATCCCCACCACCACCACTTCTGGTTGTTAAGAAACATTCACTCAACATTCATTCTAAATATAAAATCTCCTTCAGATTATTTTTAGGTTAAACTATACATTTTTGCAGTGCGTATTTACTCTAGAGAAGGTACATAACTCTCAACTCAGTCTTGGAAGAAATGCGTTTGAGGCACGTGCAGGATTGTAGGCAATACTAAAAAAGCGCTATAAAACTATATCAGGCTCAGAGCCACTAGAGCTGTTAAGGTTCATTTGCTTGTGAACACAAAAAGTGTCATGTAAAGCACTAGGAGGCTACATACCCAGAGCCCAGCTCTTTGGAATCTCAGCTATATTTTACATTTTCTTTTGCAGCTGAAGCCAGGAGCCATCTGATAACCTCTCTCCACCGCTGACTTCTGCTGAAACAGCTGCTTTTGGCCATAGGAGTTCTCTTTATTCATCCAGCACCTCTAGCTCAAGGTTTGTGCACAAGGACCTTCTTGGGCTTTTCTAGGACTCCCATCTAATCAGCAGAACAAGCCAAAAATATATATATATATATTTTTTTTCCTGAGCAGATGCTGGCACTGAACAGAAAAGCTTATCTGCTGCGTCTTTAAATACGATAAGCAAAATACTTTTTGCCAGCCAAACAGGATTCCAATTCGCCAGTATCCCCACTAGGTAACGCGGATATTTGCACTGCTCGTGAAATAATGAGCAACAAATGCTAACACCACCAAAAGAAAAAAAAACTAATTAAATTTGCGCAAGCCTCCTCGCTGCATGATTAGCTTGGGCAGATAATTAGCTCTGCTGCTTTTTTTCCTTTTTAAACCTTAGTCCAGCTATTTTCAAAGGTTTAGAAGTTCTTAGAGGTGGATCCTATGTATTAGCATTGGTACAACACGGGGGGAAAGAGCAGAAGGGGAGGGAATTGCCCCTTTTTAAGGGCACTAAGGAAACCAGGGTGCATTAGTGGGAAGATGCCAGGAGTTTAGTCCAGTTCAACCCACCCGCATATCCTAGAGCAAGTCCTGGCTTCATTTTTAATAAAAGAAAGATGAAAGAGAAGCTACAGAGCTTGTAAGCAGGATAAAACATAAGATGATTTAAGAAGGCATAATAAAACTCAGCTCCTAGCTGCATATTTAGACTTTCTAGGGAGAGGAAGACTCTGCTTTTGATTTTCTGTGCAAATAGATCTTGGAAAGATACTGCAATTGAATGCATAAAAGTTGCGCTGCTACATAGTGCAGTTTTTCCACATTTAAAGCAGAAAATTCCACAATTCCATACAAATCGTATATAACAAAGAGCTGCACGCAGGGCACAACTCTCCTTGCTATGCTGAAAATCCAATCCAGTTTGGTTTGATACGATTGGGCCGTGTCCCTCGAGGAATAAAGATGCCTAGATATTAGCTAAACAAATTCAAGATGTTGGCATATACCTCAAATCCCTGCAACTTCCACCACTTCCACATTTAAGGGTTACTTTCTAGCTATCTGTATTTATGCTAAGCTTGCAAATTGGGATCAATTGCAGCAGAAAAGGGGCAGTTGAGCTCAGGATTTGGGACAACCTCTCTCATACTCTGCTGCTTGGCTTGGCTGCAGGTTGGCTCTTCATTTTCCAGGGCTTGGAACAATCATCAACTCTCATTTATAAGCTGCAGTCTGGGTGCAAAACTCTGGCTTGCTGAACTGATTTTAAGTCCCTTTGGGAAGCGCCTTTGATGTTTCCCAAAACCCCGACCGCGGCTTCACACCATCCCTGCAGTGGAAGCTCAGATTTACGTTGGCAACCCGGCTCACACCAGGTGAACCTCAAACTGAAGCCACCTGATGCTTCCCCTGATGTTCCTGGCACTTTGCAGCTCCAATTCCCCTTGGCAGAGCTCGCTCCGCAGCTCTCCTTATCTCTCAGGAAACACCCGGCTGCAGCTGCATCATTTCTCACACCGCTTTGACACTTCCAGCTCTTCCCTTCGTATCCTTCTATAAATCTCTTTTTTCCCCCCCCTTCTCTCTATGCTTATTTAAATGTCTCATCATTTAAAGTTCTCATTCTTTGCAAAGAAATAGATAGTGAAAAGTTAAAGTTCCTTACAGAAAGCAGATTGTCAGCTTCACCGAGAAATTTTCTTCCACCCTTAGAAACTGCAGAGGACTTATCTACACAAATGCAATTTAACCGATGTCATTAGCAGCTGCAAACGACATTTAAATTGTATCTGTTAGCCTAGTTGTCATTTGGAGACAAAAACATTTCCCTCCGCACAGTAAGCAGAGGCTCCATTCCAGGAAATTAAGTTTATCGCCATCCTTTGACCATGGCAGAAACCTACGTTTCATCCTGTTTGCTTTGGAACTGGGCACAGGTACAGATTTACTCCCAGGTTTGCTTTACAAGATACAGATTTCGGTAGGTCTGAGACATTACCCATTGGAGGACAGAAAATACAAGCCAGAAGAGCAGGAAATCAGAACCAAAGCCACCGCGGCAGTGGCTAAAGGACAAGACGCAACCATGACCTTTCAGATTACAGCTTTCCCATCCATCTTTTATAACTGGCTTGCTCCTTTGCTACTAAAACCTATTACTAGTGCTGGGTATTAGCACTTAGAGGGGTGGATTCATTAGAACAAAAGGAGGAAGGCCCATTTGTTACCATAACACTCAAAAAGCAAATTTCTGCAGGACCACAGCCTGTTTTATCAGTATGCACTGAAAGCACATGGCCAAATTCTCTAAAAAACAGTCATATTCATCAAAGAGTAGAGCCACGTATTCTTGGACCACATAACCAGTTTGCATCTACAAGGAACTTGGATAATATATGCTGATTTTTGTTTTTGTTTTTTAAATTTTGAAAGAGCATTTGAGAAATCAGGAACTTATAAGCACCACGGAAACGTCCACTATGTTTTATGACCCGCAGTGGTATTTTCCATATAAAAGATGCTCACTTCGTTGAAGACTGGCTTCAAAGGTCAAGAACATTTATTGAAAGCTCACTATAAAATCACATTAAAACGAGCCTAGTTGGATACCACTTGCAAAGGCAGACGGGCTTCATAGGCTGGTAGATTCTCCATGCATAAGGGGAGCATTTCCATTACAAGGTAAAAAGCTCTTCGCTGTTTAAAGTCTCTTGAAACTTAACAAGCAGTGCAAGCAAATAACTGAACACGCTACTAAAATGCCCACGTGCTTCAAGGGTTATTATAACTGAAGAATAATGTGGAAACTATGCAAAACTAGTCACTTTCAGGTATGCTCTCATCTGAGAGCACTTATTACGTACGAGTGGATGATATTTAGAGAAACCTACAGGAGAATTAAAAAGGCCCTTTCAATTGAAAGTTGGAGATGTTACCCTTGTACACCCAGAGCGTCATTCCTTGCTCTGCGTTAAGAGCACTGGCAGCAGCAAAACTCACTCTGTTACTTGCCTTGCCATTATAAAACCCTATAACCATGGGTGAATTACACACTAAAAATTCACAGGGACCAGGTGAACACTTCCCCAACAGCCTGCTCCAAGTAATTTGGCCGAAGATAGGGTAATAAATCTGCATCTTCAGATGGATGCTCTAATGAAGGTAGACCAGCTCCTTGGGTACTTCAGCAGCTAAATTAACAGCCAAGCAGCAGGTCAGAGAATTTCTTTCATTATCCTTTAATGAATAAGTGGTACCAGCGTAGCCAGCAGAGCTGCACGGCTTTGTCACTACTTTATCTTCCCTTCCCCTTGCAGATTCTAATAGAGATGCAAACAAAAATATTTATATTACACACACAAAACAGTGGGCCTCCTCCTTCCTTTCCCCTCTCCTCTCACCAGTTTGTTTCTCTTCCTTCCATCTCTCAGGCCAAAGCCTCGGTAGATACGAAGCAACAGTTAAAAACATTACCTGGGTCGGAGCAGCACATTTTCAGGGTGCTGCAGCCCTCGCAGACGCCAGCTGAATTGCAGAAATAACAACCTGCAAACCGCATCTCCGTGTTATCTCGTGACAGCTTTGCAGCAAAGGCATGTCGCTTCCCATCACCCTGGGCAAAAAGAATACAAAACAGGTAGAAACACTCGTTCCAGAGGGCTAGGCAGAGCAAGAGGCAAAATCAAAGCAAAACAAAAATAATTATGTCAGTAGGAATTAAGTTCTTCCTCTGGAAAAAAAAAAAGCCAATTCCTCTTAGTAAATGGAGGGAAAACTAAGTTGATATTTCCACGTATAAGTAGTTTAGATACGTTGCTGTTCAAGTATAGCCTGAAAAAAGATGCACTGTTTCAGCTGTACATTTAAACTTCACTAAAAATGTAGGGGAATGGAGCAATTTTCACTTTTAGATATGACCATGAAAATTAAGATTAGTCCTATTAAATGTGCAATAAAAAAAAAAAAATAAAATAAAAGTTGAGGTTAAAAGCAACCAGAGCAGCCAAATGCTCAGGCTGTACAACTTGAAGTCACTTCTGGCCCAGCAAGAAGCTACCTGCTTTAGCCAAGAGATCTGAGGGAGGAATGGGAAAGACCTAGAAAATATTTGCACCCTGCCTGAGGGAAAAACAAAGTCGGAAGTGCAGACCCTCATTTGCCTACATATTTATTTTTAAATATGTGAATAAAATTTTATATTAAAAAAGATGTAGAGTGGGGAAAGAAAGCAGCAAAGTCTAAGCTGGTCATAGAGAGACGGTCTCCTTGTGAGCCAGCTCTCTTTCACGCAGCAAATGTTCAGAAAAGGAGAGGGCTCCGGAGAAATGTCTGCTTCCGAGAATACCAAAGAAACAATTCCGGTTCTAAATCAATGCACATTTCATGACCAATGTGGCAGCTTAATATAGATAATCTAAGGAGAAAAAAAAAAACATTAAGATATCTTAAAATAATTAGTCAAACTGCAGACACATTCGTACAGATGCACTGTAAAAATGAGATACATCAGTTGCTGTAATAAACTATTAGATATTATCAATATCTTTGTAGTCCAAGCACTGGAACCATTAGAGGGACAGCTGCTGTGTCACCAACAATATTTTATCCTAAACCTACGTGCAGCTCCTCTGGCTCATCTGCATTGTGTTTCATTTGCATTCCATGAGGACAGTGGTCTAAACATTACAGAACAAAGTCCAGACTTGTCAGTCTTTTTGCGATTAAGGGAACATTAGCACATTTATGCCTTGCCATAATTCATGGTTTTTATGCGCAGGACACCCCTACAAATGTCGTCTGGCTTCTTATGAAATGGTTTCAAAGCATCGGCACGTCCCTCCGTTTCTCTTTCGACATTTAAGCAAATTTCGCCGGATACAAGTTGTCAGATCTGCAGCGATCCACTAACTTCGCAGGGGTTTCTCTTCCCTGCGCACAGAGTGAGCTAAATCATCACTTAAAGCAGCCATCAGTTTAGACACGAGACAAAAATCTATTGAACCGCAGCATTTTGCTGGAGTTTAAACTGCACAGAGGGGAAATAAAGTCCCAAATAAAGATAACTCAGCAATTTAATTTAAAAAAATGGGTTTTATTAAAGCTCCTATTATATTTCTCGTAAGCATACCAGGAGAGGTGCTGGAAATTAGAGAGGAGGAAATGTATCCTGACTGTTAAATCTGAGGAGTCTAGGACTTGTTTCTGGCACATGGAAGGAAATACTACTTTACATTGCTTAGATCCAATGCACGACTGATTTCATCACTGCAATGATTTTAAAAGCAAAAATTTTTGATTACTTTTGGAATTGTTGCAAGGAAACTTCACCTGCATGGGAACTACCAGATTAAAAAGCCCCAAATGCTCTCTCGGGAGCAGAACCCCCTTCATCTCTTCTTACATTGAGCAAATGCATCACACCTGGGTCCAAACTGCTCATGTGCCTCCAGTTACCACCCCAGTCATTGTCACTTGCTCCACGTGCAGGTCCCAGGAACTCCCCCTTCTTAGAATATAGGGTATAACCTTCTGCCTTCTTGTGCTATAGCTCTTTATAACTGTACCAATCACAACAAAACACTTGAAATTTAGATTACCCCAAAGACTTCTTGCCAATTTAACAGGCAAACTTGAATCAGGTTAAAAAATAATAATAATAATAATCCTGCAATTTTGTTTAGGGCCAAAACTACAACTTTGACATGTCAAAAACGCAAGAAAAGGCTTCTGTCCTGCTTCTTGTCTTGTTTTATAGCATATGACCTTCTGCCTTCTTGTACTATAGCTCTTTATTACTGAGCCAACCCTAAGAAAATATCTATTCCAGCAGCTACAGAGCAGGGAGCAGCCACAGCTGAAATGCCCTGGGCATCACATACAAGCATCCCAAAAACACTGTGCAAAAGATAAAGTATCTGGGAGAGGTATCTAGACAAAAAATAATAATTAAAAAAATATTTAAGATACCCAAAGTGCATTGAATACTAAAACGCCATTTAAACATCCTTAATCTTGTTCCTATACAAGTTACAGCAATAAGCCCCAGCAGAGCTTCATTAAAGTACCTGACAGTGCTGTCAGGTGCTGTCAAATACCTAGAAGAAAGGTTCTGCAAAGAGCAAATTTGCTGGCCCCAAGACAAGCTCCAAAGCTTTCTGCCCCTTCTTTGCTGCTAAACACCAGGGTTCTGGTGTTCAAGGATGCATTATCTTATAAACGGATGACCATAATATTAAATATATTGGCTCAAAAACCAGCTGCATGGACTCTTGCAAATATTACTGCTTTACCTATAGCAATTAGCAAAAAATCTCGTTCATCTTTAGTGATTCTACCCTCTGCAACGCCGCATCCTGCTGAGTTCATCGGGTTTTATAAATTCCTTCATCTGCTAATGAGGATAACGTACCTGCTAGCTGCAGACCCTTGCTATTCAATGTAGGCTACGAGGCTGTGCCCTTAAACTGCAGCCGCTTAAATTAGCAGAGCCCAGCTCAGAAACAGCCAAGAAGCAACTGAAAGATGTGCTGGGGTTTCAAACTACACAGACTGCCTGAAAACCCACCTCTGCAAGCACCTTTTTCTGCAAGATCTCTGCAGGAGAGAGGCATTTGTCTGTGTAGGTAGCACTGCTTTACCCTACCGTTTGCTCTTAAAGCACTTACTTATAAAGAGCAGGTGATAAAGGCATTTTGGTGTTGCTGCTGCAGTAATTCCTTTAGTTTTTGGGCAGCCCCGAGTCTTCTCCCTGCCTGTTATTCAGAGCTTGGAAATCTGGGTATGAGCACAGTGCAAAAGCAAAGCAATTATTTAACTACAAGGGAATCTCAGGGTGGCTGTTGTGCAAAGGAATCGACGAGTACATTTTTTGCCCTGTAAAACATCACAGTGTGCAATAGAAAACATATACGTAAAATCCCTAAATAAACGACATACAAGGTTATATAAATATAAGAGTACATCCAAAAAAGGAAAGAGAAGCAAAGAGCTTGTGCCCAGTAGAATCACCTCAGCATAGTGCACTTTGGCCAAATTTGTTCTTACCTTTCTGTAGAGTTTCTTAAAAATAAATTAATTAATTAAAAAGAAAAAAAAAAACTGCTGGAGAGCAAGCACTACCCTGACTTACTCCCCATTTACAGCAAGAAGTCTCAATCAGAAGAGACTCCAGCCCTTCCAGCAGCTGCTTTATCACCCGCTTAACCCCAAACACCTGCAGAGCTGCAAGGAGGGAGTCAAGATAATAGCATTGCCCAGCACCTGAGCCCCATCTGCCTCATATATCCTAAATATATATATATATACACACACACATATATATAGCAATCTATATTTACCCTCATAAAAACCAAGGATTTCTGAGCCCTCAAAGGGGAGAGACCTGAGAAGCGCCGTTTGCTCTGCACATGGAGAAGTGCTGCTTCTAGTAGCGGTAATAAGCACTTCGCTTCTGATCTCAAAATTAAGAAACAACCTGATGTCAGGTCATGCCTGCTCCATAGGAAGGCATAGGGCAACTGGGTGTTGTGTTTCCCTGCGTGTGTTTCCACAGGACTCCAGCTAGATGTTTATTTGCTGATAAAAACGCAGTGGACTTGATAGTCAGTGTAATCAGGTTTACTTGTCAGCACAATAACTTGAATAGTGCTGCTTTTTCCAACCACGCATGCGACGCTCTGGCTTTGGCTTCAAACACAAGGGATACATGACCAGGCCAACTATACCTCAACAGTCTTAAATCCATAGAAGAGCAAGAGGAGACCCTAAAACACATCAGATGTAACCTGTCCTTGTTAAATCACGCAAAGTCTTGGCCTGTCTAGCAGAGCAATCGTGGTAAAACTTTGCCGTCTTCAGTGCCCTCATGTTGCTGCTATTTGGTTCTTCTTATGCTTGACGGAGTGAGATGGAGAATAAACACGGTCCTGATCAGCACCTTGATAATATAAATCCATATTTTAGTGGGTGGGCATTTGATAGGCGTTCAAGAAAACCCACTGCACAGACGCTGTTTACATTTCAGAAATTGCCAAAAGCAATAATTAATTATTGTGAAAATTCCAGGAGAGATAACTGCACTTGTACTTACAAGAATAGACAGACAATTAATTTGCATGGTATTAGCATAAGCAGGGATTTGAGAATGTGTGATCTTATCTTACTGACCTGTACATGGAAATTTAGAGCAATATCTGCAGGATGCCTGCGGCTCGTGACGCTGCATTTTGCATTTGCTCCGCACGATAACTCTTTATATTGCTCCTTCCCTTTTCCTGCACTCCCCTCCTTGAAATAATGAAAATGATAAAAACGAGAAAGAAAGGGGGAGTTTGGAATCACTCTCCTTCATACCTGGCGCAGTCATTCCACAGTGAGCCTGACACGAACATCCACACCCTTTTGCAGCATGACACAGCAAAAAGATGGATTTTATATCCAGGCAAGACCTACGAATTTATCATTCAAGAAAAGACTCCCTTGCACTCAATTACCTTAAACTGCTGCAGTCTTTTTGATTTCAAGAACGGGCTGTGGTTTTCATAAGCGAGCAGGGACTCCTGTCGCTGCAGCAGCCAACAAGTCAACCCAGCTCCCACCGAGGCCCTGTGAGATGAGCATTTTGCTTCCCATTCTAACAAAACCGACCAGGTCGATGTTGGAAATCCTCAGCTTTCATCACAGGATTTGCCTGTCCTCCCTGATGACGGTGCTACCATTAAAATTAAATCTCTGAATCATTAGAAGATTTTCTAAGATCACGCGATTAAATGATACAATATGGATTAAAAAAAAAGAATAAAACACATTTTCTCCCCCAGAGCATTAGTGACACAGACGGCCACAGAGCTCTTGGCTTAGAAATAAATAACGACCGTCATTACTTGATGCAAAGAATAATTCCTGGTGCTTTTGATATCTGCTGCTGGACCATGATGATCTAAAGGAAGTAGAGAACTGGCCAACTTACCCCGGCTTTGGAAAAAGCAGTACTTGAACCTACTTACAGCATGAAATAAAAATGACCTCCTGAAAACCTCAGATATCTCAGAACTGGTGAGGTAGCTATGTGCCATGTGCCTGTAGCAAGATCTATAAGGAAACTATAATGTATAGGAGTGGGCTCTGGGATCCCCACGCTCCAAGGATCCCTACAAGCTGCTCCAAATCCCTGTTCTCCTTGGAGTTACCAAGGCTGTGGGTCCAGAAAACTAGATTTCTAGGAAAAATATTCACAACGCCCTCTTTGAGAGAATATTGGGAGTTTACAAACACCACTGCAATATTCCACATGAAAAACTCAGAAAAGCAAAGCTGTTAGATTTGTTTTAATGACTTCAAAAGACATCCGTGGCAAAGCATCGTGTCAGGCATGCGGAACTACTAATGATGTGAAAAGAATGTGAAGTACAATAGAGCGAAAATTAAGGTGCTATTTATGGAAAGAAAATTCATCCGTTTACAAGAAAGATGAGTTATTCTTCAAGATGAATTTTTCTTTTTTATTTCCTTTATATATATATATATATATATATGGAAATGACAGAAGTCAGATAACGCAACAGGTAGAGGTGTATCCGTCCCCTAAAACAGCATTGCTAAAAATTCCCAAAAAATTCCTGTTGGTCACAATGGGACAACAACATGACCTCTATCTTGGCATAGGATAATCAGAATAAAAATCCATTAATCCCACACAAGAAAGTCTTTATTTTCTTAACGCTACTTGGATTGGTTTTAATATAGAGAAACTAGTGCAAAGAGTATTATGATTTTATTACCCATTTTTCAGTCTAACTGAGAGGCTTAATAGATTTTGTCATGCAGACTTATGAGAGGGAGCTCCTCCAATCCACCATGAGGTCCTGAAGCAGGAGCTGTTATAGAAAACAAATGAAAAAGAAGACTTGAAGGAATGTTTATGTTCCAAGAGAGAAAAATCAAGAGCTGTTCGCAGTAATCCATTTGGAGCCTTCTGAAAAGATCTCCTTAAATTATCAAAAGAAGATATACGATGACCCAATATTTGAAGTTAATACAAGACTATTAGAAATTTAAAGAAAACAAAATTTAATGGGATATTAAGTTTTGAAACCACTTGTCTCTGGAAGCCTGATTTTCTTTCGCTGAATTTTAAAATCAAATTTTTAATTTAATTTTTATTAAAATAGAGAAAAGCTGCAAGGTAAAAGAAAAGCAGAATTTGGATGGGTACAAGGATTGGTAGAGATACAAGACAAAGGGATTCTTGATATATTTTTTCTCAGAACCAGATAAATAAATGTAGATTTGCCCCAGAATTTAAAGTTGATCTGTGAGAGAGGTGACTATTAGTCATACTATGCTAGGAAGAAATCCCTTTTGTTGCCTTTTTTTTGGGGAAGAGACAGCTAAACTGCAAATTATTCTTAGTGCTACAGGACATCAGGCTTATTGGCTGGAAATTGAAACTGCTGCATTTTCTCATTAAATTATAGCATTGAATTATATTGAATTATTTACTATTAAATTATAGTATTGAATTACTTTGAATTATTTACTATTAAATGAGAATAACAGCACTATTTAAAAGTCTAACTATGGGACAGGGCAAGCTTTTTTTTTTTTTTTTTTTTTAATTGATTGAGGCATTCTGTGGCTGACAAATATTTAATTTTCCAATGAGCTTTTGGGAAATGTGCCAGAAGAAAACAGCAAAACCCCATCCTGCGGCATGAAATAAAAACAAGAACTGAAGACTCAAGACTCAAAGGATAGATACAGATTGTTTAATCTGCTTAATGATATTGTCAGTCTCATCAAATTTGGGAGCAACAGCTAAAAATGTCAGTACCGTTCTCTCTCTGATCAGTGGCATATAGTGGTATTTTATCATTCCATCAAAATTTCACAATTTTCTCTTTTTAGATTTTTTTCTGTGCAGAATTAGGAGAAAAAGTTGAAAATATCCCCCTCAAAATTAAAGAGAAACGAGAGTTTTTGCATTAACCAAATGCCTGAGAGATGTACGTTTGACTCCACCTTTGGATTACAGCCTCTATTTTAACCTGACTATATGGTTTGATAATTGATTTTTCAACATTCTGATATCAAAAAGGAAAGAAGATTTTACTTCAAAAGCAGGCAGCAACCCCCTCCAAAAGTTCTATCCACAAAGTTTTATTAAGGAGGTTCATTTTCCTGTGCCATCTGGTGGTTCTCATTAATACTGCATAGACAGCTCCAATTGCCCTTAATTTAAAATGACGTGAATTTCTATCCACCGACTTAGACAATTTTACGATTTGTTTCTTCTGAAAAGAGACGTCACTCATCTCCAGAAGTATAATGCTGGGTAATATTCTTAAAGATCTCTTGAGCCTAGAGAATAAATTGAAATTGCTGATACCTTCCCAACATGTTTTCCTTTATTCTCCACCGTTTCGAGGAATAAACTGTCAAAATGTTGTTTGCCTTGTCCAATTTTGTTATTCACTGCGAGAAATATTTGAAGCATGAATATGATAAAAATGTAAACGTCAGTCTCGTAAAGGAGAAAAGCCTTTCTCTTGGAGCTGGAGACCAATTTGATGCTAGACTTGCATGCTGCATTTGAAAGAATAAATTATTATATGTTTTTGAAAAAAGAAATATCAGGCAGTGGAAAGCTATAATTGAAATCAAGTGCTCTGATGACGCAAAGCGCCAGAATGAAGGTTTTCTTAGCATTTGGACTAAGATTTGTATTAAATTTAGGAGCTCAGGGGTGGCTCCAGGAAAAAAGCAATAGATTGAGGCACTGCAGTAGACAGCATCCCAAAAATGATGCAATTAAACATACATTTTCTTGCTAAGAAGAAGGAAGGGTATGTGGTTCTCTCGCTAACTGCTTCCTATTTATGAGTACAGCATATCAGAAAAGCAAATAGAAAACTTGTAGTACATTAGAGCATGGATAGGACCGTGAAAAGGGGATAAAAAATTTAATACAGGTCATTACATGAAGGTAGAGAATTTCTTATCTTATGGGTGATCTTATGCTCTGTCTCCAAAGCACCAGTTATGAACGGAGAAATAGAAATAATAATAATAATAATAAAACAGAATACCAAGAAGAGCATCACAAAAAACATACACCACAAAAAAACATATCATTAAAAAAACCCCAAGAACATTCCTAATTTTGACTATTTAACGCCCCTTGGAATATTTCCCACAAAGCAAAATTAATTATTTTGCTTATTTGCTGGAGTGTCTTTCTCGGTTCTCCCAGAAGTCTGAAATTAGGGGCCTCGGCGACAACGAGCAGAGATGTTTTTCCTCTT
>JAWLRI010001064.1:145417-163994 GCA_034781795.1 Crypturellus tataupa
ATAAAATAAAATAAAATAAAATAAAATAAAATAAAATAAAATAAAATAAAATAAAATAAAATAAAATAAAATAACAGCACACACACACAGATACACACACCCCTTCAGGGCTTTTCTTCACCTCTTCATCTCTCCTATTTAAAAAGAGGTGGCAGCAATGAATACAGCAGAAAACCATGCAGTATATATGATACTGACAGATTCCAGATCCCTGGATGGGATCCAGGAATCGCAGGAATGCAAAGGATGGGAAAGCAGGAGGAGGCTGAGGCTTGGAATTAGGTTGACCTCCTCCTAAAACTTCCTTCCCAAACGTTGTGCCCAAGCTATGTGTTCGTATTAAAAATAGCACCGATTTCTTGCAGTCCCCTCGTTATAACCAAAGGCCTTTTTGAAGATTTCTGGGTTTTGGCTTGGACTTCAGAGGTTTCCTATGTAGGTCGTGATACATAGGTCTTTGGTGAGCAGCAGTGGTGCAATGACATTATTACTGTTACAGAATTGCAAACTAAAACCTGGAGCATTAGACGAAGAAATATCTGCACCGAGAGATAATGATATTGAAGTGTTTTAATTTTTTTTTTTAACATTTTATCTGAATTCTGAAGATTTTAAGGCTGGATCCAGCAACACTGATGTCGATTTAGTGCTATTATTCATATATAAGTTCATACTCAGACAAAGCACACTTGTCATCTAAAATTAATAAGAAGTTTATTCAGAAAATGGATGTTCCCCCCCCCCAATTCTAACACCTTTTTATGATTTTGAGCCATAAGACAAACTCTAATATGGATTTACTGCTTCAGATCACCTGACAAGTATATATACAAGTCATATATATACGACAAGTAGGTACTAGCATAAAAATTCTTTACACTTATCCTTAATATGCAGCCTGATCTTATAAGATGATGAAGCTAATCTGGAACGCTTTGATTTTCCTGTCATCTCTGAACTGTTCCCCATCATTTTCCTGTACTTTGTTTACCAAGCAACAAGCAAAAGTCTTCACAAAAAAAATACCAAACTTACACAGCAAAGCAGGTATTTAAATTGTGTAATAACTCACTGCTAGAGTAAAGATCTAAAGAGAGCAGCAGAAAGGATGATTTCCTTTATTTTCCTATCAGATGGAAGATGATTTCAGGAGAATAATGCTTCTGAGACTCAGTTATTCAGGGCAAAGAAATCCTATTGAACTAGATTGTCCAGGGACATCCAAAGGCTGCTAAATCAAAGATTCATAAACACCTCGGGCCTGCAAGGTGCCTAAACCCACCTCGTGCTGCTAATTCTCATTAACTCCACAGAGATCGGTACCTAAATAACTTCAAAGACTGTTCAGTTTGCTGGCTGAACGTGCAAAGCGTTGCACTTGGGCCGATTTTTCATATTTTTGGCATTAAAACCAGAGAAAAACATGAGATTTCGGAGGTCATCTCTTGTTTTCCTCGACATGCAAAAACCATAGTGCAAAAACCAAGTCGCCACTTTGCAACAGCAGGAAGAAACCCAGCACAAAATGAGCTTTAAGTTTCTCTGATAAACACCCCAAATCGCTCCCATTCCACAAAGATTAGGAGCTTAACCCGGGCCTAATTTGTAATTCCCCCGGCTGCAGCCAGAAGATGCGAGCGTTTAATTTCGACCCGACTTCATTACTAATCAAAGTGGGGGACTGGCTGCACCAGGTAGGAGAGACTAAGGTGTCTGCAGGCAGCATCACTCATCTCTATCTCACCTAACCCTGCAGATACACCTTATTTCCTCCCTTATTTCCCTGTTCAGCAGCAATAAGGGATTAGCACGGATTCACTCTGGAAACTCACAATTCATACAGGCGCCCGAAGTGCAGGCATTTCTCTTAGACGTTGTTCGTAAGGCAGTTAAGAGCAGAGATTTAATTACTCCTTCGCATGCAGTGTAATTACGCCTTTTCTACGTTAATTATTCTTCTGTATACTGGCTCTGGTTTGGCGTGTAATTACTCTGCAAAGAAAGGCACGGTTATTTCTGCAGCTGTTAATTAGCAGGGCTCTTTGTTCGGGTTCCCCCTACATATTTTCTCTTTTTATTACGGTATTTCCTGTACAACGATAGGCTACACAACGCTGGAACTCTTAAGACGAGTCTTACTCCCATATATGTTATATCTGTTATAACTGTCACTTCCCACTTCCCTCTATTTTCCCCTTGTGTTTAAATTCTCGACTTTTCCCCCCCAAAAAGACCTGCTACTTTTTAAACAGAAGAAAACGGATCTGCAGTGACTGGAATATTATTCGGTGCTATTGACAGAAGCAGGGTGTAGATTGTAAAAACATATTTCTCAACATTAGATTAATTAGAAAATTAGATATATCGCGTTGCCATGTCCTTTCCCTCCCTTCGCTTTATACTAATGCTTAAAGAAATTATGTTCTGCTCACATGGAAGCAGAGAGAAAATTAAATTTGAATTCCAATTACCTCTATCTCTTCAAATAGTGATTTTTTTTTTTTTGTGCATAAGGCTCCAGTCTAAAGGAAATCAGTAATACACATGCCCTGAATCCTGCTGCAATAAGTGCAGTCTGCTCCCATAACTTTCCATTTCCCTTTCTTTGGGAGAGAGCAAATACTAATACCTGGGATTCCATTTTTTCTTGCACTTCTAATCATCCAAAGCTGGAGCAGAAAAACAATGTGTCATTCAGGTGACTAATCACGAAGAGATAATTATGACTAACGAGCATAATCCCCAGCGTGAACCTGGCTTCAGTAATCACTGTAATATTTGCGCTGCTTTTATCTTGCTCACAATCAGAAAACACCAAGGAGACGCGGGCAAACTGCGACATAAATCACCTTAGGGTCTTCTATACTATATGATAAGAGAATAATTCCGCCTAATTAAAATTAAAGCCTCTAAACTGCCTTCAATTGTCTGGTGCATTCATGGGCCTGAGCATCCACCCAGCTTCATACTAGTAACTGCAGTTGAGTCCGTACCCGGTCTTATGAGCACAACTGCTGCCGTGTCCTTCCTATTTCTCCCTCTTAAAACACCTTTCTTCCCTTTTATAAGGCTAAAGCAATGAAAATGACAGAGTTAAAGTCCCCAAAGAGGTTTATTTACCGGTCTTGCTGCATTGGCACGTATCTGGCAGCAAGGAACAGCTTTTGCAGCTATCCGAAGCCTCAGCTTTACTCCAGCGTTTCACAACATCTAATGCCTTGTACACTCGGGTTTATAAGCAAGAGAAAAACCTTATTTTTACGAACCCAGGGCATGCTAGATGCACATCCAGGTTAATTCCGAGTTTCAGGGGTTTTCAGGCTTCGGCTTTCCTAGTTCAGCCCCATAGCAATGATGTTTTTCAGCTGGCAAAATCTGTCAGGATGCAGATGCGGGCTCTAATAAGTAATCTGCAGAGCTAATTACACCCTCCTAAATAGCGAGGAAGAAGGAGTTCGGCACGGAACTACGCCTGGAGAATGCAAACATTGGTTTCACAGGCATTATGCGGGCTACGTCGCTTTCCGCTGATGATCTTTGAGGGGATCCACGCACGTTTCTGAACTACACACAATACCACAGCCAGATCAACCCCAGGATCTACTCCATCCTTTCTATTTTCATTACTTTTGCCATTCTTTACTTGTAATAATGGAGAGTTACGGAATCTAATTACAGTTATTCCTTTTGTACCCTTTTAAGAGAACGATCTGCTTTATCATCGTCTCCCTGTCCCCTTAGGATAGGAAACGCGGGCGCAGCAGGGATAGAGAAAAAATAATGAATTCATTGTCTCTTGCAGCCGTTTAGGAAGGGAATTCTCTGTGTCTGACTGAAAATTTTGAGTATGCTGATAGAAAAAAATTAAGAAACATCCATGTGGTCAACCCAAAGCAATGTTTGCAAGATCACTCAACTCAAATTTGTATTATTTACATATAAGGCAGGTTTGTGCTCTCTCCCTTTGTATTACTGAGCCGATGAACAAATAAACTAGCTTATAAAGTCCCGACACAAGGAGTTGCATAACCGAAATCACAAGGAAGTGCTGGGGAAGGGATGAACGAGCACTCGAATCGCCCCAAAAACCTCTGCCCATGGAAAACCACAGTAAAACCCCAAATTCAGGATGAAAGAGCTGGGCTATTGGGAGCAAAGGAGAACTGAAGACTAAGAGCATGATGTTCAGCCACAGGGGGAACGTTCTTTAATCAAATGCAGAATGAAAGTTTAATTAAGCAAGATTAATCCTTGACTTAGACTGGCAACGCCAGGCAAATTATTGCACTGTATTTGCCACCGCTCGCTCTGTGCAGGACACACAGCCTATGTGAGGCTTTCTGGCTAGTACTAGGATATAAAAACGAGCTGTAATATTATTAAATTGGAGCAGAAAACAGCATTCGAGCGCCACATAAATGTTGATATAAAAAAAAAAATAAAGATACATCGTGAGACTCTTGAGCTCAGCTGGATGCTTCATTATCACCACGCTCTAGCTCTTCTAAATCAAGAAGAAATGGTTACTTGGGGAAATTAACTCTTGTAAAGCAAAGGACAAAAGCAGGCTCTGAGAAGCTAAGGGTATTTTATTTCCTCCCATCGTGCAGAATCTTTGCTACGAGACCAAAAATCCTCACCTGCTCCACATTAGTGCTTTATTACCCTATTAATTCTATAAATAATTCAAAAGGAAATATATGTGGCATGGGAACAAGGAAAACAACTGGAATAAGATTTGCTCATTTCCAAGTTACCCCATGCTAATTTTTTTTCTTGCAGAGCAGAGGAAGAAACAAGAAGAAAACTGAAATACCGTACAAGGAATAAGTACATATTCCTAATCATAAAATTGTATTTTATTCTCTAGACAGCTGACTTTTCAGGATATTTAGTAAAGGGAAATCAAGCAAATGGTTTCATCTGTTAATGAGAGCTCCTGGGAAATTAGGAATTATAAGAGAAACAAATTCCCATGCAGGAAAAAAAAAAAAGAAAGAAGCTGTAATTATGGCTAAACAGTTGACAGATTATAAAATAATCTTTTTGGCACGAAGTTGCAGTAGAATATCTCACAGCAAGACATCCTTCAGGGGGGCACGCAGGGCTTTTTAATCTCTGCCCGTGTTCTGTCATCTGCCTTAAATTGGCTCTGTTGAAACGAGAGGTCTTTCAGCAGCAAAAAGCCCAGGAAAAAAAAGAAGTATGAGAATTTGACTTGTCAAAGGGCTTCTGTCTATGCTGAAGCCTGATTTTGAGATTCTTCCTTGCACTGAACTGGATCTTAGCGCAAAAATAGTCTCATGGAAGGTGAAAGAAAACATGAGCACATCCTTTGGCTGCTCAAAACACATTTTCTGTGACAACGATGGAGTTTCGAACGATGTGAAAGGACAGCTCTCATCCTTGACTTGAAACTGCCCTGCATTATTTTTTTTCTAATTCGATGCCCATATGTGTAGCCACTACAGGATCTATAGAAGCAGAAAACTTGTCTTCGCCTTTTTCCTTCCTTTCCAAAGGGAACAAGCCCATACGCAGCACAGGAACAGCCTATTTCTCCTCCTGACACGGTGCCAGACTCCCTCCCGACAACACTTGGAAGAACCAGGAGCTCCCAGTGCCAGCGAGCGTTTATCTCCACTATAACCGAGTTACCCTCGCTGCCTTTCAGCAACCTCGCTGCTTTTATACAGACAGATATACACACGCACACTAAAAATGCCTTCTTAATTGCCTACGCTGCCACGAAGCCTTGATTTAATTTCAATTTCCTAGCAATTTTCCCCAAACACTTTCAGCCTGTCAGTGTTCTCATTCTTCCTGGAAGAAAATGCTGCGTGTTTTCACTTAACTCTGTTCCTTTGCTTATTCCTATTCAGCTTCTTCACCTTTTCTCTTATAATACCTTTTTTTTCTTGCATTAGGTCACACGAATAATATCTGGATGCACCACAATTTCTCTTGACCCCTTTCTAATTCTTTTGGTCCCCTTTCGACTTCTTATTGATCTTAGAGAACCCATCCAAATCCTGCCCTTGTTTTTCCTATCCCTGTGCCCTGACATTCCAAGTTCTTCCCTATTGTTTTCTGCCTTATTACTCACTCCATGCCCTGCCTCGACTTAATTAGATTAGTCACTCTACCCAACTGTTTCCCTACCATTACTCCCCAATCAGGTTTATATATTGCTCAAACCCGAGCATGAATCACCACTTTTTAAGCATCCTCCTTTATTTACTGCACATTGAGCCGACTTCCACTGCGGTGAGCAAACTGAGCAGCAGTGATAAATTCGCCTTTTCACAAGCCTCTAATTTCAATCTAGGAAGCCCAAAGCAATTTCCTGTCACTGACTGTCTCTGCTTGTTAGAGACCCTTTCACGGAATGAATAAGAAAATTCCAAAGTCGGCAAGTTCAGAACAGCAAAACTGGAGAAATCCACCTGCATTTTGGACAAGTTTAATGTTTTTTTTGGCATCAGAGGCTGAAGGTCTCAGGATGTAGCTGGACTCCTATGAATCTGACGCACTTGTTTCCTGTTCCTCAGGATAAATCCTACAAGGGTCTTTGCAGGAATCTGTTAGGGTAACGCTATGACCCAGGAATATGAAAGCACATGAAGAGGAAGAATTTCCCCCAAATTTTCACAATTTTAAGACAGATTTTCATGAGTTTGGGTCAACATATGAAGCCATAGCTGCTAAGAACTCACTTTTTTATTTTTGCAAGGGAAAGCACGGTCTTCCCAAAGCAACCACTCCAGTATTTCTCCTTTTTCCCTTCCTAAGACCTTATGGCACTGCTGCTTCAGGCCTCATTATGCCAGGTGCTCATGGCAACGATAACGAAGCCCTTTTGCTCCCTTCATCCTCAGATCCTGCAGCGAGGATCATTACAGGGGCTCCAGCAGGGATGTCACGGCCCTGGGGACATTTCCCGTGTCCGAGGACACGGGTTTTAGATCAGGTCTTCAAACCTTTCCTTTAAGGAACACACCCACCTTTGTGGTGCTGCGATGTCAATAAACTCCTGGAAAAGGGCTGTTATTCTCTGATAAATATACAATGTCTTAAAAAAAATAATCACACTTAATACTTATGGTAATAAACTTGTGCTTCCCAGCCAAAACACCTCTCTAATGTACATTTTAAGTGAAAACACCAGCTTTTGCACCTAGGAAGCTATCATTATCCATGAGAAATCAAGGAGCAAAGTACATACCAGCATGAATTTAATGGGCAAACCCTGCAGATTTGCCTCCTGTTGTTCACAGGATCACTGTAAAAAAGAAATCCAGAAAAATAGGAATAAACCTACTTCTATTTGCAACATAGAAGAGCAGAAATACTCCTCTGGAGTCACTCGACACAGGAATAATTAATCCGAGGAAGCTATGATTTGGGAAGTAGAAATAACCTATGGTTTGCCCTTCTTACCCAATCTGCTGTCCTTTTCACCAAGCTGTTTATATTTTAGTCCTACTTACACTCTGCCAGGGTTTTTTACAAGGCAACTGCAGACCTACCAGCAATCCAGGAATTAAATCAGCAATACTTCTTATCAAAAGGAGAAAAAACAGAGTCCGGAAGGAAGGATAGAGTGAAATCCTAAGGTTTGGGGATTTTTTTTTTTCTTTCTTTCAATCAAGGTCTTTATAATTCCATTGCTGCTCCCAAGTCTGGCTTTCACACGGCTCCGAAATGAGCTTCAGGCCACAAAAAGCCTCAAATCCAAAATCATTTGGCACAGACGAGGCCCAGAGCAAGCGCCCCGGGGGGAAAAAGTTGCAGGAAACGATATAACTACTTGAGCCGGCTCTTCCTAAACACATTTAGGCTGTTGTAGCCCTATTCTGGCAAATCCCTGATTGAGTTGGGATCCCCTTGGTAATCAATACGAGTAAAAATATAACTACGGAAAGAGAAAGGAGAGCTTCTTGCTCGCGTCTCCAAGCCTTAGTAAGGCAGTCACGTAGGAGAGCAGCAAGAACAGCTGGATACGGCGACAGCTCCGTTTCCCTTGCAGCTTCACGTTGGCGTTTCTAGTCAGAACCAGGAGACTGAATTCATGTAAATGCTACACAGAATCATCTAAAAAATTAAAGAGAGACCCCTCTCACAAATAAACGAATTTATTTTAAAATCTAAGAAGGAAACTTGAAGCACGGGACAAGGAGTTAACTCTGGAAAGGGTCAGGGAATGTCAAGGCATTAATGGGAAGCTGGGCTGGAGCTTGGAGCATAGCAGCACTAATACCCCACTTAGCAAATCATCAGCCCAGCTGAGCACATATAAATAAAGCCTCAACTGTGTACACATGATAATTGCAATAATCACGGTATTAAGCATAATTACCCCTAAATCCAACAAAATAAAAAAGGAAAAAAAAAAGAAATCAAGCCATTAATGATAGTGCAATACCTTTTAGTCCGATTCCCAAGCTGCCATGAGAAAATTGTAGCTGGCGAGAAATGCATTTAAGAGCCAATAGTTTAACGAAAAGATTGCAAAGAAACTCAGGTGTTCTAGAGAATAAATTTTTATGCAAAATTCATACCAAAGAGAATTCTGTCCCCTCCATTCCTGCTTTCTTCATCTCTTGCAATTTCCACAGCCAGTTGGGCTATTTGCTGCCTTGACCTGTTGAAGGCAAGTGGCAAAGGAGGGGGAAAAGGCACAGTCTTCCCTTCCCATTCCTCCCCACTCTCTACACATGACCTGATTTTACCTCCAGAGAAATAGGGATAACTAAAACAAGGAGGTTTTTTTTTAAAAAAAAAAAAGCTTTAAACAGGAGACATGTTCAGTTTAGTTGTCTAGTTTGCAGGAAAATTAAATCAAATGGATGGCAACTGTCCATTTTAGCACACAATCCCGCATCATTTTTCAGGTAGTTAACTCCCAGATAAGAAACTATGGAAGGTTGTGCACCTGGTAACTGAATATAGACATAACCCAAGCTCCAGAAATAATCCCCTTTAGGAAAATACTCCGTCCTTTCAGTTCACAGTAAGTGACAAAGGAATGGGCAGAAATTGTATCGCCTGTAGACAAATACATAAAACTACTCTCTTCTTCTTAGATAATTACTGCTTTCAAATAACCAGCTTAAATAGTGCAACTCTGCACAACAGCATGTGCACAGTACGCACATACTTGCCATTTTATACTGCAAATGATACCACTGCATGCCAAACTCTTCTGTAAAACAAGAAAAATTGGCCCATAGCACTGTAGAAACACGCACACAGCTCGATAAGCTGGAAAAACTTTAATTGCCAGAAAAGGTTTTGAGTTTCTTCCCTGATTTTCACCACCGTTCTGGTCACATCATCAGTCATCTCATAGGGAGATTTTTGAGGAGCCTTCTCAGGCTACCACTGGCTTTGGCCACTCATGAGCCACCTATCTCCTTGTTGCCCTCCATTGCCTTTCCATGCCATTTTAATTATTTTTTTTTTGCAATATCCTCCCTCTACACCCTATTCATTAAGATCTCCTTTCTCATATATATTTCTTCTTGCTTCTCCCGCACCTTTTTTTTTTTTTCAGTTGTTTTCAGAGAATTTCACCCCAAGGTTTGCCAGCCCGCTGCAGGTCTGTTTATTCCCATTTTCTCTTAACTGCTTGACTTCATTGAAAAAGCAACAAAAGCCCAGCCTGATGAAACCCAAAGGAAATAAATGATCTTCATTCTCTCCCGCGCTTTGGGCTGAGCTCCAGAATAATGCCAGCCTCTTCCCAAGGCTTTTCTCTTTTTTTTTTTAAGTTTTGCTTTGAGTCACTGTTTGAAAAGGGGCTAATTCGAGGCTACAGCAGCTTTGCTTCATGCTCTGCTGCACCTGTATTTCTCAGCAGTCCTGCTCCTCAATGCTGCTAAGTAAAAATCACGTATTTTCTCTTTTATAATGAAACGGCACGCACATAATATGTAAAACCCAGGAGGTACCCGTCACTGCATACCCCTTTCACTTAAGAAAGAAACTAAATCACCACTAAATTCATTCCAGAGGACTGGATTTCCAGCTTGGATTCCCCAGCCCGAGCAGCTGATGAAAAGCAGTATTTAAAGCTAATGGATTTAACTAACTAAACAACCAGGGTGGTGTTTAGCCTTCTTAATGTGCTTCTATATCAGATGTCACTAATGGAATTTAGTGGGTTTAATTCTTCCCTGCGTAAAAGCTTTTATTTAGAATAGGGTTGCTGAGCGTTAGGGTTGTAAATTTAAATTATAGTAATTAGGGAAGTTTACCTTGACGTCCCAGGGGTTCCGTTGTTGCTTTTTAATAACTTGACTGCTTATTGGGGGTTACAGGAAGTAAAGCAAGAGCAAAATCTGGTGATGCTCAGCGACTATATGGAGCATCTTTGCGTAATATATTAAGGTACCAAAGAACATGGGAAAATGAGTTCCCAGATTGTTATAAATCTATCGGATGCCCCAGGATGATACTTTCTGAAACCCTAAGGCTGAGTAAGGCAGCAAGGACCCCCCGCACATGTAAACAGCCTGAGCAATCTGCTAGGATTGACAGGATTAAAGAGTTGAGGCGTCTGCCAGCACAGAACAGAGCTGCAGCAGAAGAGCTCAGGTATAACATCCCATAGGGAAATTATTGGAAAATGTCAGGCATTTGTTGAAATTAGGCATTAATCGGAGGCAAATACTCATGCACTTTAGAAATACCTGTTGGAATAGCAGCAGGATTATCTCCGCGATGCCCACAGGAGGAAACACCATTACAAGGAGATAAGGCCCCGTGGGCAGGGCAGAGGGAGCATCAGGTCCTGCACGGCCACCCCTCTGCTCACGCTGCACGACATGAAAACGTCCCAAAATCCCTCAATTCAGTGGATTCAGTGGAAAAAAAAAAAAAAAAAAAAAAAAAAAAAAACAAACAAAAAAAGACATTTTAGTGTTTATTTGGTTAATAAAAAATGAATATTGGCAAATGTTTTTCTTCGCTTTGTCAATTACTCTTTCTTGGGAGCAATGCTACTGCATAAAAGAAAGCAGAGTTAACAATGGTTTCTTATTTTCCTGTTATTAGGAGCCTCACATTTTCCCAGACAGTCGATAACCACTGCTGGAAAGGACAGGCAAAGGGCAGCATTGATACCCAAACCAGATCCTTTAACCATGCAGCTACATTTACTGAACAAACTCCACAATTCTGCTTAGAAGTCCATGGAGCAATAAGAGGCTTATTGTTTTTCACCTGAAAGGCATCACCACACTCATATTTTCCTCCTGCTGCTGCTGCTGTAAGAGGAAACACAACAGCTTAAGAGCTTCATGTGGGAGCAGCGATCAATAAATAGGGTTGCAGTAACTTCAGTTGACTGCGCTGCCTCCCTCCTTACCCACCTCCTCTATAGCAGCTGCTTGGCCGCTGCTGCTCCTTCTCCAGCAAAATCGGTGCTAATTAGCTAATTACCTTGACGCAGGAGCCTGCGGGCTGACTCCACTGCTCTAGCTCTCCTGTCGTCAGCGAGGAGCTGCAGTTTCATCTCAGCGCGTGCTCCCACCTCCCTTCCGCGTCTCCTAAAATCACATAAAGGGAAAAAAAAAAATGCTGACTTTCCTCTAGTGATTATTTTTCTGTAAAATCAGATAGATCTCAGCAGAATTTCCCCGACAGGCTTTGACCACATGGCCATTACGCAAAAATAGTGATGCCCTTGCCCAAGTGGTACTTTTTCGGCAGGTTGGAGGAAGCGAGCAATAAATATTCTGGCTTTATGTATCTATAGACTAGATACTTCATCTCACACCAATCTAACAAGCTGACACGTGTCAGCAAACCCGTGTCGGGAGGATTAGTGTTCGTGTATTTGAAGGACATCGCTTGAGGTTCCCCTAGGTGGGCCCGGAGGTTAAAACCGAGGAGGTTACAGGACCTTCAGCTGCTGATATGTGGAATCAGAAGAGGCACTGGCTGTTCCGACGTGAAAATAAAACAGCTTTTAGGCAAAGGAAACAAAATAAAGCTAAAGCAGCCAGAAGCAGAAAGCCAGCTAAGCAGCAGGGAAGTCACAGACTGCTTTTGGAGTACATGTGACATGAAATTAAAGGCACAAAATGAGGGAGCAGTCGCCATGGGATGACAGCTTTTAGCCTAGAAAAAAAAAATAACAACAACTTCATGGTGAAGTAGAGGTTTTGTTGAATTACTAAATTAAAATCCTCTCCTTCAATTGCTCAAGAGCTGGGAAATTACACAAAAAGAAAGAAACAAAATGAAACCAAAAACCCCAGAAAAATGCTATTTATTTAGTGCATTTGTAGTATCTTCTAATACAACTGAGTTGCTTTGGGAGCTCTCAGGAGCCGTCTCCTGCCAGGATTCTTCAAACACCTGCAATGGGGGATCTGCATCTCCCTCTGGAGCACTTTTTCTTCATCTGGAGAGAGATCTGCATCTTTCGCTGCATCCTTCAATTGCCTGCAGAGAAAGGCCAGACTAACTGAGCTTAGGGGGCTTCGGAAGTGCAACAATTCCTTTTATCACCTTTACTTAGGGATGCCCACAAACTGCAGGGTGCAGCTGTAATATTCACCAGTCTTAAACGAAGTTCTTAAAAACTTTGGTGTTTTTTCAGAGCGTCTGCTTTGAAAATAAACAAACATAAACAAAACTGCTTTTATTCAGCGAAATGCTTCCATTGCAAATAGCCTTACAGCTTCTACTATGAGCAAAATGATTTAAATATTGCAAAAGAAGCCTTTTACAGAAGTAGGAGGAGTGAAGAACAAAAGGAGAATCGAACATATATTTTAGGGCACATATATAGTTTGAAATTAGGAGGTTGGTTATACCACAGTGTGCTGATGATAGTGTAAAATGCCCCAGTATTCAGGGAATATAAATAGCCACTTACTGTTTTGGTATTGATTAAAAGTAAGCTGGAAACTGTACATCATTCTAGTTATCATCTTTGCCTCTATGTGCGTACCTGGGGAGGGAGAGTTTTCTTAATTACCCTTCATTTTAACCACATGCAGACTTTTCATTAATTGGCACAAACTAGAAGCAAGTGCAACTCTATGTCATTCTAGTTTCCCTGCAAATTCTATCAAATGAGATATCTACACGTGTTTCTATGTATATCCATATGGTTATCTGCAAGAAAATCTGTTGTCTCGATTTAGCTAGCAAGAGATGATGCTTTTCCTTTAGTATTGCAATAATACATACAACTATTCCACTATAGCCATAGGGGAAATAGCTGTCCAACAGTTTTCTATATACCATAAAGTATTTAGTTTTACTAGAATGCGTATTTATTTTCTGGAAAGAAAGCGAGAGAGCATTAGTGCATTTCCATTTAGAAATACATTGGAATTTTTCAGCTTAGTCTATTTATATATAAAATAAAAGGTTTTCGATACATATAGAGAGCATCGCAAACACAGACTCAAACCCTTAAATCACAAAATGCCAGTTCTTATAAACAAGTTTCTCTCCTCTTCTTCTGCTTTTTTCCCCCATCCCAAGCATGCCCATGCATGTAAAGCTACGACTTCCAACTAGCAGTCCCGAGGCAAGAATTCAGAGACGAGTTTTAAATATATCAACAACCGTGTGCTTCTAGAGATAAGGGGTGGACATGGGCTCGTTTTCACATCATACAGCCTCAGATAAGGCCTTCTGGAACGTGACACTCATAATTTCTAGTGCATTTACCTGTTTCTAGAAGGTAGCTGGGCTCCTCGTGCAAGAAGGAATTAGGTGAATAAGCAGATCAGAACAAGGACTCTGCTCCTCCAGGCTTCCCTGGGCAGCACAACCTGCCTCCTCGCAGCTGCAAAGGGCAGAAACGAGGTGAAAATCCCCCAAAATACGTATCTAAAATAATGTTTAAAACACTAGCTGATGCCTGCCCATCAATTTGTCTCTACCAGTCTTCCTGGAAAAAAATCAACCTTATTTCTACTAGGCCATGCCTAATACTGTCTTCAAAAACAAACTGCAAAGTTAATAGGAAAGTGCAAATGGAAAGCTGCGTGTAGGAATGAGAAGAAAGCTGTTAAAATGGCCAGTTTGTAGCTGCTTTCCTGATGCCTCAAATAAGCAGTAACTTATTAACAATCTGAGTAATTTTATTTTACTGTGTTCTTGGAAATATTGAATTCTTATTGGTAATGTGCAACTTGGTCGTGCCTTTTCAAACGCCCAGGCACTGTTTGGAGTTTTCCAAGCAGAGAAAAAAAAGGATTATACATTCATGTAGATCAGACTGTTCCATTTTCGTCTGTCAATTTGAGGAGAAGAAAATGGTTAGAGTCCTAAATACGGCTCATTGCATTTGCCTTTTTATTGTGCTTGGAAGTTATCTATGACAGTACTTGCCACACTTAGGAGAAATTAAGAAGGCCATTCGTCATGCTTGGAACTAGAAATGAAGACAGAATAAATATAATGTGATGACAAAAGTAACAAGCTACTAAAACATAGAATACCAATGCAGGTGCTTCTGTTCTTTCACAGCAGAGTTGATACTGTGCTATTTTGATCCAAGGTTTTCAGGCAAAAGGGACTGTAAAGGAACATTCAATTATCTTGTACAGTCAATCCAATTCATTATTACTGGGATATTTACCGTTGGTCGGTTGAAATATCAATAGAAGCTGCAGTAATCACTGAAAAGAGGGGATTATCAGCAGCAAACTCTGTGCTTAAGAGCCTTGACTCGCGCTGCTCCAACCCGAGATGCTACAAGGCAGCCTCCTTTGATGGGTCTTTGTTGCAGCCCACGCAGCCCCAGCCTGCTGGGATCACGCTGCTCTGCAGCTCCTCGGATCAATCCGCTGGGGAAAGGCTACATTCCTGGAATGGCTGGGAATTGAGAGGCAGCCAAAACCCAACCTTGATCACGTCCACGAGCTGGAACCCTCGCGCCTCCTCGAAACGCCCGCGAGATTGTTAGAAGGGAAGGAGGACTCTTCCCAGGTCACGGCATTCTCCAGAGAACACGAAAGGGGTGACACGTGGTTCATCTGTCAAGAAAAAGAAAGAAAAAATCAAAAAATTGTAGTTTCATCCTGATATTCTGGTTTCATCGTGCTCTTTGCACATGTCTCTATCCATCCAGTTGCATTCAACATTAGTGTGTACATGGCACCAAATAATATTTACGAGCATAATTGCAGAAGACTGAAATATTGAAGTGTTTATATCTCTACAACATTATTTTAGGCAAGAGCTCTGTGCTCCCAGGCAAATGAAAAGGGATCTGCTCAACGTCGAACCCTGGAACTGCAGTAGAGCAGCAGCCAGCAAGAGTATTTGGCCCCAGATAGCATCTTCAGGCATCTAAATATTAGTGTGATCAACATCATATTTTCATCCAACTTTGAGGAAAAAAAATGTGAAATCAATATTACAATTGACAATAAAACAAAGAAAACTCTGGGATACAAAAAGGATTAATTACGTGTTATGGTAAAAAGAATAAAATTGGGTGACCTAATAATATCTGAAACTGTAATGTCCTCGTTGTTCAAAAACTTGAAACGTTGGCTCCTAGTTTTTATTTTCCCCTCCTTTCACTTGCTCTTAAAAAGTCACATCTCCCTGGGACTCAAAGGAGACTAACAAAAATTTCTTTTTTCTTTTACTTTCGTGTTCGGCTGGCACTGCACAAACACCACCTTCTCTTATGGAAATTATTGGGTTTTTTTTGTTATTTGGGGGGACAGAAAAGGCAAAGGAATGTAAGTGACAACCAAAGTCACAGTGCCACAATAAAATTGCCCTCATTCTCAAGGTACCATCACAAATGTCACTTTTAGGTCCCCATTGAGATCAATGTGACTTTCCTGGCTATATGTCCCTTGCTGTCACTGTTAGATTAATGGTCCAGGTCAGCTGTGCTCAATATTTACTGGCTTTTTTCTCTTTACCTTCAAGGTTAGAGCAGACATCTGAGCCTTCCTCGCCTGACCTTACCACGCGGGGACAAAAAAAGGGGAAACTTTCCACTTTTAATGTTTTGCAGTGCATTCTTGTCAAAAGTTTGGCTTTAGCTTGCCTTGCAACAATGGCTAATACTGTGTTTTCAGGACTTATATTCGCAAAAAGAGCCTCACTTTTTCATTTAATCACAGGCCCACAAACTATCTACAACTATCTATAACTTTTTATTGCTGCTCTGCCTCATTCCCAATTTTCCTGACTATCAGGAAAAGAAGATACTTGAGATACTACTTCCTAGCTTCTCCCATAAGGAGCCACCCAATACTGTGAAAGTGCTCAAGATTGATTTAGAAGCTGTTCTATAAGCAATAAGTTCTATATTACCTTCTAACTCTCTATATTGCGTAGATTTATGATCTTGTTTTTATTAAATAGATTTATGACCTAATTTCCCTGAGTCCAAAATACAGATAATGTCCATAGGCACCTTGAGTATACTTGGAGCTACCTCTTACTAAATTAAACATTGATTTTTTTTTGTCAAATT
Source organism: Crypturellus tataupa (assembly GCA_034781795.1). Taxonomy (NCBI): domain Eukaryota; kingdom Metazoa; phylum Chordata; class Aves; order Tinamiformes; family Tinamidae; genus Crypturellus; species Crypturellus tataupa. The sequence goes on from JAWLRI010001064.1 coordinate 161,892, forward strand.
CTGAAATTTATACTCTTTAAAGAAGAAAGATACTTTCTGCTAATTAAGATTGTCACGCAGATGTGACCTATTTCACAGTTTTTAATATATTTTCTGCCTGGAACTTGACATTTTTCAGGATCCATGTTTACATTCAAGATGTAAACATGGATCATTCAAGATGTACATTCAATATAAAGAATTTTAAATTTAAAATACTTTTAAGGAAATGCAGTCTTAAAGTAATTGGAATTTATTTCTTCTTCACTAGAATTCTACAGTGTATCATGAACCTTTATTTTGTATTTATGTTGAGTCCCAGGTCTTCAGCTGTTGCAGAATAGATTGATTTTACCCGGTGTGAACAGCAGTTTGTTAATTTATACTCGGTTGAAAAATCTAGCTGCTTATATACCATTGTCTTAAAAGAAGAAGAAAAATATTTTAACATCATTTAGGTACAGCTCTGAATGTAGCATCTAAATGTAAAATCAATGTACTGCCTACATAGTCCAAAATGGCTTATTTCAAGAGAAGCGAGACTCCTCCGCTTACCACCAACGTCAAGGTCAGATATTTTAGGATTTAGAAAAATCCTTTTGGATACGTGGACTTTCCTATAGAAAACCAGGACATTATAGGCTTATTGTGCAGCTCAAAGTGCCGCATAAACGGCTCATTCACTTCCACGAGCCGCATCCAAATCCCTCCTACTGAGTAAATTAGAGGTTCCTAGAATTGCTGCGTTATTGATGGCAGAACGACGATTTAGAGCCATTTCCATAGCTCCTATAGCACGGTTCTGTCTTCTAAATTATGTCTCGCTGAAATACCTGCTCCGGGATGAATATTAAGCCATATGCTAAAACCCACTGGGAGAAAGGACAGTTTGGTGATAAATAACCGCATCCATCCTCTTAGCCTGCTCTCTCTGTTAACGAAATGTTAATACCACTTTGAAGACACAAGAAAAATCTATGCATTGCTGGACACTTTAATATTATTGATATCTGTCATGAAAGAGACAGGGGGAAAAAAAGAATCCTGGCAAATTGAATTTAATAGTTAGGATGAAAGGAATTACGTCGGCAGTTCAATTGCTCGGAGATAATTAGAGGCAAATTAAGAAAAAGAAGCCACTAATATTTCCTGGTGACGTGTCAGATCTCCAGTCCCCAAGCACCTCACCTGCCCACCACAATTAATACCCAGGAAGACTCTGACTTAATTTGCACTCAACAATATGTAAATACAGGCTGGTGTTTATAGCATTATGTTGCTAATCAGCATATTAAAGATGGTCGCACGCATAGCACAATAAAATCCAATTTATTTTGTGTGTGCATGAGCTGTATTAAGGCATACATTGCCTAATTGGGTAGGCAGAACCAATCTAACACATTACCCGGCGTTTGCTACAGTTCTCTCTACTTTGAATCTTTCAGCAACACGCCGGTTATCAAAGCCCCGGAAAACATCAATTCACTGGCATTAATTTGCTAAATGCTTATTTTTCCTCATTAGAATAAAATTACCTTAGTATTTAAATACCTGGTTTCATCAGAGCACCAGAATGGTGTTCTGGTTTCTCATTTTTTTGGCCTGTATCGATACTTTCATAAAATCAGTTCATTTTTAACCAAACCCTAACTGCAGCAACTAGTGTTATAAAAATAAGTTCCTCAAGAGACCCTGAGGCATATTACATTAATTTGTTTGTCTGTCTCTTTATAGGAATACTTCCCTTTAATTAAGGAGATAAGACCAGTTTTAATAAAGTCTTTCTAAAACATGAAAGTTGTGATTTACTTCTATTAAGAACAAAGAATATTTTAGCAAGTCCTCAGCAGTCCTTTTTAAGCCAGATGCTCTAAAAACGTCTCACTTAAAGTGACAGGATCTTTCTGAAATCTACTTATTTAACCTGAAACATTAATCTACGCGAGAAATTTAATCCCTTTCCAGAAAGTGAAGGTAAGCTCCATGCATCACATAAGCCTCAAAGTAGGGAGGTATCTAAATATTTTGTTGTTTTTCAGGAGGAGGAGGGGTATAACTCATATTCTGGGGGAAAAAAATAGGGGGGCAAAAAAAGGAAGGAAAAAAGGGGGGGGAAAAGGGGGG
>JAWLRI010001064.1:164094-190956 GCA_034781795.1 Crypturellus tataupa
AGGGGGGAAAAGGGGGGAAAGGGGGGAAAAAGAGGGGGGAAAAGGGGAGAAAAGGGGGGAGAGAAGGGGGAAAAGGGGGTAAAAAGGAGGGAAAAAAGGGGGGAAAGGGGGAAAAGGTGGAGATGGAGGGAAAAGGGGAAAAAAAGAGGGAAAAGGGGGGAAAAAGAAAAAAGGGAAAAAAGGGGAAAAAAGGGGAAAAAAGGGAAAAAAAGGAGAAAAGGGAAAAAAAGGGAAAAGGGGGGGAAAAGGAGAAAAAGGGAAAAGGAAAAAAATAGTTAGGATGCTGTGGTCCCTTTCCTAGAAAGAAGAGTGCAGTGATTTAAATAGTGATTTAGATAGAAATAGTGATTTAAATCAGTGAATCACGGCATCGCCAACCACTCTATGGACACAGAATGTCCATCTGGACACGTTGCTAAACATTCAGGTTTAGCATTGTGGTATGACGAAAAAGAGCTGTTATTAGACTTCTCTGGTGTTCTCATTGACTTCCAAAGGAAATTTAAATCTATAGCTGCAAACAATATTTTTACTAATTTTTCTTAACAGGTGTAGGAAAAACAGCAGCAAAATTTTCAGAGGATTGCGTAGTGCATCGTTGCTAAAACTGGAAATGATACATATGGTTGTTCTCTTTATTTTAAGGAATGGAGGGGAACACTAAACATCCTAAATTAAAGAACTGCAAGTGGAACTGGTGCGGTGTGTCAGAATCCACGAGTTCCTCATATCTTCCTTGAAGAGTGTGAATAGAGTTTCCTGAAAAGATACTGCAAATTTTGTTTAGCAGAATTCTAATTCCTGCATAATCCCTAACAGATAGCTTTGAGGACAGCATTTTTGCTGCATTCAAAATACAGGAAACTACAAGCAACTTTGCTGTATCCTTGTAAAAAGCAATCATATATTAGTAAAATATTCCTAGATTTCCATATTTTCATAAAAATAATTTGGTTCTACTTACTAAACACCCTCAATCTACTTTCTGGCCATAAAAAGAAGCCTGATTTCCCTACAGATACTTGCGGGTTTGATTTTAAGCAAAAATAGAAGAGCCTGGTAAAGCCAGTGCATATTTTTTTATCTTACAGCCTCACATTATAATGGTGTTCATAAGCTCCCTAGGAGGAAATGAAACAGTCATCGCGAACCTTTGAAGTTTATCTTCAAGAATTTCTGGGTCTGCAAAAATTAAGAGAGACTTTAATTTACATTTAAATTTGTTATCTTGAATTTAGCAGGACATGTGAGTAAGCAAGGGCGACCTTTCTCTTTTTCCCTTTCTTCATTTCTTTTTTTTTATAGGTTGATGGAACAGTCTCTGCATGTTACTGCAGTAACACAGTTAGGAGTGAGGTTTTAAAACAACTCCTCCCTGAGCCGGTGCTCTAGATTTGCGATCGACTGCACCTCTAAATGAAAGCGAGAAACTTTTTCACCCATCAGTAACAATATTAAGTATGACTAGAGTCACCCAAGCTCCACCTGAAGGTAAAGGAAATTATAAAGTTGAACTAAGGAGGAAAGGGAGGGAAGAAACCATCGTAACTCGGGGTTCAGTCGACCATCTGGGTTCAGATCCCCCTTCCCTCCCCTCGGGTCGGGACGCTGCCTGAGGTGACTCGAGACGGAGAGCCCTCTCCATCTTCTGGGGTGAGTGATGATTGCACAGTTGTACTTCAGAGCTGGCTCCAAACCCCACACTGTAGCAGAGAATTTCCTGTACTGACATCCCAAACCTGCTTTGGAAATGTTGCCTTTGAATAAACCCTGCCGTTCGTGACCTCAACCACTTGTTTGCGGAGGTGACTGGACCTATGGTCAACAGACTGGTCATGAGTCCGATACTGCCAGACCAGGGCATATAGCTAAGAGTATTTGATATGTCCTTCCCTCCAGACCACGACGACTTTCAAATTGCACCATTTTACCGAGCCTTGATGGCCCCTGTTTCCCCTCTGAACGCATCGGCACGATGCCCTAGCGCTCCCCTTGCTAACCCAACCAAACCCCACCGTGCACTTTCTTGCCTCCGTTTTCATCTTTTTATTGGTTGCCCCAGCTTGAATCCGTATGATGAATTGAGGTGCTCAGATAAACTGAGGTGCTCAGATAAATGCCACCAAGACCTACTTCACCAGCCTCCTCAAGACCTTCTAAAGTAGCCTAAGGATTTTGCAAATGAGGATCTAATCAGACTTCCATAGGACTCCCCAAGTCCTTCACCATTAGCACTAAAGATATCTAAGCAACTATTGTAGTAAAAAGTTAAATAAAGGGTAAAAAGGTAGGAAAACAGATAATTTTCTCAGTTGAGAGTGATCTCCAGAGGATTTTGACCCTGTTGTGTGCTGAATAGCAGGTGACAAAATTTGCTGATGGTCTAAAGTTATTCGGAGTAGAAAAGATGAGACCTGATGGCAAAAAAAAAATATGAAAAGAGCTTATGACACTGAGAAGCTTTGTGTCAAAAGGTAGATAATATTCAGTGTAGAATAATATATGTTGCACATAGCAAAGTCCTTATTCGGAACTAAAGTAATGGGCTGGAGATGACCTTTACCAGGAAAGTAATCGGGATTATGATAGATAACTCCAGGAAACATTAGCACGGAGCTCAATAGCGGTCGAAGAGCAAATCAACTCTTGGCAATTATTTGAAAAGGAGAGAGAAACTAAACAGGAACCGCTTCCATAAACTTTTAGAATAGCCCATTTCACTGAAATCACGTTTACAAAGCTTGCAGAAACCTTAAGCAGAATTGTGCTTTATATATATGAGCTACAAGGTCAACGTATTTAGAAAAGTGTTGTCAGATTTCTCTACTTTTCACCAAATCCTGTGACACAGGAGGAACTTTAAGAACTGTTAGTGCAAATTAGGAACATAGAAGATCACCTAAGTGTCCTGGAAGAGGCATTTTTACAGGGCTGGAGGGTGAAAGTCCTTTAGCGACGCTCAGCACCACAGTTGAGAGGAAAATGAGGAACATCCTTGCCAAGAGAAGCCAGAGAGGCATTTTTAAGCAGGCAGCCTGTAATTATCTGCTTGAAATTAAGCCACGGCATTGCAGCTCTCACCTCTGCTCTTCAAAAATGTACCAGGAGATCTGCTAAATGACTACAAGTGGTCAAGACCTCGGTTTTGTACCTCACTCAACAGCGCGGTGGGAAGGGATGTCACCTCAGCACTTAAAAATCTCATTTGTTTTACTTGCGGCTCGGGAATATTTTTAAGCTTTCGCTTTTTATTGATTTGTTCTTAATAGTCCGGGAGAAAGAGAGGTTCCATAAAAAAGTATTGCAGGTAAAAAATAAATGATTTTTCTGCAACATAAAATAGTATTGGCACCAGAATGCGAAAATCTTGAAATATTAGTGTTTTAAGATTATGGAGGAAAAAAATGAAATTGGAAAATGGCTAATATTCACTCAATATTAGAAGATGTTTTTGTATTTTATATACATATGGCCAGAATACAAATGGACTGGCTTTTCACTAGGTGAAAATAAAACTGTACTTTGTTCAGCCATAATAATGAGTGGCAAATAAAAGAATTTTTAACAGAGAACAACAAATATCCCAGATGTAAGGCATGCTTGTGTATATTTTACAACAAATAAGGCAAATGCCACATCTCTCATCTTTTATTCCTTATCACAGAATTAGCTCCATCAACAAATATCTGCAAGCTAGTGACTCCCCATTTTAATTACACTCCTTCTGAAATCTTCTGTGCGCGCTGTAATATTGAGAATGGGAAGCAAACAAACAGAAAATGCCCAAAAGCAGAGAAAAGCACAGATCAAACCCAAAATCTCTCCAAGCAACGAGAGTTAAAGAGGAGATTCTGCACCAGCAGATAGCTGGGAATAGACAGGGATAGATAGACAGGGAATTTGATCTTGGGCTGGATTCTTTTACTCTATGGATGCCATCAGTTACACCTGAAATAAATAAATAAAATATAAATAAATAAAAATGCAGAGATGAAACCCGATCCACAGAGATGTGGACCCCAGTGCTTCAAAAGGGGTCCTAGAGAAGTCAGAGGATTAATGGCAATTTGGCAAATGTAATTTTCAATTAACCTTTATCTTAAAGAGTAGGCTATATAATACGCTTGGCCATCAGTTATAGCTAAATTTCTAGCCCTTTTCTGTATATTCTTTATGTGCGCTATGAATTCTTCAAGTATTCAAAGTTTTGAACCTTGAAATCAATTGCTGAGCAGAACTAAAACTGGAAAAGGAAGACTCGGAATATCACAATTTGCACCTCCTCTACAGCGGAAACCAAAATATTAGAAGACAACAACACATATATATAACAATAGTACCTGGAAAGATTCTAGGAAAAATTCTCAAGGCTTAATTTTGTTGAATATAATTTAAAAACAAAGCCCCACCATAAGTAAGGTTCTAATTCCCAAGGCTCTTGGAAGCATCTAGAATCAGTAAATGACCTACGACCATCTCCTACCTCCATCACTTTGAGCCTACTGCATATTTGTTAGTAAAAAACACGAGCTTGGACTTGCTCCCTCATTTTTGGGGATCTGAATGGACTAGAAGCAGTCCCATCACTTCCGAAACTTCTGCTGAAGTGGCAGGGGCATAAAAAAAATGAAACACAGCAATAGTGTCCATTAATTTCACATTATTCCACACTTGATCCTCTCCTTCTGCTTCACTAATCCCTCTGCTCCCGGAGGTGATGACTCAACCAGGTTTGCTCTTTTTCCGACAACCCTTTTCCTCCCTGACTACCCAAGCATCAGAGCCTTATTCCGATTTTCATACAGCCTGTGCAGGAGATTTCATCCCCCTCGCAGAAGTAGTCGCATGGGCATAATAAAAACACTTACATTAGCATTGTAATTCTGATCAGGGGTGCATATGGGCACAAATACCTTATTTTTACCCATTTCTTTGGCTTCGGTTTCCCTATAGGTCCGTCTCGGAGCATCCGCATGGACACGCTGAACTAGCAGGGCTGCTTCTGTGGGCACCTCACTGAGTTCATTGAGCCACGCTAGAACAAGGCAAAATAAAACTCCTCTGTGCATATAAAATATTTAAATAAAACCAGGCTCTTGCAAACACAATTTCTCTGGAATAAGAGGGGCAATCTCATGTAGTAATTATTGCTACAGAATGATGCCCAGAACGTGTGTACATGTCTATTTAAAAGGCAATGTTTTTTTCGGAAAAAATAATATTCTCTCAAAAAAAACTCTAGTATTATCTTCTCAGAGCTGGGTACCTCGATGAATTCTGCCTACTTTTCTCCCCAAAGCAAGCAATCCTGCTGGAGACTGTGGGGTTCTGGTTTATTCAGGAACATCCTGCTACAAAACACTGCATGTGGCAACCCTGTCCCTTGCAGGGGGACCCATCCCCTGGCCCCATCTACCAGGAACCTTCTATATAAATACATGTTCAGAAGCAGGGAGAGAAACAAGCAAGTCATTTCTAGAGCAAAGCAGTCTTCACCAGCAGGCTAAATATTTTTACTCTGTTCCACACAGCCTGTTCCATGAATTTATTAAAAGCGGCTCCATTTGGCTTGGGGAAGAACAGCTTTCAGGCAGCAGAATGGTTCTGGGACACCAAGTCCTCTGTCAGCTCCTGCTCTACATTTGGGTAACGTTCTCCTGAAAGCAGAGCCCTGAGCTCCTCCAGGCTCTATTTATAATTTTCCATCAATGGGATTTACAGGGGGACTTCGGGTCATCCTTAAATACCGTGATCCCGATGACGCTGACCTAGTATAGTCAGGATTTTTTCAGGTGAGAATGGGACATTAGCTTGGCCTGCATAGGGAGGAAAGTAGTGGAATTTCTGGTTTCGATGGATAATCAAAACGAATAGGCTTTCTTCCCCTTCAGCTAAACATGCCCCCTGAACAAGTAGCCACGTGTTTCTTATTGACTTCCCTAAGGCAACGTCCTGAATCCGACTAACAAAACTGATAATTGCCCAATATTTCACAGGCTGGAATTTGGAAGGGTTCTCCTGCAAACGGGATTGATTTTCTACCTACAGTAACAATTGACATTTTGGTTTCTTAATTACTTTTCTCTTGTTCTCGACATGGCACGAAGGTTTAGTTTCATGCTTCCAATAGAGTTAGCTGAGCACTGAATTGCAAAAACTAAAAATCTTTTTAAAACTACGTGCATTGATGGCTTCAGAACACAAATATCCCATTAAAAACATTTGAACTTTAGAAATATATTTGTCTTTCAGAGAGGAACCAACGTTAATAACCCAAGCACAGAAAAATAATGCAAACAACTTACAAATTAGCAGTCAAAATTCACTGAGAATGTCTTATCTGGACAAACATTTTAGCTGACTTTTAAAATATTTTTTGGCATTTCCACAGCATCTTTCTCAAGGCACCAGCAGATTTCTCCAAATACTCCAATTCCCCTCTCCAAAAGCACCAGCGAGGGATTAAAGAAGAGCTCTGCTGCCCACCAGAACGGTTTCTTGTTGGAGATAACGACCTGATGGCATCAAAACCTGCTCTGGGGACTCGAAACAGAACTGGCAATCACACAGGTCAAGCAACAGCTGTTTTTCTTCTGACCTACATGCTTGGAAATTGGAATTAAAAGCAGAAAAAGAAGAAGAGCGGTTCTTTTTTCCTGAAGGACTCTAGTTCTCTTATGTTATCTCTAGCTATTCCTGTTTTATAAATAGCTCAGTTTTAAATATCCTCTTCTTCCCCCATCACTTATTCCTATTTAGGTAGAGCAGCTTGGCATACAAACTCAGTTCTGAAATATGTTTCGTATTCAGATGGATTTGGCTAGATTCTGATATAAAAGGCTATAATAGATGTAGGATCAGGTGCCCTTATTAGCCCCACGGCACGTGGTGCATGCTAAATATTTACAATGTGTAAGTTCATCTGGTGGCGACAACACCCAGAAGAGCCAGGTCCAAAAAAATTGATAGGTAGGAGATAGGAGAACTGTGACACCTCTTCCAAACGGGTGCAAAGAGACCCAACTAAAGGACAGTTAAGGTAACGGGTAAGATATCCATCAAAAAAAAAAGAGAAAAAAAGAGAAAAAAAGTACTCGACTAGAGGATAAACCACATTCCCCTTTGAATGTCCTTCCCCTCAAGGGAAGCCACGGGAAGAGCAATCTCAGCCCTCCAAGACGTGGCTAATTTAAACGAGGAACTAAAACGCTGTTTATCGACAGCGTGAGAGACGAGCGAGCGCCAGGGGATTTAATGGGGGTATTACTGCTTTGATCCCCGCTGCTCAAAGCGATAATCCATGAGGTTTAATATTCAAGGGCCTGATTGAAACTCTGGGAGCTCAAGTGGATTAGAAGGCACGATTGATAAAAGGAGATCTTTAATTAGACAACCACTTTATGGGAGATTTCTCTTATGAATATTAAGGAGGTTTGCAAAACCATCAGAAGTTATTTATAAAGCAGACTTAACTCAAGGTATATGTTTAATCCAAAAAAATCTCACTACTGAGAGAAAAGTACCTTTTTTTCTCCTTAAAATGCATACAAAGTCATGGGATATGCATATCCATGCTCTAAAACTGATGTTTGGTGATGCACAAATCTCCAGCCTAGCAGGCCCATTATGTATGAAACACACTGTACAGTTTGCAACTGCAAAGTCAACACCACAACTAATCATTTTACTTAGTTCAAGCGATCTAAGCTGCAAACACGTTAAGCTTTTATTCTGCAAAAACCGAAATTTACCTTCCCCTTGTCTCCATGTACTAATTAGGCTGCTGGTTCCTACTTGCTTAGCAATATCTTATTTCTCTCCTTTCTTGCTATGAACCCATGTAAGACAGAAGCAGTAGTATGTGCTTATTAGCCACTATTACATACATTTTTTTTTCTTTTCCTCCTCCTCACAGGAATGATGTCTTTGGTCTTTTACTAAATACATGTCTATATTAGCTACTGCTTTGTAGCCTTCTTTTTGTAAGATCACACTCTTACCTTCATCTTACCCAAGTTACTCCGTGGCAAACTGAAGAAGGGGCTTTTTGTTTGTTTGTTTTTAAATGCAAGGCAGGAGAGGCAATGGGAGGGGAAACCCAAAGATTTGTAAGCGTCAAAAGCTGTAGCAAATGCACTGTAATGAGAACGACCTTCTCAGCAGCTTGATTTCCTTTCTTCCTTCAGTAAAACAACACCAGCTGCAGCTGTTTCTTGCTTCATTTAGTTTGGCATCCTACAAATAAAGCTGACTGCAGCAGAAATATTTTCAAAAAATGTCCTTTGCATACGGAATTTTTTTGTCCCAGGCTTCAGTTGAGGCAACTGCTTTGACACTTCCTCAGTAAAGGAGCCTATAAGATATTGGAAGATATTGGAGCACAGCTCCGGATTGCTGCCCCCAGATTTATACTCATACATTGTGTTTTCGTAAAGCCCTTCCTTGCTTCCAGGACTTGGAAATAACCTCATATATGCAGTTAAAACAGCTAAAAATTTAATTGATACTTATGTCATCGGAATTGGGCATAGCCAGGTCACACAAGTTACTAAATATGCCTTAACAGCCTGCGGCAATTTCACATCCTGCATGTGCAGCAGTTAGCAAATGTGTCAAGAAATTCCCCTCTGAAGAGCGGCCGAGCAGGTTGCTTCAGGATTAAAGCCTTTTCTTCCCCTCATTTTGCAAAAACCCTGTGAGTCTACAAAATACCGCCTAATGAATGTGGAGTTGAGGGAATGTTCAGCGTAGAGGGAAGTAGCTTGTATATATGGACATTTTCTTGGATAGAATTGCCAAAATTGCACAGTGCTTTCAGCTGGTCATTGCATTTCAGATCTTACTATATTGGATAAAATAATCAGAATGGCCACAGGCATCATGCTACCAGGAAGTTTCCAGGAGCACTTTAAGTATCGACTAAGATCTTGTTTGGGCATTTTTAAGGTTAATGTTTTCAAAAATACCATAGGGTCATGCGCCTTCCCCATGCTGCATGTTAGGAAAAGCGAAATAAATTTGTCTTGTACTTTAAATGTGAAGTGACCAAGCATGAGCTCTGCAGCTCCAGGCAAAGCTGGGGATATTCTCTCACCTGGGATCAATTCGTAGCAGAATCTGCTTTCCAGACCAGAAAAAAAAAAAAAGAAATCTTTAATGGAGGAAAATATGTTTTTTTATCTGCCAAGTGAGAACTTGTCTTTTGTGTGGACCCTGTTTGTTATCAAGGACACACAGAAAAGCACTAATTAGATCCTGTGGGCCAAAGAGTAAGGGGAGAGAGACAGCTTTGAACAGGAAAGCCATTTAAAAGGCAATGGAAAGAAAGCATGAAAATTTTAGGAATTAAAGGCTCAAAGTTCTAAACATCACAAAAGTTTGGCTTTTTTTTTTTTTTAAACATCTCTGCTTCCCTCCTTTAACTGTATTCTCAATGTGATTTGCTTCTCTTGGACATCTCACTCATGTCTTATATGTCACCTTTTGGCATGATCTCAATCTAAAAGCCACCTTTTAAACTAAATTCTCATTTTCCCATTTCTTAATGAGATTCTTCCTTGATTACTTTAAATCACAGGTTATCCCTAAGCGAACTACAGTCCATAAACACATACTGGCAGGTAAGAGAACCCCCAAGCAGATGATGCTCTCAAAAGTGACCCTTTTTTTTAGGATGCGGCTGGGAGCAGACATAAGAGCTGTTTACAAGCCATAAATATCAGTTAATGTGAACACACAAGTTTAAACTGCATGTAATTGCCTTTAATTATCACCATTATTTGTTTGGTTTTTAAATATAACTCCTCTTAAGGTTCACTGGATGAACTACTACTCCTGTTTGGGGGATATCTTCCTCCATGCTCTTCTGTGAACAATTTTCATCCCCAAATCACTGAATTTTTCTCTGCCTTTGAAGTATATGTTATCATAAAATCAAAATGAGGGTTGTATTTTGCTCCTGTAGAAATTGGTGCCTTGAAAGGCAGCATGAAAGCTGTAAGAATCCATAAGGCTTAAAGCAGCCCTTCATTTTGTTAGGGATGTGTTATTGTGGCGCCGCCAAAATGTCAAAAAATCCCAAGTGCTGTCAGCATCCTCAAACACATCCTCAAATGGTTGTAACTGTATTGGTGAATGCAACTTTCCTTCCTAGCAGAGTGCACAATGCAGAAATGTAAAGGTCACAGTGACCTCCAAAAGCCTTCGGTTTAATTTAAATAAAAACTTCCTGCAGTCCCAGGGAAGCTGTTGTAGCAGCTTCGGATTACAAAGCTTCAGATTCGTGTAAAACAGAGTAAAATCAAGACCCTCTTGACAGTCTGGGATAAAAAAACACACATACAAACCCCAGAAAATCACGAGAAAGAATATAGGGGTATATTTGAACTTCGGGTTTTACAGCAGAGTTGTAATCCCGGAGAGAGCTGAGCTAATATATTTTCCCTGTCTATTTTCTTGTCGAGTGGAATGAACAACCAGAGCAAACATGAAACAGAAGCAAGCAGAACAGCTTTACATAAATGCTCGCTCGCTGGATGTCTGAGGAATCGGCAATGCCGTTTTATGTCCCGCTGCCTTTAAGGGGAGAAATACAACATCTGGCGCAGATCGCTGCTTTGCGCCTCTCGGTGCACAAACAGAAATAATGAGGAAAATAATGAAGATGATAAAATAGCAATTCGGAGGCAGAGGGAAAACACTTTTGCTTCAGTCAGCATTTTCAATGATAAGCCAAGGACGTCGGTGCTTTGGCAGCAGTTGGATTTATACCACCTCTGCAACTGGGTTGCTGCACCAGACTTGCAGGGTGGCTGGAGATGTGGAGCGTCGCTTCATTCCTTGTTGACCCTGCAAAATTCGCCTCTGCTCTCTTGTTTAAGTGCTCTACAAGATCTGGTGAATTTTTCTGAATGAAAACCCAAGACAAGAAATTAAACTGCATTTTAAGGGCCTGGTTTGCAGCATTTCTTTTTATTTAATTGGTAGAGAAAAGGGAGGATCTATTTTTTCCCTGTTGTCTAGCAGTCCCTCCAGCAAGCAGACACTGATGAAATGATACCTTGGACATGGCACTACTGCCGTTTTCATTTTTCTTTTTGCTGAAGCATTTCAGAACTCAAATCCCCAAAGCAAGAAGCACAATGGCAGTAATCCCCTTTCCCTTCCTCTTTTCAAAAGATATGAGCAGATCAGATACTGTATTTTCATTAAAAAGACAGAAACTGGCCTTCAGCTGCCGTCCTCCTTCCTACTGCACCTTGTTCATCAGATCGAAAGCTGCAAGGTGCGAAGGGAAATGCAGCTCCGTGCTTTCTCGTAGCTGCTTTTGGTAGTAAACTCAGCCAAAAGTTCCCAAATGCACAAGTTCTCCCGAAATCTCCCTCTGCGCCCCAGAAACGCTGTCAAACAATCTGAATCCTTCCTAAACATGAACAAAAAGCACTGCTTGAATAAAAAATACTTGCTGCTTCAGACTGTCAACTATATTGTTAATGCTCATGGTGAAAGAAGTATTTGGGGTTTTGTTTTATTTTGTTCTACTCCATCCATTCCCAGGCAAAGCTAATAAATAGGATTTTTACATCAATCATAAAGCAGAAAGCTTGCACCAAGCAATGCTTCAATCCATAAGCGAAGCAACACAGTGAAGACCATGAGTATTTCAGCATCCTGCAGGGCCCACATGGAAAGGACTCGCAATATAAAATTGTGACTCACACTCACATAAGATTGTGCGCCCATAAATGTAAAAGAAATATAAAATGGTGCAATAAAGCAGAATACCCGTGATCCATGGCAGCACTGAGGGGCTCCCAGGTGCGATGATGCCACAGGCTCGCTGTGATACAGAACTCCAGAGCAAAAGAGAGCATTTCTCTTTCAGAGAGTTCAACCTGAAAATAAAAAAGACAGTAAGCAGTAAGTGAATAGTAAAAAACAGGTGAGGAACAAGAGAACTAAACTATTTTAATCAAAAGTGTGCGCTGTTGATGCAAGAAATCCATTGGGGTGACAGCCTCTTGTAAATTAATGCTTTTGCAACTTCAAAGGCTAAGCATAATTCTACATAAAAGAGAAGGAGAAAGGCATTTTTTTATATCTCCTCCATCTGCATAAAAGCCATCTGCAATCAATTACTGAATATAACCCTAAAAAGGGAATTAGACCCCACGCAGACCCATGTAGGTGTATAGAACTGGTAACACAATCATGAAACTGTGAGTATTCAATGATGAATTTCTAGCCAGGTCCTAGCAAGAGGTTTTAACACCACTGAAAGATGTTAGTGTGTCTTGACAGCATATTGTAATTTCTCTTTCTTCCCTTAAAAAAAGGGATGGTTTTAGAGAAGAAGATGGCTCACTGGAGAAGCAGAATAATGCTGATGTCTTGAGATTGGTAGGATTGGGAGCACCATAACATAAAGATGGGAATCGAAGAAAGGCAAAAACACAGCAATGTTTTCTCAGCAATTTGCTGCTCATCGTAGCCTTTGGTGAATCTACATCCCAATTTCACAGCATCTAACATGTTAACTATTCCCCATTAAAAACAAGACTGAAAAAGAGCTGCATTAGTATCCAACCAAACAGTAAAGAAACCTCAAATACTACCAAGGAGCTTCACGTGCATTAATGCATGTGTAAAGAGCCCACAGTATTTTAGGTCATCAACTCTTTTTCTTTTTTCCCCCCTAAAGTGAAAAGTCACTTCTCATATGTCAGCTTCAAACCTGCCAAAAACCCTTTGCATGAAAAATTAAAAACAACCCATAAGTTTAAAAGGGAGCCGTGCCATTTATTATTGAGGACCTCTGTCAAGACTGAAATCTTGTACATTGCTGCTTTCATTAATAACAATTTTTCTGAGCTATTTGCTGCCAATACATGACAAAAAAGGCTCAAAGGCCTCGGTGCCTTTGCAGTTCAAAAGATTCTGAAGTCAGACCACTTATTTCATCCACTAAACGCATGAATTTACAACTCCAGTGTTGCACAGCTCAGCTGGTAAGTTTGGGCCTTTCTTTTATATGAAACTCTAAAGATTGTGCGAAGTTTTGACAGGTTGGGGGATTAAATGTAGACAATGGGATTGAAGTTGCTCAACTATACATGCACGCATATATATATATATATATATATATACACAGAAGACAGCATGACAGCATGTAGTGTTATAACTGTTGCTATGCTTGATTAAAAGTGAAGCTGAAAAAGAAATGAAAGGAAAACATTCAAAACCCAAAGTTATCTTAAATTTTCCCTGTTACCCCCAGAAATACTAAAGACAGACACCCTGGAATTCTCTTTACATCCCCCGGTTGTTTTATCTTCCCTCTGTGGAAGTTAAACTTGGAGGAATAATATTCTATATGACAGGATAACAGATGCAGCATCACATGTGGATCTGTCTTTTTTTTTTTAATTCAAATCTCTATTGCCATCATTACAGTGGACAATTAAAATCGAATCTGAAACCTGTTATAATAATTAATTTCTTTCTTCAGATGGGACTTTCTCCCAAATGTAGGTAAGAGCAATGCCCAATGAACTCCCACCATATGTTTGCTTTTTATAAAAGTGTATTCCTGGGAGAATACCCTTAAATATTTGCTTAGCCCAGCAAGACAAGAAAACAATAATGCACCTGGCAGGTGACAGCCGGAGCTATGGACGATTGCCTTTTGTAACAGTGCCAAAGTAGCGAATGCAGCTTCATTAAGCTACGTGTATCTGTAATTAGAAACTTGCTAACTAAAAAGCTCAACTCTGGATCTCAGTTTCAGAAGCCAGTGTGCATACGTCAAGAAATCCTGAAATAATGCAGAACCAGGAGATGGGAACAAACCAACCAACACTGCTTCATACCTAGGGTGTCCTGCGCTTAAAGGGAGAGCAAAGCACGAGGTCCAGTGCTCTGAAGGCACCTCCACGAGTTCTCACGTTCTCATAACTCCTTTCCCACCGGAATCAGAAAGAGTTTTTGGCTCAGATTCTGTAAAAGGATGTTCAGCCAGTCAGATGGTTTCAGGCAAAGACAGACTTTGTGCAGTTAATATCTAAATTAAGTAACCCTTAATGCGGGTTACTTAACAGTTGACTTTACATTAACCATATATCCATAACGAGGTGGATCTTCCTCCCACAGATCTGTGGCCAGAGACCTCTTGGGCACCAGGGAAGCCCAGAGTGAGAGCAACAAATTCCTGATACTTGCTAGGATCTGCTGAAAATCACCCCAAATATGCTTCTAAATTCCTTTTTCCCTGGTGAAAAATCAAGTGAAGGGGATATAAATTACAATCAAGATATGCCAGAATGCCCTGCATTCGTTAAAGTGTTATTATAAGGCTGACTTCTGTAATATACAGTCACAAGAACCATCTCAAACATGCTTCACTAACTGGATTTCTTTTCTTTCCAACTTCCCTTAACCTTCTCATCAAAAAAAAAAAAACCCTGAAAAAACTTTCTTCTCCCTGCACCTCAACCCTATTACCAGCTAGCAATGCCAGAAATGCTGCAGTGAGTCTGAATTGAGAAGCTTTACCTGTCATAGACACGCTGGACTTTTAAAAAACCCTTTCAAATCTTCAAATTAAACAGAATGCCAAATGGGAAAACATTATGTATTCAGGTCAGCTACTAATCCAGCAGCCTTTAGTCCATTTTTACTTGCATCTCTTGCGTATTTTTTATTTCACATGACAAAAGCACCCAATCCATGAAGCTCTACACCACCAAGGGCACAGGAACTGAGCTTCCCATTGGGGCAGAAATGGTTCATCTACTTTTGCCTGACTTTTATAAGCAGGCATTTTACCAAGGAATTAGAAGCGAATTCCAGAATCCTGGACTTGTCCCAAAATAAGCATATACCTAGCTCTGATTTCAGCTGTTCTCGTTCAGGAATAATCAGGTTCCAGTTTGCAACAGTGTTGTTTTTACTCCTATATGCCTTTTTCAAGCATTTTTCGAATACATATAATGGTCTTCTCTATCTAGTGGTAAATAAGTCAGCATTGGAATTATTTGCATCCCTTTCTAGAAAAGCTTGTATTTTTCCTAAAGAGTCCTTTATGCTTTGTTGCAATAACATTGCTTTCCCGCAAAATAGTATTTGTTGCTTGTAAATTCGAGCCTAATCAGCAAATGTAGGAATATTAATAATTAACTCACATTTCCCTGGACAAAAAGCAGTGCTTTTCTGGTCTCTGGACTAAAATACCAATTTGCGCTGATCACTTGGTCACTGGCTGACACTTTTTTACATTGGCAGGGGAATTTTTCAGTGCACGATCCCAAAGTGAATTCCCAATTTAATCTGACCTTCCTTTGGTTTTCTTTCGCCCTCTCATCCTACCCTGCCCTATTGCAACCATCCGCTCCTATCCTTTTAAGACAGTAGTTTTAATTACATTTTAGAAGTTTTTCCTTCTCCAACTATTGCCATCACTTTAAAAAAGAGATTTTCCAAGTTGAACTCCAGAGCTTGGCAGCGTGAAGGGAAGAGCAGCTTATGTTACTTTCGTTAGTCATGCCAGCAAAAAGACATGCAAAACAGGATACCTAGAACTGAGCAACATAATCCAGATTTAGTAATTTAAATAAAAAGGATTTTAGCTGTCAGAGGGGCTAAACAGCAGCGCATCACCTTCATCCTACCCGCTCTTGGAGTTTACTGTCAACCCAAGGCGACTTTCTCAACTGCTGGATTTGATTCCTCTTTAATCTGATCCTCACAGCGAAGCCCTCACTGCTTTCCAGATCAGCATGTGCTCTACGATTACCAAAAAAAACCATTTTTCTGGGGTATTCTGTAATTTTCCACCTCCTCCGAAACAATTGCGTGCTCCTATTAGCTGCAGTGCTTGAGCTCAGTTGGAGCGACCTTGTTTGAAAGTTCTGTGTGTGTCGTCTTGAAATAAAAAATAAAGAGCTCAGTGACTCCGATGCCTCTTCCGAATGAGACACGGTGCAGGCTCTGCTATAGCTCTGGAAATAATTGGTGTTTTGGACAAAAGCGTGGGGAGCCTTGGCTTGCTCAGCAAGCAGGAGATGTGGTGGGAATTGTGTGCAAGCCAATGCTAGACCCGTGCAAATAACCTGGAGCTGCTGGATCCGTAAATAAACGTGCTCGGCCGGATAAGAGCAAACTATGGGCATCATCCCTCTTCCACCGCATCTTCCGGGCTGAAAAGATGAACTCCTGTTTCAGGATTTCACTGCTTCTGTTAGCTGAAAGGCAAAAAACAAGGGGAAAAAGGAAAAAATAACAGACAAGATTGCTCGGACATGGGTTGCTGTTGTCCAGATTATCCTTAGAGAATCCTGGCACTAAGAAAATTTCTACTCTAGCGATGTCAAGAGATAATACCAAGGAGAAAAGCGATCTATTTGGGTGGGTGTCCTGCATTTTAATGCTTTTCCCCTTTCTAGGCAGCATCTTGCTTTTTCTCCCTACACCCAAGATCTGCAGTAACCTTTATGTACCAAAAACACCACTGTTTTGCAGCTTTCCATCACAATCATGCTTTTTTTTCTCAGAAATGGACAAAGAATATCTAAGTCCGTCTATTTTTTTAAATATTTATTTTAGATCAAAGCACTGCCAAGGAGGGGTTTGAAGCCTAAAGCAGATGACTGATGATTAATTTAGATTCCCTGCACTGCTGATTAAGGATTCATTTTACTTAAGAAGGATTCTCTGAAGTTAAGTGGAGGGAGACCTCCTCAGAGGAGATTTTACACATCTTTAACTATTTAATTAAAAGAAGCAAATGGCTTCTTTTACCATTTTTGAGAATTTATCCATCTCCCCCCCATTTTTTACTTATAGCGAAAAAATGAAACAAAATACAGAAAAAAACACAAGTCAAATGGGTCCTCTGGGATCTAGAGAATATCAGCAAGTGAAGTTACTTCCCTGTCCTGCTCTTAAAATTACTATATTTTAAATTTCTTGCCATTAAGTATATAAATGCAGTTTTACCACCCTCCCACCTGGGATTATTCCAAAAATAACAAAAATGAAAGCTTGCAAGCTCTGGTAGACTCTTACCTCCTGTCTTTTTGTTTGTGCCATTTTAAATAATTTTCCTTCTGAAACACTAAGTCCTCATATGTTGTTTTAAAAACAATTCATTTTACTTTTTGCAAATGGTAGAAGATACTCCCACGTCCCACTTCTTAAATTTAGCAGAAACAGGGACATGTCTTCTCAGACTAGCATTGCCCAGCCTTTTTTTCCCCATCATCGATGGAAATTTCCTGCCCGTTTCTGCTCATTTTGTGCTATTTAATGCTGCTTTACATCATCATGCAAAATATTCAGCCTACATTGGCCTTTTTGGGGCTGTTTCCATATAAAAAAAAGCAGTTTTTTGTTGCCTGTGCTCACAGTAAGCTTCACAAGAGTGACTCAGAGTGCAGGGGCCACAGCTTCAGCTGTGGCTTTAGGAGACCAAAGCTGACCTTTTCACTTAGAAAACGTTATAATTCAATGCTTAAAACAGCTGTACCAGGTGTTATACCTCAAAATAGCCCAAGAACGTGCCTACCTGCCAGGATGCTCTGCAGCAAAACCAGCTGAGGGGGGATAACTGCAAAATCCCCTTCTAAACCATACGCCTGATCCCAACTACAGCCGCGCTTCGACTTGCTCCTCTAGCAGTCGCTCACAGGAGACAAAGAGCTTTTAAACTATAAAAAATAGCTTTTAAACCATAAAACAAGGAATAACCTCTGAAAGAGAAAAAATAGCATGGGGAGAGGCAAATAACATGAAAAGGAAAAAAAAAAAGAATTACAAACAACCCTATTTTCCTTCTGCACACCGGGCTCTCCTTGCAGCAAACCTATTGATGTGCTGGATTGCACCAGTGTGAACCGCAGCATCATTCCAGAGCATCTGTTCAGCTGGGATAGGCTTTAAATCCAGAGAAAGACCAAACATTGTGAGCTCCTTCCTTGTCCGACAATGCAATTCCAAGAGATGCTTTCCAAAACAACGGTTATTCTCAAATCTTTTCACTTACTCAATGCAAAGGACAGTTAGAAGACAGATTTATTGATTTCTTCTGGCTACTTTGACAAAAGAGAAGGAATATATATATTTTAGAGAGGAGGAACGACTTCCTTTTGCTTTGGTCATGTAGGTGAGAAAAAAAAAAAACATAAAAAAGCATGGAAAAATAGAAGGAAAATGTAAATACATTAGCTTAATCTAAAGACTGACTTTTATTAGGCAGTCATTTAGTATCCTATTTAAGTTTTTAGGATCCTATTCTAAGTTTTCTCTCAATGATATTAAAAGCAAGGCCATTAAAAACTACAATTATTTAACATATTATTTAATATTTATGTAACACTAAATAATACAATTAACATTATTATATATTAATATATATTATATAGATATATAAATTATCTGTGCTAGAAAAGAGCAATTTATATAAAAAAAAAACTTTACAAAGATTTTTAGAGGAAAGATAACTCTGAGGAATGATTCCTCAATAAAAAAAAAGACTCAATCTGTCCTTAAATTTGTGTTTGAGGAAGATAGCTGCTCTGACCACCCTGCAGGCTGGATTCTTCTTGGTGCCAGCTTGCTATTTATTGTTTTATTGTCTAAAATGGATTTAAGTTCTGACCAAATTCACTTACCCCAGTTTTCTCCGTGTATGGGATAGTTATTGTCAGCGGGATCTAACAGGTACCCATTTATGTGTATAATCAAACTGGTTTTTAGACTGACTGCTTATACACACACTGGGCAAGGAATGCAGTTCCTTGTGTGTACTGAAAAAATGGCATCTGTTTGAACTATAATACACTTAAACACACTGCTGCTTTTTTTTTAGTTCTTTCTTTCTTTTTCCTCAATATTGCCAATAACTTGAAGTGTCATTTTTGTCACATCAGTTTATTAGCAACACAGAGAGACAAATGTTGGTCTGTTGCCAAAACACCCGCTACAGATGACAACACATTTCCATTCTTACTAGGGATGCAGCCTGTTCCTCTCCTCTGTGAGCAGGACGTGGTGAATGATAGATTATTGGAATCACAACTGGACGAGTAATGTGAAGGACTGAATGAGAAAAACACCAAAAAGAAAGAAAAAAAAAAGATTAAGCACCATGAGACAAGGCTTTGTAAGCAAGTATTGAATGGGAGAAAAGAAGACTGAGCAGAAATATTGGACTAGGAAGAGTGGAGCACCCTGAGTGTTACATTTTTCCTCCGTGCTCTTATGCTGATATTTCAGAAAACACCAAACATCTATTTTAAGAAATGGATTTTATTTATGATGTTTTGAAAGCTAAGAAGAACTTCTATTGATTTTAGCATTAGACAGAAACTTAGAAACAAATCAAGGTGAAGTGACAAACCTAATAAGAGTGTAAGCCATCACGACGGAGTACAAAAATAATTTACTCGAGTCTTTGAAGCAGCCCATTCAAACAAGGTTGTACTGCAGTGTCAGGATAATTTGATGAATTTTCTTTTCAAACTACTTGGCTAACGCAGGTGAATGAAAAACCACCTTGCAGCCACCTCAAGGACCATTAATCGATGTTCTGCTTACAAATTTTGCCAAATCCAGTGAGAAAATGTGATCCTGAATCTGATAGAGCTAATAGAAAAATTCTACGTACTTTCAATAGCTTCGGTTTGTGAAGCATAGTCTTAGAAAATCACTTTCAGGGCGGATTTTCTGGTACCTGCAAACATAAAGTACTCGGTTAGGTCCAATTTTCTGGGAGATATATCTTAAGGTCATACATTTTATATTTGTCTAAAGAAGCTCAGAACTTTGCTCTGTCTTTGCAGATTTAAGTTTTTCAGCAGATTTAAAATGAGAATATCACATTTCATCAGGAAGGGGAGGAAACTGTTTGCAAGGACAGCTGATGCCCATTCTAAACAAGGAAGAAGCAAAGTACAGGGGAAAACCAACTGGCTGAGCAGTCGCTTGGGCCAAGATATCTGGGTGCTCCTGCTTGGGGTTGTCTGAAGGGTATTTGAGGGGTCCAAAAACAAGATAGCTCGAAGCAGTTAGAAAGAAAAAAATAAATAAAAAATACACAGGTAAATCCCCCTGAGTCCCCTTCACTTCAGTTTGATTTTTCTGAAAGCCAGATGTCCTGGAAAGTATTTTGCAAGCTCCTTCATAAAGCTTAATGAAACATGCAAAGGCCTTTTTCAAGACGTACTGCCTGAAATATTGCCCATTAAGCTATTATAAGAGAAAAACCTTCCAAAGGCTGTTCTTAAAGGTTGGGACTATTCATTTAAAAGGAAGATCTATGCCACTTTCACTAAAAGTTTGGGAAAAAAAAGCGAATTGGAAATAGGAAAGCCTGCCCAGAAGCCTTTTTTCTCGGGCTACACAATAGGAAGCCTTTCAAGCACACCGAATTTCAGACCCATCACACTGACACCTTACCTGAATGCTTGCCTGCAAATCAGCAAATGATTTTAACCGTCACTCCCATTAGCTCCTAAAGTTCCCGTGCGTGCGCTGATGTCTCAAATACAGCAGAGAGATGCTCAAATACAGAGTTTTATTCCCAGTTCTGCAAGAGATTTCCTATGCAGCACCAGGCAAGACGCTTGCGCCTCTTTCTTGCCACGGGCTAAACGCTCTTGTAGTTGCCCTTTGCCTCTCTCGGGTGCAACTCGGAGGCTTTGAAGCACTGGCAGAGCTGTGAGAGGAACACAGACGAATGCACATCTGTGCAGCACGAATGGCATCTCAGAGGGCAGCCGAGGTGGGCTGGGAGTCTGCTCGCTTCTCGTGGATGAGCACAGGAGATGGCGAGAGCGGTAAAGCATATATTGAGTTCAGCTTCCACAGCCGGTAGCAATTCTAGAAATACAAATACGTCTTGCTAAAGACACCAGTGAATTCGGACACATTTTTCAGATATTGTTTTTTAAGTACAATACCTTTCAAGCACTTGTTACAAGCCATATTTCAGACAGCGTATGTTGACTTCCACAACCTCTAGCTTGCCCCATTCTATCCAATTTACCCAGCAAATACTTTCATTTTAAGCATTTTTAAGTACTTTAAGTACTTTATTTTAAGTACTTTTCTTGATTTGCTGATTTATTCTGTGCAAAGATTACAGGGCCTGAACTCACGTTTGAAATGCAGCTGTCTTGCTCGAGTGACTTGCTTGCCCTAACTACTGCCTGTACTTAACTGTACCAAGCCATACAAGCACAACGGGCCCAAGACTCGCACAGAGCTCATTACAGTAGACGGAAAGCCTCAGCCTTTGACTTCATGCACCTCTGCAGCAGGCCCAGAATGTCCCTGTTCTTTCCTTGAGGCTGCTACAGATCCTTTCCCTATTTGACAGCCACCCAGGTCTTCAGCTTTCAAATTTTTTCCTGGAGCAATAACTTTTCATGTCTGATTTCTTACCTGCTCCCGCTAAGGTTCCTTTCCCTTGGCTTTCTGCTTTCCCTCCTGTGCCTCCTCTCCTTTGGCCATCCTTTCCATCTGATTTTCCATTCCCTTCCATGTTTCCCCCGCCAGAAACTGTTGCTCCACAAGCTTTGCATGGCACAGCCCTAACTTCTCAGCGAGTCTCAATGGGGTCTAAATGTACTCAAGCTTCAGTTCCTATCAGGCCAACGCTGGGGTGCTGCTCTCCTCTGCTTACATTACCCCAGGGAGAAAACTTTTTCAAGCCTCAGTGTTTGAAGAGAGAAAGGCTCCAGACAAGCAGAAATGAGTGTTTGCATTTTTCCCCCCTTTCCCAAAGACTTCTTTTTTCTTTTGTGAACCAGACGCCAAGATATCTCCATTTTCCTTAGCTGCTGGAGCAATAAAGAGCCGATCGCAGCATATTCTGCCTATGCTGCTTGTTCCATTTCTTTTATATTTAGTGGCTAGTTTGCTTCTTCTTAAAGAAGTATAACTTCATTTATCAGGAACAAATGCTTTCATTCAAAAGACAAATGTAGCTATTTAGTAAATCCTTATTTATTCAAGGAAATCCAAGGAAAATCCAAGGAAATATGGACTACGATTCAGCTTCCTCAGTGAACGTCTCTTGAATTTATTCATTGTCTCTGCACTGTTAAAAATATGATATTCACAGGGTTGCTGCTTGGTCTTTACAACTGGAATGGACAGCAGGTTGGCACGATTTTGCTATTCACGATAATCTCTAGAGGTAACAAACTGATATATACGAACATTAACTGACTCTCAGCTAAAACAAGGTGTAAATCATACTGGAAATATCAATACTTACACTGGTTCCTCTAACTCGGTGCTTTCTGTGCAAGTCTCAGAAGTTAAACTTCTTGGATCATCACAGGTAGTAAACTTTTTCTTGTCTAGATAAATAGAAAGCAGTATCATTCATTCAGTTACGTTTGCTATAAACTAGGTTCTTCTCGGGAACAGAGCTAGTAGGATTCCAGAGTCATGCATATGCTGAAAATACATCTTGTTCTCCTTTTGATTTTAGCAGCGCATTAATTCAATTCTCAATCATTTAAAAAAGATAAAGCTGACTTTTTTTTGAAACACACTATGCTGAGCACAATGGTATGAATAAAGATGAAGTTACAATTAGGTAGCTCTAAGAATCCCCCCACAAGCTGTTTTACAATAATATTTTTATGTGAACATAATGCTAATGCCAGTTTATCACAAACCTGATTATCACAACCCAGCACAGTTCCCTCCCACATTAACTGTTTTCTGAAGACTCTTCGTAATTATAAATTCACACTTGTGATTAGTGATTTTTCCAAACACTAAAAAAGTATTAATGTTTATGCAACTTACATTCTTAAAATAATTGTATTAAATGCTTTCATCTTGAAATTTGCTCACAAGCCGACATTTTCTGACTTTATACTTATTCCTGTACAACCAACCAATGACAGGACAGGCACTGCGATGCAGAAAATAGAGGAATGCAGCTTTTCATTTCCTTCTCTATTTTTTATTCGCCTTGTAACCACCCCATCCCACTCTTCATTAGAAACCAAAGTTACAGACATATATGCTCCTTGCAAGGCAGCTTTTCATGAGAAAGCTTCCCCAGGCTAATAGTGGGTTGTGTCAGAAGGAGCACTTGCGCCGAAAGCTTGAAAGGCTCCGGATCACTCTACCTGCATCATTAATATTCAGCTATAACTCTCTGCCATGAAACAGGAAAAAATATATATATTATATATCAGTTGGTTCTCAAGAAAGCATTAGAAAAGTCAAGTGAAAGGCTGGATTTAGGCGGTGCTTTATCATTCACCTTCAACTTTAGAGCTTATTTACCAAGACACTAAAAGAAACTAGGCATCCTATCAGATTTTCAAAGAGAATTAAGCACTTAAGTGCCTCTAAATATTCTCATAAACACCTATATATCTTGCATCTTTTTTTTTTTTCTTAATGAAACACGACTACTTTTGGCAAATGTGCTCCTTATTCTTTATAAATTATTATTATTTTAGGACACAGTGCAAAAAGCCTGGATATAATTCCCCCCTATACCAGGCTGGGAAGATGTGATCTTTGATTGAGTGCTATTTAAGTGTAGTATTTTAAGGGTGGTCTAGGCAGCGTGGTGTAAAAGTTTGCAAGAATTCACGCATCACGAGGCTCTAAATGCATACAGAGCAACCCAAACATTGACGTACATATGTTTAACTGAATTCAAGTGAAGGAATGAGTCAGGAAAATTTCACTATTCTTATCCTGCAAGAAATAAGCTTTGAAGAAATTGGTTTAACTTCCAAGGGCTGTTTTAATCAGTGATGGAGCTGTAATAGGCGACTGAGAAGGAAGCAGACAGTTATTTCCCATGGAATTTGATACTGTAAAATGTGCTCAGCTTTGATAAAGTTTGTGGCATACAGCTCAACAAAAAGAGCCAAGAACAAACGACAAGCTTAAGAATTCAAAAACCTTAAGAGAAAGAACAGACAGAGATGAGCAAGTTTCTTGGGCAGTGCAGATGGGAGTAAATGCATCCCTGAATGCATTAATGCAGAATATTAAGCAACACAATTTGTTACTACCATGATATACTATTACTGAGACACTCCTACACCTTTGTAGCTAATGCTGCCCTCCAGATTTCTAGACACTGAATGTATATTGGGCAGTATTTTTCAAGTCATCACTGGCAAGTTACTCTTCATTTTTAAAAAGCATTGATAAATCAAATAAATATTGATATACTTGACACAATGCAAATTACTTATCACCATGAGTAGTGGGCCCAGACATTATCCTATGGCATATCCCAGAAAAGTAATTGGGCTGTGATTGATTAGGCAAACAGATTTGTGATACTTCCTCTTCCTACAAGATACTAGTAAATTTAAGTCCTCGGATGCTATGCACAAGAGCCAAAAGAATGATTTAGGTGAATAAATACTCGTAGAAGCATCTGGGCTTTCTAAGAGCACAGATGTCAGGGAAAAACAAAACCAAAGAAACAAAATTGAGTGACAGTAATCTGGGGGCTCCAGGCTCACCGAATGGACCATGGATTCAAATATTTAAAAATATTGCCCCAGTCTTAATGTTTTTAACTTCATCCCAAGTTATAAAATGTCTAATCTCACTACAGTTCTTTGAGGGGAAAAACAAAGAGCAAGTTTACAAATTCTTAAGATACATTCAGTCACCCTTGAACTACAAATTCCCACTGACTTTTTATTAAACTTCTTCTTTTTATTAAACATTTTTTCTATTTTATTAAACCTTTACTTCACCAAGAAGGCACAGATGTGGGTTTTGTTCCTGGTATAATTTGACTCGGAGGAGTTGCTGCTCTCAATTCAAACCAAGGCAGCAAAGAACAGCAGAAGCCAGGAGCCAAAAGATAGTAAATATAGAAGTCACAAACACAGACAAAATGAAAAAGTAAAAGACAATGTTAGGAAAGAAAAAAGAGGTCAAAAGAAGGGGATAGAAAATAAGAAATGACAGTTAAGGGTCATTAAATGTCATTCTAGTAAGATAATATCTTTAAGAAATGTCTTATTAGATGATTTCTAAATTTCTGCGTCATTTTAAGTGTCCAGCAGAGTAGCTCGTGGGGAGGGATCCGAGTATTTATAGGCTATTGATACAAAAAGTTAGATAGCAAAAAATGTGAGAACGCACACAAGCCCTCAAGGAAGCTGGCTTCACTGGGAAAATAAAGTGGAAGAAATTATAACAAACACAGGCAAGCAGCAGGGGGATGAAGGGCTACTGAGCCTCAGGAAATGTACCTGCACCGGGAGGAAAATCATTCTGTCGAGAGTACGGAGCTCCTTGTGTTGCCCAAAGCTATTCACTCCTAAGCCACCAATTGCTTGAGGGATTCTAAGAAAAACAACTGCTGTCGAGACTAAGCAAGTCGCAAAAAAACCCAAATGAATAAATAAAATTCACCTTTCTATAACAAATCAGACAGGCTCATCAGTTACTGACTCCGAAGAGAATTGCAAAGGGAATTTCTAATATCCAAAGAGAATTAAATGATTAGTTTCTAGTTAAAAGGTTTTGATGTTAGACTCTATGGCTATACTCCCTCTTCACAGAATATTGCAAGAGCAAATGAACACAAAAATAACCTGGAAGCTTCATGACTAGGAAACAGACATCTGTTAAAAAAATGAACAAACTCCCATCCAATATTTTTAGATTGTTGTGAAGATGGTTACCTTCATTTGTAGTCTTAAAAGAGAAACTTATGTCCAGGTATCCAGGCAAAATTCAGGGGGAAAGACTGCATAGGCTTTTAAAATAATCATAATCTACAGAGAGGGTATGATAGGTTCTGCATCATTCTGGAAGGCAGGAAATATATCTTTTCTGATCCTGATAAGAAATGCAATCTTCCATCATCCCCAAATCCAATTGCTTTAGCCGCTTTGGAGTACACAAAGAGCTCGTAAACTCAATTCTTCCCACATATTGGGACTAGGTTGATTTGAGGCTGTTTATATTGATCAGCTGTGACAGTCTAACAGCTAGTTATACCCAGCAGCAAAAAATTCTTTCTTCATACCAGCCTTTCATAAAAAGCCTACCATAAAAAAAAGAATGTATGGAGAGAGGGGATGGAGATGTTGTTACGTCCCTTACATTTTAGGGGCTCTGTTAAATCAGAGAACAGTGGGGTTTTTTTTTAGAATTGCTTCCTATTTTGTTTTCTTCCCTTGCCCAAAGTTAATTAAAACCTTAAAAAAGAAGCTTGTTTGAATGGCAAGTTCTGTGAGAAGGGTTAGCATCCTCTGTTACACTGATTGACAGAGATGAGGAAAGCGAGAGGAGCCTTTTACCTGCTTAAATGTTTTATCAAGCCTTATGCACAGGAAACTTTGTCTGTTCTTTTTTCCAGTCGTATCTGGTATTACCTCTCCTGCGGATCCCGGCTCATTACATCCGCAGCCTGTCAGAGGGGATGACAATATTCGTACGTGACAAAACGTCCGCACAGCATGACGTGAATTGCAGAAGTGTGAAGAAAAACGACTCCTTCCTCGGCTCCATATTCCTTGTCCCAATAAGATTAGAAAGCTGAATATTTGTCAGGCTCTGGCGCAGATTTGCAGGCTTGCAAAATATGTTTATGCAGCCAGGCTTTTTATAAGCTTATCTCAAAGACAGCCTTCTACACAGAGTAGTTCCCTAGAGCTCTCACAATTTTCATGCCAAAATATGGGGGGCCTTTATCGATTTAGACACACGATACCAAGACTTCCAGAGCAGGTGTAACAGCAGCATCTTCAAACTGAAACTCCTTATTTTCACAAATAACTACGAGGCCAACATTACCACTGTCGCTATTCCAATTCATCCCCGTTGTGTTTTACAATTTTTTAAAAT
>JAWLRI010001064.1:191056-211449 GCA_034781795.1 Crypturellus tataupa
GTGTGAAGAAAAACGACTCCTTCCTCGGCTCCATATTCCTTGTCCCAATAAGATTAGAAAGCTGAATATTTGTCAGGTTCTGGCGCAGATTTGCAGGCTTGGAAAATATGTTTATGCAGCCAGGCTTTTTATAAGCTTATCTCAAAGACAGTCTTCTACACAGAGTAGTTCCCTACAGCTCTCACAATTTTCATGCCAAAATATGGGGGGCCTTTATCGATTTAGACATAACGATACCAAGGCTTCCAGAGCAGGTGTAACAGCAGCATCTTCAAACTGAAACTCCTTATTTTAACAAATAACTACGAGGCCAACATTACCACTGTCGCTATTCCAATTCATCCCCGTTGTGTTTTACAATTTTTTAAAATATAAAACATTAGAAGCACACAGAAACGACTCGGGTATATTGCATTCACACCATACTAAGGTGTTTCTCAGCATTGCTATGGGGCTCTCAAAGCAGCTCCTGTTATTGAAAAATAAACTACATGCCAGATTTAAAAAAAAAATGAAGTGTTTGTATAAACCTTAGGAGTGGTGAACTCCAGCCTTCCTGTTCCTTGGTCCCATCCTTCCCTTGGCACCATGCCTTGGAGAGAAGCAGTCACCCCACTCTTGTAGGACATCACTGCAAGAAAAAGGTGGGCAGAATTCTCCAACTGGAGCATTTTACACCCGTTTTGCCTCCGAGCTTATCTGAACACACAGCAAAAACTCAGGGCATCAAAGAGCAGGGCTGCAATTATCCTTTGCTGCTTTGAATAATGCATGTGAAGAAATGCCCTCTCTTCTGTTGTCCTCTCAAATGCCAACTCCTACATTACAGATTTTTCTGTAGATCAGGCCAGAACCAGCCCCATTTGTGGCAAAGAGTGTAGAATGCTGTTCTAGCTAAATCATCCACAAAATCCTTGCAGAATACGAACTGTCAATAAAAATAAAGGTAGAGCAGCTTTGATATTTTTCCAGTTATTCCCATCAGCAATAAAAAGACTATATTGCCATTAAGGCATACATACAGACCCCTCATATATATATATGTGTGTGTGTGTGTGTGTGTGTGTGTGTGTATATATATATATATATATATCTGATAAATCCTTCATAGGTCTTTCTTTGAAGGAAAAATTCTTGATATGAAAAGCTGGCTGAATCTCCCATATGTGCATAAAGCAGACTGAATGAAAGAAAGCAATAGCTGTCATAATAATAATAATAAAAATCCCTGGGTTTTATTTACAAAATGCACCAATTTTGCCATTGCAACCACGCCAATTTCAAGTGCTGCAGTTGTCAGGCATGCGCACAGGATCACTGATTTAATATTGAGCTCACCTAAATGCAATCACGTTGCTCTTCATAAAGTTTGCTTTCCCTCCTGAGATGACTATTTTCTGAATGCACCTTCACACAGCTCCCTTACTTGACGCTTTTCAGATACATCTTGTCCTGGAAATAAGAGCGATTAGATAGTCTGAAACTCATCAAAACGCACAAATCAAAGAATTTCACCCAATTTTTTTTTGCCTCTTGTCATAATTCCTGGCTGAGTAAAAAGAGAGCACATCATTATTTAAATGCCCTGAAAACTGATATAGGTATTAAGATAACTGAAGAGTTTATGATTCTGGTATTTTCCATATAAACCATCATCTTCACTAAATCCATCAATGTTTCCTTGGATGATTTTCCAAGATGAAAAGCAGCTATGGCTTTAGTACTGTGGTTTGTTCTTAAAACATTCCCTTTCCATTTAATTAAGATTCTCAGAAAGCAAATTCAAGCTCATTTAAAACTCATTTAAGGCCTCATGATAATTTCTCTATATAGGATATTTTCCCCACCTGTCTTGATTCTGTCTGTTATCTCTCACTCTTGTTATTTAGAAAGAATCTTATCACTGTAACAATACATGAAAAATTCTCATTTAATTATTAGGAGGTATTTCAAATATATAAGTATTGTGTTACCTCATGCACGGACTGCTGCTGGTTAATCATGTGGTCTATCTTCGTCACTGATGCAATCTATATCAAAAGAAAAAATGGAAAAAAAAATAAGATGCTGGAGAAGGATGTGATCTTTCTGAGGCAAACCATAGAGATAAATATATTGCAGCCCGTTTCAGAATCACTCTCTGACTCGGATACCTCTGGGTCAGGGTCTGTTTTTGTAGAGCAAAGCAGATTGTGACAGCACTGTATGTCTTGGTGCCTGTAATAGAGTAATGTATCAAATAGGCGAACAAGACAAAAGAGGATGTCACGTTTTCCAAGTTCACTGGAAACTGCGGGGGGGAGACATTACCCAAACGAAAAAGCCCAAACTAAAGAACTCAGATGTAACCTTGAAGCTTCTTCCACTGAAACGCACATTGTTTTTCAACAGGCTAACGCACAAGGGCTTTAAATACCCCGATTCACTGCCCGATCTATCTAAATTTCTCCGATTTTAGGGAGTAAATTGCTTGGCGAATACCATTTCATTGACGTGTAGGAGCTATTTGCACGCTCCGGAAGGTCAGGAAGTTGTTCCCGAAAAGCACAATGTCAAAAAAAAGGGATTCTGCAGTCTGCGAGAACAAAGCAAATAAAATATAAAGACAACTGAGGAGTCCGGCTGGGGTCATCAATATTTTCACAAGCCTGAAGAAAACAACGGAGTGACTTGCTGTGATGTTTTGCCTGTAGCATCTAGCCCATGTTATAATTCACTTTCAAAATCTGTTGGTTTTTCCAGAAAATGCTGTTGCGTTCAATTAGACATGCATTTACACGACTACATAACCCTTAGTCCTGTTCTTAAGCAATAAAACAGTAATTTTGATTGTAGCCAAGGATTCAAGAAATGACCGATCTATTTCTGTTATTTAAAAGAATGATTAAAAAATAAGATCAGATGCATGCAGAGAGCAATGTGTGTTTAACAGAAACTCCATGTGGTCGACAGTACATGCATTTCTAATCAACAAAAAAAGAAATATTCTCCCCAACCAAAGCAACATGTTTAGCATTCCCAGTATGAACATGTGACCTGAGTAATGTTCTTCAATAGGAAAGGAGCCGTGAGTCACATCCATCCAACTTTTTTGAATATATTTCATAAAAGCATACATATTAATACACTGATTAGAAAAATATTATACTTCTCGGGCTTTCTAAGCATTATGCAGCACTACGGAAAAAAAGGAAACGGCAGCAGAGCCAGAAGGACACCCAAAATCCTAATGAGGTAGCAGCAGAGCCGGCATAACAGAGTGTGAGAATATCAGAAAATTAAAGACTTCCAGGGAGGTTTTTGCTAGCATCTCCCAGCTAAGCTCCAGGGATCCGGTGCCCTTTATTTTGTTACCTTGAGTTGGAAAACTGGAGCACTGCTGACACCAAGAATTAACGCTCGTCTCTGCTCCGATTCACCGCAGGATCAAAGCTCTCCGCAAACCAGCCTGGAAAAGCCTCTTTAAGCGGCAAAACGCACCCGGAGAAGCAAGGCGACACTTTCCTAAGCTCTTACAGCCGTGAATATCAATGTGAGCTATCGCTGGCTTAAAAATAAAACCTCTAATGATGTCTTAAAGCAGTTATGTAAGTGCTGGGCCAGAGGGAAAGCAATGGAGCGCAGACCTCCGAGTGTGACCCCGCATTTAGGTGACGGGACCCGGAGAAGGGCTCCCTTGCAGAAATTCCCCTTCTATCACTGCTCTTTGCTGTAGTTTTCAGAACGAGGAGCGGGATACGTGTTGGATGCTTTTCCCCGGGGAAGCCTGCGAGCGAGTTACCCTTGTCCACACCTCTGGCAAGCAACTGGTCATCATTAGGCTACAATATTTCTAAGTGAGGAACAGCACACTGACAGCGACTGAGGAAGGAGCATATAGAAATAGCAGTTTCCCCCCCAACCCATGCGTGTGATGTGCAACAGAGAAAACCCCTCGTGCAGTAACGAGCCGCTACTGCACGGCCACAGCGGGAAGAGCCGCATTTCAATTTTCTCACTCGGCTAATGAGAAGAAAAAGAGAAAAATCTCTGCTTGTGCTGCAGCTAGAAGCTACTGTAATTACTTTCCCAGGGCTAACTGAATGCAAAGAAAAACTACGCAGCTATAGTCACTATAGCCTGGCTTTGTCAGATGGTTGATGGCACTTGTGTCCTGGTGGCGGAATGGGGTAGGTTTGATCCCCAAGGACTCGCTCAGGAAAATAGTAATTTGGGGATCATCTCTAGCAATGCATACAATAAAAATTAAGTTTTACAACAACGGAAAATCTTGCCACGGGGCAGGCTGCTGAATGAAATGCTCCGTTCTCTTATCTGCATTTGCAAGCTGTTCGCAAATAGCTCGCTGAATGATAGGCGATTTTCGTGTTTACTGAAAAAGCCATAGTCATTTGCTATCCAAATTTATAGCAACTATTTTCTCTAGAAATATAATTTTCAATAGGAAACACAAGCATTGGAAAAGCTTTTCTGGGGAGAAAATGCAGACCCTGTGCCAACCCCATCAGCTTTGTGCACAGAGCAGAAAATGCTTCTGTGTGCTGGAATTCCAATTTCACCAGGACAGGCAAGACGTTTCTAGTAAATATCATTTTCATGGCCCCGTTTTGCATATTTAAGCGAACGTGGACGAAATGAGCAACACAATGCAAATAAAATAGAATTAACAAACTATACGTTATGTGGCCCTCTTCCTAGTTACACATCCTCCTCCTCCTCCCATATTTATTATGGAGCAGCTCTGAACGCCACCAAACAGATCACTGGGCTGCTCGTTTCAAACATACAGTGACACCGTTCATGAAGAGCTCGCGACAGCACTGCCGAAGAGCTGCAGGAGCAGGTAGAGATATAACCCGGCATTTTTTCGGACTGATAAGCACGCAGAAATGTTCAGGCTCTGGGATTTACGGAGAGAGAGGTCAGATCCTGAGCTGTTAAGCAGAGGAGTTGCATTCAGACCAACGATGCAGGGACTGTGGAAGTCATTTACACCAGCCAAAGAGCTGGTCTGCGCTGCCTGGCTCCCTGCCACTGAGCGGTCCACAAAGCTTCGAGTGAATCCATAAAGCATTCCCCAGGGGGAAAAGAAAAAGGGCTGTCCTTGAAATCTGTTGGTTTAATAGGAATTTTGCTGCGAGATTGATATATCAGACCCCAAACTGGAAGGACAACAGTATTAGGGACTGCTAGAGCATAAAATCAAACCGAATAAAAGCGCAGTGATTTTACAGCATGCCCCACACGCCTCGCGCAGAGCCTGGTTTTGAGGATTAAATGGCCAAGTCCTGGTGTGCAAAGGCTTCCGAGAGCAGCGGCAGCAATTTGGAAAGGTCCCTGTCCTCGGAGAGAGGTGACACCTTGTTAGACCTTTTAGTATGGAGGCATCAATTAATATAACTTACTTCAGCTT
The DNA here is from genome assembly GCA_034781795.1 of Crypturellus tataupa. Taxonomy (NCBI): domain Eukaryota; kingdom Metazoa; phylum Chordata; class Aves; order Tinamiformes; family Tinamidae; genus Crypturellus; species Crypturellus tataupa. The sequence goes on from JAWLRI010001064.1 coordinate 196,470, forward strand.
TGTGGTCAGGCTGAAAGCAAGTTGAGAGGTTTAATAAATGCCTTTTTGCTACCGCCTTCTCCTACCAATGTTGATCGCTTTAGTTTATGTCTTGTCGTAATATTTATACGTATCACACACATATAAGTAAACGTGTGCCCTTTGTGCGAGCTTCACTGAAACTCAAGCAGCATCTAGCACATAGTGTGATACATGTATGTATTTAGAGATATACATATAAAAAAAATCAAAACATAGGTGAGCACATAGCATCGGATTTACCATTTCCAACACTGAAGAGCTTACATAGCAAAAACGCGGCAAAGAAATTTAGAGACTCAGAGATTCCCTTAATCAGCCCATATGGCAATTCACAGACGTGGGCATGGCACGGAGCTGATAGGAAAGAAAAGGTCCTGAATTCCCAGATAAATCCAGAAAGGACCATTAGCTCATTTACCCCGAGGTCCTGTAACACCAGAGGCTTCCGACTTCCATGCGATTCCTCCTGCACTGAAGCCTGGTAAGTGCATTTGCTAAACCCCATCTCCCACACATGCTTGATTTAAAAATCACAGTAAGATCAGAGGAAAGAACTGCAGCTTCCCTTGTAATCAGCTTTAATATTCATAGCAGAAAACTCAGCACCCCACACCAGCATCACCATCCTCGCTAGTGCTGTATAAAAAGCATCCCTTCCTTGCTCCTATTTACTCCTCCTTTACGCATTCCCCCACGGAGCGTATCGCCTTGTTTGGTTACGGTATCACACGGAGAACATATGTTCTGCTGCTTGCAGACCATTTCTCCCAGGTCCTTTTAGTCACACTGCCTTCCAGGGTAATTCCTCATTTGAAGTAAGCTCACACGCTTTATTTCTATAGGAATCATTTTATATTTGACTGTGTTTAAAGCTTCTTTCTGCGGGTTTCGGCGTGCCTGTATTTATCATTCTTTCAACTGTTGATTCATCTGAACATTTCCTCCGTATCGATTTGAAAGTTACTGCTGCAGGATGGCCTAGCCGGGCTGCAGTAAATGTAATGGGATGATTACATGTCATTTATCCTCGAGTCCCAGGGACTGCTAACATCCATCACACCCAAAGCTCCAAAACTTATAGGGGGGAAAAAAAAAGGCAAGAAAAAAGCCATTCTGGTTGCCCACAAATACATTAATTACACCAGGCAGTTCTTTCTTTAGGGTTTAGGAAGGTGAAAGTTTAACAAGAAAGGGTCCGAGATTTTAGTTAGCTTTAGAAGAAAGTAATCATAAAAATAATAAATAATAATAATAATAGATCTTCGTGATTTTTTTAATCAAAAATCAAAGATGTTTGGAAAGCACCAGATACCTGATAGAGCTGGGTCTTCCATACTAGGTCTATACTTTCTTCCCTTCCATAAACAAATACCTCCTAAAGCAGGAAATCCAGCACAAAAATAAATCATTACTCCAGATGGCAAAGAGCACAAATTTACTTTGGGCTTTTGGGAAGCTGTGGTTTTGATTCATATATCAGCAAAGCCATCGGATTTCACAAAAGCTGCTTGGAGAGGATTTTTCCCGCCACCTCCTTCATATTCTTTATGATCACTAACATCTCAGCCCAGAAGGAAGCAAGCAATTCCATTTAGAATAGTTCCCCTTTAAAAGATGTCACGATTAAAACAAGTTTTCTTCAGATATTTCTTGCCGTAGAAATGTGTTTTTACACCATATTTTAAACAACTATTTGTGCTAACACTGTAAAGGCCATGGTGACCCCTCACTGATAAGTCAGCCTATTTATTGCTACGTGAGGGTCTTTTAGGTCTTTTTAGACCTTTAGATAATAGTTCAACTACTCCAATATTACTTTTACTTACTGATCCCTTTTACATCTTACACTGAAAAGCTTAAATGATAGCAAAAAAAAAGTTAGTAAAATACAGTAAAACTGTGGGTAAATGTTGTGCTAAAAAGCATGGATTAAAAACTCTTCTAGCTTCCTCAAACACATTTTCTTCTCTCTTTGTGATTTAGGGAACTTAAAATGTAAATACAGAGTCTTGGAGAAAAATACTCTTTCTTCAATAGCAAAAGTAACTTCCCTGTATCAGAAGAAGAAAACAGAGTAAGAAGAAACTGCATCATTTTAGCATCCTTTCATCATCTGCTGAATAAGAACCTATGGAAATTCTTGTCTTGGTGCATAAAGCACCATCTTTTTCTAAGGGGAAAGATGAGAACTATAACAGACGGCTCATCAGGAATGAGCTACAAGTAGTCAGAAAACCTCATCACAAACCTGGAACTTGACAGTGACAAGTTTACTCTCTTTAAAAATTCATTACAAAGCCCTTTGCTTATTTTCTTGTTAATTCCATTACAAGAGAAAAAAAAAAAAAAAAACCCTCTCCCTATCATATTTCCACTCCTGTCAAAAATACCAGCTGTAGCTTTTTTTCCTTTGGTTAAAGGTAGAGTTTTTGAACACCTTTCTTAGGAAATTCCATCAAACCTGTGGGCTTTTTAAAAATCAGTCTATGGCACTTCTCAGTCCCCAGAGGTTAACTTGGGCAAGATTCATCCACGAGATCTCTGCTATCCTTTTGCACCTTATTTCAGGTTCGTGGCATATTTACAGTAGCCAGACATTTCTCAGGATTCATTAGACACATTTCAAGTGTGTTTTTTTTCCCCCCTCTAAATGCTAAGACAAGATCAGCAAAGAGCATGTGACACACAGTATGATTACTATACATTCACCTACTCAGAAATAGGTATACATGATTCACTGCATTTCCTCCTCAAAAAGGAGAATTACTTTGGGTATATCATAATAACACAGCTAAATTACTTCCAGGACCCAGCTCTTCCTCACAAAGTCATATTATCTACTTCAGCATGATAGATCATCATAAATAAAGTTCTGCTGAAAAGCAGCTCCCCAAACGCTGCAAACACCTTCTGCAATTCAAAGGGCTATGAATGGCAAAATGTAATTTAAGGTATTTTGGTATTTCTAGTCCCTGATGCATAAAGGTACATTTTATACTAAGACACATGAGAAATAGCTTAAAAAAAAAATAAAATAAAGCTTCTTCCCATCTTCCAAAAAGAGAGTTTCCCAAGCTAGCAGAAATAGCGGGACAAGGACAGGGTTAGTCTCATCGTGGGTGCTATTTCAGAGCCAGTTTTCAGAGAAAAATGCTAGGAAAGTCACCTGCTCTTTGACTGACTGACTGTCAGAGCGCTTGACACGTTTGGTTTGGAAACCTGCCAATATTCCACGGCCTCTGGAACAGATGAGCTGCCGGATTTCCTTTGGGAATAAGGAGAGAGGAGGTGCGCATTCACAGAATGAAAATAGCTAGTGCCAGGCTGCATGGAGCATCACATAAACAAGCCTCCCACTGAATGAGGGCTTCAGGATTTGCTGTACTAATTTCATTAAGAGTGCAGGGGGAAAGGGATTCCAGGATTGGGTCTTTGCCTTTTCTTTCAAGGCAATTTTATGGGGCTTACTTGGCTAAGAGCAATAACAGGCTAAAATTTTGCATAGGCATAAAATGCATGCAGAACAGCTTCAAAATTTACCCCAGGTAAATTTTCTCCGGGTACAGACTATTAAATAGATCAAGCAATGCAACGGCAGCATCTTTAACCATTAAAAAAATAATAAAATAAAATAAAAATATCCCACACTTGAAGTGATGTAAGACTTCTTAGCACACTCCAGAGCTTTCCAGATGGTTTATTAGTCAAAAGTGGTCGATACGATGGATAGTTTCCTTCATTATTAATAACATATTATCCACAGTAAATCAATTGATTCAGAAAAGCTCACCCAGCAACTTCTTTGAAGATGGAGAGGAGCTATTTCTTTCTGGCAGAATGAAACCACACAGTACAAATCTTGGTGATTTTGTCCAAAATTGAGATGGAGAACCTTCTGTCCTGGCCTTTGAGGGGTTCAATAAAGGGATTCCTACTTGAAATAAATTAAACCAAAAGGCCTGAGGAGAGACATGGCAAAAGCACCCAGGTATGACTCTTGCTTTGCCAGCTTCCCAGTCATTTGACTTACAGCACCGTGTCCTTTCCGTTTTGCTTGTTGCTGGTTTTTTAAGTTTCAAAAGCCGACAGCAAACATAATTCAACTAATAGTTTATATGCCAAGCTTCCCCCGACTTTCATTCCAAAGCCAATTTTTCCTGTACCTCTGTCAAGCTGCAGTTCCAGCGCCGAGGCAGAAGCCTGACAGTGCTTGACAGCGCCAGCTGAAACATCATATTGGTTTCAGAGAAAGAGGTAGGAGAGAGAGCCACACACAGGTGCAATAAAACCTTTTCGGCAGCTGTTTTGAAAAGTGGGTCTCCAGATTCATCAAAAGGGTCACCTTGCTTGTCAAGGCAGTGGCTGTAGGGACACACTTGAAGAAAAAAAAATAAGGCTACAAAGAGAGCCAGGCAATGAGTTCCTTCGACTTACTGCAGTCTTTGGGAGACACATGTTTCATAGCTCCTCTATTTTTTTTTTTTTTGGTGAGGTCCAATAAAACAGCATAGGCAGCAGCCTCACGCAGTGACTAACGATGCGCCAGTCCAAATCCAGAAGGATGACAGCCAGGCAACGTGAAATAAGATTTATAATGATGGAAGGGCTGAACAGCAGCAGGAACTGCTTAAAAATATTTAGAAAATCTGCATGGGGGGGGGGAAAAATCCACTACAATGGAATATCACTTGCATACCTAATGTAATCAAAGTATTGAGGGAGGGAAGGCAAGAGGGAGGTCTCAGTGAATTCTCATAGAGCCCAGGAAAGAAAATACTTCTGTGGGAGCAGGGAAATAAGAACACAGTGAAAAATGATGAAGATGGAATATTGCATCTTATATGCTAAATGTTAGCTGCCTACAAAAACATCTTGCCTGCTACAAGCACTGCTGATTTGCATGAAAGCAAAGATGCATCTTCTTGTACAAAGCAATAGCCTCCATATACATTCACATAGGAAATGTTAAACAACATGTGCTCCAAGAAACGTGGAATTATTGGAACTCTTCCCCAGATTACCAATATATCTGTAAGCATACTCCAATATTACACCTGGAAACTGCAGAGTCTTCTTAAGTAAGAGAGGACGGGAGTTTTCTTAAGCTGTCTGCCAAAACCCTGCAGATCGCCACAGAGGATCTCACTTCCTTCATCACAGCGGTACAGAAGAGCCACCAAAAGAATTTCAGTCTAAAGGGGTCCAAACATGAAAAAGCAGCTCACCTCTCTGCACTCGAGGCCTCCTGAAGCTACAAAACAAGCAAGCAAAGAAACCGAAAAGGAAATCCACTAACCTAGGCACATGCAAAAACCCACCAAGGCCAAAAATCTCCCCCAAGAAGCACTGGCAGGAGCTGCTGCTAGAGCTGGCAGCAAGCAGAGCTTGCTTGAGGCGACGCATTTGAGCAGCCAGCCAAGGAACTGCCTGTTAACTTAACAGCTGCTGAAGATACTGAACTGCACAGATTTGCCCACAGGTGGTTTTACAGCAGTTCCAAGCTGATTTCTACTTTATCACGTAAGGCAGTAGTCAAATTTTAGGGGGCTTCTATCTTGCCTCTGCGCAACCTACGGGCTTGAAAGGATGTACATGCCAAAGAGCTAAGGGATCAGCCTCATTTTGTCTGTTCTTAATGAATTCGTATTTTGAAGAGGATACACATTTGTACCTAAATACACTATTTATATTGTCAATATTTCCTTTTCACATGTCTTTTTTGAAACTCTGATCTGATACACTCTGCAATCACTGGAATTATTCACTAATTTTCATGCTAAAGTGCTTCGACGGATCACATGTTTAGAGTGGTAATTGAAATAGGCAATAAAATACTTTCAGAGCCTGTCGATATCTCGTTATGACTATTTCATCTTTCAGGAACTGCTCACAACTGCGTCATTCTTGTGCTCCTGGCTACTGACCTGCTCAGCACAAGCCCTTCGCAGTGAAGAATTAGTGTAAGAGCCCACCTGAGAAACACTTCCAATTTCAAACAAACTTCTGGAGGAAAAGGAAAAAAAAAAAATCAATATTAGATTAGTTGCAAGGGTAGTAACAAGTCCACGAGGCACATAAAACACACACCAAAAACAGCCCCATAGAGCATGTTGGAGAAGGCTGTTGTACAAGGCCAGGAGTCTACGCTAAGGCTACTGTGTTTAAACCAGGAAAATTATCTTTTGATTAAAGGCTAATATACATCTGCTTGGAACAATGAAGTCCAGAAATGCTGTTCACACTTTAGCACAGATTATGCACTTTGCATTGAGTGTTGTCAAAAGATGCAAAAGAAATTAGGCTGAGGACAAGGTAAGAAGTGAAACTAATTGGAAAGTTTCCAAACTGGTTATTTTTTAAAAGGTAATCTTCTGATGGAATTACCAGTCTTTTCAATTTACCAGTCAAAACTAAATAGCATCCCAATTATTTCTCAAGTCTCCAGGGAGACAATACTCCAAGACTCAAGGGAATTGGGGCACATCCTTCCCACAGGGACCTTTTACAAAGCATCTCAGTGATTCTCAAAGGGGATAGATGGTGTGGGTGACCTCACTCAGCTCTGCTAACGTATTCCCTTCCCTTTCTTTACGCTGGGACTTCGCCAGGTGCTCTTAAGAGAGAAATTAGGTCGCAGCTGCTCTTATGTGTTGGATCTTCATTCTGCAACAGAGCAAGAGCAGCTCTGCAGCATCCACAGCAGCTGCACGCACGGGGCTGTTCCGACACCGGTACATCGCAGCCTTTACAACTGCACAGACTACAAATTCAGACCTTTCCTGCTGCTTCTACCTTTTTAACAGACTTTTTTTTTTTCTTTAGCATATCATCATTATCACCAGTTTATCATCTCACGCTTGGTAACAAGAAAGACTCACTAGAAGAAAATGATGCAATGAAGGCCCATAACTGCACACACTTGTAATGACATCTGCAATCAACGTATCGGGATGGAATCAGCTCACCACATTTCAACATCAAAAAAAGCAGTTACAGGACCTCACTTGAACATATGACCCCTCAAAGCAGGGTGCAGTACGGAGACACAGCTCTAGCTCTTCCTCCTAAGCAGATTTAACAGCCCCACGACAACTATTTGCTCCCAACAGGTCTCTCCTGGAAGAGCAAGCGAGGAACACGTGGCCCACATGGAAGTATGGACACGAGGAGGTGCTCTCTGAAGCAGCAATACGCACCAGGTTGCACCAAATCTTGCATTTCTGGCCTCATTTTAGCAGGGCTACTGTAAAAGGAGAAGCAAAGCTCTCCCTTTTCCTGTTATATCCGTGCATACATTTTTTAATCTCTATAAGTGACATCCTTATGAGCCCTCATGTACCTGGAGAAGGCTCCTACTTCTCCTTACGCTCTTTCCTGGCAAACCATCATCCAGGCTATTAATTGACCCCAAAGCCTGTGACTATGTATATATTGATTTAAAATATTTTAAATGCACACATTCCTATTAAAGTATCTTCTGGCATTTAACAAAGAATTCTACCCTTGCAATTCTGGTAAAGGGTTCAACAAAACTCTTTAAAAGAGATAATTCCTTTAAAATATGCACATTTCTAATGTAATTGCTGTAGGAAACCTTACTGGTTTTATTCCTGTTACACACTACAAGACTTCCCATAAAGGAATTAATTTCAGAAGAAAGAGCACCATTTAACTTCATTTAATCCCATTGATTAATTAAACCATGTTTCTTGACATATGTTAAAAAGGGGAGGAAAGTATTAGAAGGAAAACCCTCCTCCTAGGATAAGGTTTCACCCAACTGTAAATTAAACAGCTAGTTTCATTGGAACTCCATTAGATATGAACTTCAACTCAGACCCTCATCTTTTCACCCAAATTTTGGGTGTCAGCAATCTTGAACTCGCTGTAATTTGGTTTCTTCTTCTGCAATACTGAGGGTAAAATAAAACTATCTTTTATGCTGTGTATATTTACAAGTAAATACAAGCATGACATGATTATCACAACTAACAGCAAGTCTCCAGAATTATGACTTTTACCTTGCAAAGCATTTAAACTAGGCAGTAATCCTTAAATCACTTTTCAATCAAGCAGGGGAAAGAGGTGAAATTTTACAGCTCTCAAAAACAAGCTCTTCAGATCAGTTTAACAACCCCGTTAATCCAGAGCTTACCGATTCAATAAATGAGGTTTACTTTGCATTTCCATCTTAAGTGAGAAGGAAAATAGCAGGACCTCTAAAAATTAAAGCCCTACGCAGCTTATATGCATCATTATGGGAAGCGGCAGGACGCACGTGCTCAATGAAATGGTTCACTGTGGGGAAAAAAATCAGGAAGAAAATAAATAATATATTTTTGAAGAACAGTTCTACCCAGTCCATTGTAGTTATCAATTCCAACTTCTTTTTTATTTTTATATCTAATCTGCATGTATATATGCCTTTTTTATATCATTAACACTCACATATCATTAACACATCTGGAGTTCCTAGGAAAGGAGAGGCTTGGAGAAGGAACAAGTCACAACTGACATTCAGCTCACCAGCTCCCTTGTCAGCCTCTGGTATTTGAAACAGCATGCGAAAAAACTTCCCTAAAATACTGGTTTGTACACATTTACAAAACAAAAATGCTCATAAGCACAGCTGAATCCTTGAGGGTTTTCTGTTATAGGGAGGAAACACGCAGAGTATCAGAGAACCTGAGATCTATTTCCAGATATATAAAATTGATGATCTTCACCAAAGCAAAAGCGATGTCAAAACCCTGCGTGTATCAGGACTTCTGAAACGGATCTGACTAGTTGCTGGGGCTTTCTTCATTTCCCTAAGGGATCATTTTGAATACTAGGAACCCCCAATCAGTTGCTTGATTTTCGAATTACAAGCTAAGAACGGAGATAAAACTCATCCTTCAAATACTTAAGACCTAATTCCCAAAATTCGTCCTTCAAATATTTAAGACCTAATTCCCAAGACGCCCAGAAACACCTGTGCTCAATTGATGCACTGATTATTTGATGGATATTCGATTCTGACAAAGATACTGAGATCTGCAATCGTACTTTCGGAAACCTTTTCTGTTTCTTACGTACCAGCTGATACATTCTTGGTTGTAGCTTAATATTCACTAGTACTTTTCCAAATTATGTCTCTGGAGTGTTCTCACCAGTATCGCTCCTGATTTGCTTTAATTTGCACTTTAGCCAGCACTCAACAGATGCCCTGCTATGGCAGCACTTGTCATAACATCACAGTTGAAACAGATTTATATATTTGTGCATACACAATTTCTATTATACACATACCCATATGTATGTAAATGAGAAAATGTACATTTCCATTTCAGGTAATGAATATACCAAATCTAACAGAGAGCACTGTTTGAAAAGGCAGCAGTGTGAAAACATTAAGAAAGATCATTTCCAATTTACACAGCACATGAGTAACACGGTCACAGAAGACACTACGTGTACATGTCATTAATTTAAGATACAACTCTTACCTTGCGAGTATGCTTCATACTTGTAAGGCCTGTGTCTGTTTTTCTTAATCCCTTAGACCAAGGTTTAATTTACACCTCTCACCCTCCTGCCAGTTATAGGCAAAGTTACATTTTTCTGCTAAAACATACAGCAAATACAAGTTAAAATTAGTCATTAAGCAACTAATAGCCAAAAACAAACATAAGAAACAGGAAGCAAAATAGCAACACTGAAAGCACATCTTGATACGGAGATACAGATGTTTTGCAATAGTCAGGATAAGAAATGAACAGAATCCATACCTAATATTTGGGTTTTTATCATCCCTTTTTATTTTGTTTGTTCTCAGCAAGTCATGACAGCAGGAAAAAAAAAAAAAAAGAAAATTGTAGTTTTAATAGTTTTCACTATTAAAACATGTGACTGCTCTCGTAGTGCCAGCCCTGAATCCAAGACTGCTGCAGTTCAACTGCTCCTGAAATACTGGCTGCATTAGCAGAATCTCATCTCATATTTCAGCTGCACCTTAGATTTACACTTTCTGCAACTACTTTTTAATACACAGTCTGACAACTCTTTTTTTTTAAAAAAAATGCAAGCTTGCAATCCTGCAAAAGGTATATTTGTGATTAATTTGCAGTCTGGATTTCACCAAGTTTCCTCTGGTCTTAAATCCTCCTATATCTATACAGTATGTTTATGTGCAGGCGTGATAACCATCACTTGTAGCAGAGCAAGTGCAACCTGCAGCGTTTGGAGAAACTTTTCTTCATAGTCTGAAGAGTTGTTCATACAGAAAAGGAAGCCCGACAACTGGGCAGATCTCCACACAAAATTTATATTCTTTATATAAGTTTATATTTAGACTTATATATTAATTTATATAAATTCTCATTTAATTATACACACAATGAATTGGCAGCAACTCCCACTGTGAGATACGATTGATATAAATCAAAAAGTAAAATATTGACCTACGTTGTCTCTTCACAATTGTCCGATTCATTTTAGAGCTCTTACTTGCCCGGAATGTAGAGTTTCAAATGGCTACGGAATAAATATGTAAAATGTTGCCATGGAAACATTATCCTAAAGAGAATGAGATTGGGTCTATAGTCAAGGGAAAAGACAGTATTTCTCTTGAATTGCTGCAGACGCTTTGAAATGGTGAATATTGCTTCTGAGGATAGCCAGAAATACTTAAATTAGAGCCAACATTTCATAGAGTAGTTACATTTCTCACTTACTTTTCCACAGCAGCCAAAAAGATGAAACCCCAAACTTGGTTAGCTGAGTGTTGGGAAGCTCTAGCAGAGGCACAAGCTCCTCTGTCCATCTCCCACACAGTCCATTGCAGATTTTTCAAACCACAGAGAGGTAGGAGCACAAGTAAAGTGCAAATTTACAAGCAGTGAATTACTCCTTCCCAGCTTAAATTGCACTTGTAGTCAAAAACAAGGTGCTTCACGATGCCAACTTGCTTGCAGTGGGGACTGTAAAAAATGGCAACATCCTTCAGCCTTTCAATCAGACCCTCTTGTTTCTGCAGAGCAGATGCGGCTTGTTTGGGAAAGATGGGAAACTAATGAAAAAGGAGACATTAGGAACAAGGAAACATTATCAAAACTATCTGAAAGCTTAAGGAGGAAGTCCAGCCCGAGCTTACGAGGTCAGTTTATATGGATCTTTAGCAAAAGTATTACTCTCAAAACACAAATTACACAGCTTGGATTGCATCCTGACATTTGCAATAAATTCAAAGATACTGAAAATTAACAAGTATATTTACTGTGAAATGATCAATTTAATTGTGTATTTTAATCTGTCTTTACAGAGCCTTTGTCTCTTCATGTTTTGTACATAGTTAAACACATCTAAAAACACTGAATAATTAAAGATCATGGGGCTTAAGCTCATGATTTGGTGATTTTAAGTTTGTGATTTTCCAAGTTTGCCAAGAAAGACACCATCTAGAAACCATCACTCCATATGTTTCCTGAGTGGTATAAATTCAGTTTATTCTAGGATGCCCATCTTGGTAGCCAATCCTTTAAAAAAGGGGGCATAAAATACTAAATCACTGCACCGTGCTCGCATCGTGCAGCCGTCTCTTTTGTCAGTTCCCACAATCTATTCTCATGCAAAAGCAAATGCTTCTCTTACTGGGAATTTGCATGGGATTACTAGCAGGGTACACAGGGAAGAGTCAGCTCACGCTTTGACACTGCACCATGTCTCCTGCAGGAATCAGTCTTGCCATGTTGAAAGAAGATGCTGTGGATAAAAAGAAGCCGTAACTGCAGCCTCTGAGCAGGGGTATAACCAAATAATAAGCCAAACATCTCTAGGAGCTGCCTTTGCACCCAAGGCCTCACAAACGCGACACACACTGATGATTCATGAATTAAAACTAAGGGGCAGCTACTTTCCTGGCCATTTGACTCGTGGCAAGAGAGATTCATAAAGAGGAAGATTCATAAAGTCTAATGTCAAATATCCGACCTCCCTTCCAGCTAATAGAGATAAGTAGCTCAACAGATCTGAGTTATTTCCCACACTATAATGTGACCTAAAGAGCTTTAATAAGAGCTTTAATAAGAGCTTTACAAGCTTTTTTAACTAATAATTAAGTGCTCATGATCACTTGTTAAAATCAATCAAAACCAAGTCTTCTCTCTGGGTGTGGGTCTAATAGCAGTAATATTATTTTTTCATTTACTGTGAATTCCTGCATTCCAGGATCAACAGTGAAACTGCGGTGCTGCCCCAGATCTTCCTCTGTGGTTACTGTCATGGTTGTTGAGGAAGAGTTTTCTGCCACTTCTGGGAATTTTAACAGCTTGGAGCATTTTCACTTCTATTCAGAGCTTCACTGTCTAAGGGCGAAACAAAACAGTAGGTTGACGGTGCGAGCGCGGGCTGAGAAAGAGGGAATTCTTGTGTCAACACCCCCATCTGCAGGACCTCGGGGAGAGGTAACTAGCAAACCACACCAAGGAGACGACGAGACGCAATTTAACACTGCCCTTGCGCAAATGGCATCCCAAGCAAATGTCTTTTGCTATTGGATATGCTCTTGACTGGCTACACACCCAGCATGGAAAACAAAGAGCACTGCGGTGTCCCTGGAATGCTGCAAATCCGTGCCCGCTGCATCCTGCCTGAATCCCTGGAGTTGGGGCTCACGGCCAGCTCGGAGACTCTTCCTCTCTTCATCCCTTAGCACAAGGGCTAGGACAAAAAAAAAAAAAAAAAAAGGATTCGCTTTCCTACAATTCACTGACTTTTACTTCCACCCCCAGGAGCTCTCTCCCTGTCCCTCCTCACCTGGTGCTAGGGGTATCCATGTACAAATGGTCCCCAAATAGTCTACACAAGGTGGCCTCGTATCTCATGCCACTTCCAAGATGCCACGAGGTCTGAAGACGCCCACTGCCCCTTATTTTCCACTGAAGCTAGAAGTGGGCAGCACTCTAAGACTCATCCCCAGAGCTCTCAGGAAGGAATCACTTACCAAAGCACCTCCAGCTCAGGTGGTTATCCCTAAGAACTTCAGCAATAAACACACAAAAAAATCTCCTAGATCACAGAACGTTTTTCCTTTTTCACCACAGCTTCTCTTTAAGCAATATTCTCAATACCTTATGTATGTACTTCCAAAAAAAAAGTCCATTTTGCTTGGACCACTCACCTTTGGTGAAGAAGGTTAGTAGCTCCTACTACTAACAATCCATTTGCTTTTCCTAGGAAAAAAAAAAGTCTCTAAAAGTAGCTTACACCTTCCTGCAGCCTTGTAGAAACCTAGCGAGGCAAAGGATATTTTTGTTAAACTGAGGAATTATCATCAGATAGATGGAACAGGAGACAGCAGCCAACCTAAAAACCACAAATTCCTTGATGCTTTAGAGACGCAAATGCGCTTTGGATGCAAAGCAGGAAGATAACAGTTAAGTAGGGAGAGGTTACAGCCAAGACAAGCCGGTTGGCACCTTCAAGCCACAGCTTTGGGAAAGGAACAGGATGCAGAAAATCGATGCAGCAGCTTTAGCAGCAGCCGCGCTAGCAAGGCAGGAGCAGTAGTTGAGGCGATTCCTGCTCTGCCCCTTCCTGCTGCCTCCCGTCTCCCACAAGGATCCTAGGAGCTTCCCACCTCCAAGCCCAGCACCTTGAGGAGATTCCTCTGGAGCACTCGGGAGCAGCAGGATAGACCTCCGTGATAATCAGTTACACCTGAAGGGATAAAAACAGGAGAAGTCCAATGAGTGCAAGAACACAAAATACTGCAAATTTGTGGAATAAATCCCTGGATTGAAATATAGGCGTGAAGAGATGTGTTTTCTTCAGAAGCACAAAGGCAGGAAAGAAATGAGGCTGATCTGGCACTGTGTATGAAGAGTAAAGATTATATTCCTCACATAAACCTTCGGAGAGCGATGCATGCACAAACGCTGAAATTTGGGAAATGTCACTAAATGCAGGAACTCTCCCCAGCTCGAGCCTGCTAGTGATAACTAATTAGCTGCTATCGATAACTAATCGTGACACTCTGGATGCTGCTGAGACCAGGCCAAAGCCCAGTGTCCCAAAGGCATCCTGAGGCGCTTTATAAGCTAAAGCAGGAGGGGGAATATTTGTATTTTATTTATTTCTCTTTACCTTTGATAGCCAAGTGCCTTTTGGAGTGCTCAGGGGACACTGTTGTCTCGGGATTATGAAATAGCACCTTGAAGAGCCCTTAATGCTCCGGCTCCAGAAATCTGGGCTCCCCGCGGATGGAAGAAGCGTCCGTCTCTGCTCGCACCAGGCGATGGCAGCACAATCCCAGGAATGGAAACCTAAATCACTCTTTTTTAAGCATATTTCTAGTAGGACCCGAATTCCCGCGTCAAGTTCTACCCGCCTTGAAGCTGATCGGAGCGTCATTCTGTCTCTCCAAGGAAACTCCCACCCTTTTCCCAGAAGTTTCCCGCACGCCGGAATGTGTTTTCACTCCGTTCTGTGTTATTTAGCAGCTGCAGGGACGGCTGAGCGGGAAGCACCAGGTCAACGACCTGCTCCTTTATAAAATAATAATGTAGCATTTTGGACATTTATATGGGAGGATCTCACAGGGGAAACACTTCCCATTCCCGTCTCGTCCCAACTCCACTGGGACTGAAATACCGCGGCTTATTTTCAAACCTTTTACCTTCACAGGGTGGAGGTTTTGGTGGTGTTAAACCAGCTCCTGTGTTTTTTTTTTCTGTATTTTAACTTTTTTTTTTTTTTTTTTTTTTTTTTTAACTGAAACGCAAGTGACTGCGACGGCCAGAACCTTCCGGAATAAGTAGGGCGTTAAGGGACAAAAATACACAGCTGGAGTGCGGCGGCCTCTAAAATACAGGACAAAAATAAAGTAAATGATAATGATGATTGGAAAATAAAGGCGGTTTAGGGCCCGCGCGCCCCTTCGCGCGGGGTGCGGTGGAGGCCGCGGCCGGCGGCGGCTCCG
>JAWLRI010001064.1:212322-275846 GCA_034781795.1 Crypturellus tataupa
CCGCCGCCCGCCCAAAATGGCGCCCGGGCGGCGTAAACAGCGCGCGCGCGCGCGCGCGGCCGGCGCTTTGGCCGATAACGGCCGTTTTAGCCCCAAAACGGGGAGGGGCGGCGGTGAAAAAGCGCCTTTCCGCCTCGTGGTTGGTGATGTTCCTAACGCGCCCTCGTACAGCGGGATCTCCTGAAATCCCGCTGCGGTAGATTCGTAAACAAAGTAGCTTTTAATGATTATTATTATTTTTTTTTTTTAAACAGAAAATTTGCTGTTTCCCACGCTTTTGAGCTCCTCCCCTTGATGGTTTGGGGGAGGAAAGCCGAACACCTCCCACTCCGCCACCCTGGTCTTTCCAATACCCAACCAGAGAAGCCTCCTCCCCTTTGTGTCCTTTTATTTTATTTTATTTTATTTTATTTTATTTTATTTTATTTTATTTTATTTTTTACGTTATTTTTATTTTATTTTTACTTTATTTTTATTTTATTTTATTTTGGGGTGGAGACATCGCATGGGCAGCAGGGCCCGGATCACTGGCGGCGTTTTGCCCTCAGATCTGTCAGCCTCTGTTCCCCCACCACGTTGTAATCATTAAAAAAGATTTTTTTTTTTTCTTTTTTAAGAAACGTTCGAACCGTTCATTTAAGGATCTCGCCCTCTTTTCTTTTGCTTGCCCTTTAGGAAATCAAAAGGCGACAGCTAGCAGAAGCCGCCGAGAAGAGGCAGATGGAGGTAACGCTGGATAACCCATTGCCTTGGGTGGAGACGACAACTTCTTTTGGGTTGAAAATAGCCAGGAGTTACTCAGGAACGCAGCTTGGTGGCATACGTGGGCAAGAGATGATTAAAGTTTCCATCATATTCATGTCTTACCCGTTCTTACACATTTATTTAATGCAGATTTCCTCAGTGAGTTGAATACAGTTTTAAGACAGTTGAGTTTCCTTTGATGGGGGGGAAAAAAAAGCCTCATAGTGGCCAGGCAGAGGATATAATACAGTTCTGTGACGGGAGAGGGACGTGTTATTTGTTTACATTGAATTAAAAATCGATGGTTATTGATGGGGGCTGCATAGGCCTGATTCTAGTGGAATTTAGTGCCTGGCCATCCCAGCGGTGAGTGAAGGCCCCGTAGTAACTCCCCCTTTCTGTGTTTTTCTCGTGCATGTAAAATTCCCATTGATTTCTGCAGTAACCGCGGAGCTTGTGGCCTCTCCCCATCCATATATTGAAAGTTTTCCGTAGAGAACCTCACTGCGGTCCCCGTCCTGTGTGTCCTACCCCCGGGCGGCCGTTTGATAAGGGGGGAATGGAGAAGTCGATCGGATGGTGAAACAGCTTGGGTTGGTCCTGGATCAGCTCTGCCCGGTTAATACTAATGTAAGGACAGGAATAGAAGGCCCCTGACACTGGGAAAAGGAAAAAAAAAAACACAATATAAAAAAATATATAAAAATCAGTGGGACTTCTGGGATGGGAAGCTCCGACTCTACCCCTTAGATATGAACCACGTGAAATTAATTGCATTCAAGTATGTTTACCTGGACGGATTAACCGAATGAAATAAAAACATCCTTATGGAGCTACAGAACCAAAAGGTTATGAAGAAAATACAGAGCTGAAAGCCCCAGTTTTATGTAACAGTAGCTTTACTTGCTGTTCCAATTTTTTTTTTCTGGAAAACAGAAGTTCACAAGATGGTGTTGCAGAGAGTGGCAGTTTGGTTTCTGGCCAAAAAATAATTAACTGATCTTCCTCCAATATCTTTTTTTCTCCCAGGCTTCCTCTCGTGGTATTAAGAATGCTTATTCTGTCGAGCAAAAGAAAAAGAAGCAGGAAGAAATAGAGAAAAGAATGGCAGCTTCAGGTTCCGGAGGAGAAGGAGGACTGAGGGTAAGTTTAAAAGAGAAGCAAGTTACTATGGTGCAACTGCCTCAATAAAGTGGCATTTTTGGGTTTTTTTTTATGCCTTCATATAACCCTGTGGGGTTGTTTTGTTTTGTTTTCCTGTTAGTGGCAGGTTGGATAGAGAGCCCAACTCCTGGAGAGAAGAGAAATGAACATTTACTGCCAAAAACTTGCCCGTGTGTGCAGCTGAGCGGCACTTGTTCACGTAGCTTTGGCTGTTTGCATCCGAAGACTCAGCAAGACTTTGCCAGCAGAGGAGGGCAGGTGGTGGAAGAGCAGAGTAGGACTACTAAGTCCTAATAAAGGACTCCAGCCTCTGAACACAAAGTCCTGGCCGATTTTTGTTTTCCGTGCATGTTTTACTGCTTCCCTGGCAGGGAGGGAGAGGATGAACTCTCTCCCACGTACGTGGCCTCCTTACCTGGAGCAGTCAGCGTAGATCGTCTTGTCAGTTTATGTACGTCTGTCTCTGTGTAACCAAACTGTGTTTCAGAAGAACACTTGTTTGTGACATTGATTTCAAGCTGTGCAATTAAAACTTCTGTGTCCTCATATAGAAAACTGTTGTACGTGCAAAATATATGGATGACAGCATTTCAGTTCCTTAATGACTTTTGGACTGCTTATGGATTTAGTGCCTTCTTTAAAGGAAAGGAGATCCGTGGTGGCTCTTGAACAGTGGAAGCATTTTGTGACACTATTTAATAATAATAGCAACCTTTATAAACCCTGTACACTTACCCTGAGAAAATGTTTTATGGAGTCTAACTGTTGTTCTCATTTTCAGATGTGAATTTCTTTGGAGTCTGTATTTATAGTGTATACTGGAAGTTAAACCCAGAATTAAAAATGCTCTCTATTAATAGTTCTCCTTTGTAACACAGGAGGGCAGTGTGGCACTTTGGAGGATTTTGGTGGGGGGAAAAAGCAGTAAAATACTATTACATCATCTCTTGGATGGTTGTTTTCCTGCAGTGTCTGTATTACCTGGGTGGGTTGGTTACAGTGCGGTAGTATTTGCCACATGCCAGAAGCTCCTGTCGCCTTTTTTTTCTGTGGCCAGGAATGTTCCCTAATCCTTTTCCCAAGTGTGAAACTGCCGTCGATTTTTGTGCTACCGAATCCATGGCATAATAACCAGAGCTCCAAACCAGTGACCTCAGCCTCCAAGGGATGCTCGAAACTTGTTGCAGGGCGATCAGCACAGGGAAACTCGTTCTCATCTCCCTGCAGGAGGATGTCAGTGTCACTGACCCCATTCCTGGCCTCGTTTGGGCTAGAGAAGCCCTTTTTAGGTAAAAAAAAAAAAAAAAGCTTTTATTTGGCCTCTTTCAGTAGTGTCTGACACTATTGGAGGAGCCCAGCCCTGACCCAGCTAACCAGCATTCAGAATCTGGTCGAAAACAGAGATTTTTCAGTGTTAATATGTAATACCATTTGGGCTACGAAGCTGTGCCCGTGGCAGTTAGCGAACACCTCCTGTTTCACTTGATTGTTGGAACTTGTTCTCTTCCCTGTGTTGCTCAGAATGTTTGTCTTTTTTTTGAATCTAATGCAAATGCGTGGAAATGTAATAAAACTCACCAGACACTATTTTGGAATGTGACTTTCAGTCCCCCACGCGTCGCAGCAGGTGTTGCACGAAGAAGTATCGCCGAAGCTGCCCGTGGCTTCTGGGCTTTCTCACCTGAGATATTTCTACCAAATGCGTTCTCTTTTTCCCCACTCTCCTCCTCCTACCACAAAACCAGAGAGGGGGGAAATAACCTGGTTTGCCATCAGCCTGGATAAAATCTCTGGCTAATAATAATAATGCAGGGGTATCTGTGCTCCTTAAGCCCCCACGTGCAGGTGTGGACTGTGGTCGAGCATCCAACAACCCGGGGATGGCAAAACCTTCACCTCACTCTATCCTCCAATGCGGGCACATTGACATCTCGGTGTTTTTAGTCATCAGCCGAGAGCCCCCGAATGAGGTTACATCTCTTTTCCTCTCCAGTTTGTCAGGAAATAAAAGGTAGAATAAATAGATGCACAACTATCACTGCAATGACTACAAGAAATCCGGTTGCACAGATAAGTCCTGCTCGGAAGAAAGGCTCTCACTACCGCGCACCAGCCGGCTGACAGCAGGTACCAACTGCACGGAGCAGTAACAAGCAGCACAAAACGCTTTTTCTAACCAACTCTCACCACTTTCAGCACGGTGCTGCCCATTCGATACTGCACGGTAATAATCTTTACACGTGGTCTGCCCTAGGCTGGTGTTTCCCACAGCCACCAAGAGCTTCCACGTCCCTTTTCCTAGGGATTTACGGAGAGATTCAGGTAGGTTCCAGCAGCAGGTTAGTTCCGTATAAATTTTTTTTTTTTTTTTTTTTTTTTTTGCGATGAATCTGCAGGAATTTCTTCTATCTTCCATACTCTGAGTCAGCTGAGTCACGCAGCAATGTGGAAGGCTCCAACCACTCTTCCTCACTCATCCCGGGGCAAATTCAACCTTTTAAGGACTTAATTCCCTGTCTCAGCAGGGATCTTGCTTTGCGTTCTGTTCTGGATTTAGCAACACGTAAACATCCTTAAAATATGGGGAAATATGGTAAGTCTGAATCTTTATTGATGGTAAAGTAACAACTATTTCTCTTTCTACCTGTTCTGCAGGCATCCCATCAGCAGCCGAGCAATTACCAGGAATAAGACTTCCAACGGGCAGGAGTATTTTACAAAAAAATTTTCTGTTTATTTCATTGATAATAAAACCACCAAGTTCTGCTAAAATTTATACAGTCAGTGAAATAATACTATTAAAAAAAAAAAAAAAAAAAAAGCTTTTTTTCTAGGACATTACCAGGCACATAAATTACCAAGTACAGACACAGAAGAAGAGCCAGCGTCCCGACCCGAGCGCCCATCTGCCTTGAGCTCCTTTTGGAGGTGCCGATGATTTTTCGGGATCATGACTCACCCTGCTGACAAGGTAACGCGGATTTTGCATTTGGCGTCACAAAATGGAAAAAAAAAAAAGGGGGGGGTGGGGGGGGGAACGGGGCAGAAAAGGCTCTGATCCGAGAAGAACATTGTGTTTTCTGAGGCAGGAAGGGCTCCCATCGATGGGGTGACGGGAAGGCTGTCCCGTGAAAACACACAACTCTCATTCTATCTCATTACCAAAATCACCAGATAATTTCTGCAAATCCTCCTTTCCCCACCTGCATAGATACTCTTCAACTAACCTACCAGTCAAGGGCTCAATGTCGTAACGTTTTCATACAAATATACTGTGTACTTTCTTCCATTAACATGATCCGTTCCTTTACGTAATTCTAAGCATACATTCACATATTAAAAAGAGTAATAATTTGGCTAAAAAATATACGTCTATTTCTTATCTGATTGTAGTAATCAGCCTACCACGGGTAATTAGCTATAAAAGGCACAGTAACTGGCAATAAATAGCTCTACAACTCAAAGATCTTCCAACCGGGCTGCCGCTTCCAGTCTGTCTTAGCTTCCCGAGTCCTTTTAAAGCTCAAACTAAACTCACTACGCTTGAGAAAACCCCCCCTGGACCTACTACGTACGCCAAGTCCCGATGACGAGAGGGCTCTCCCCTCACTTGATCTCCTTCTTGGCTTTGTAGTGGGCCGACACGACAAGGTAGTTGTCGGGGTTGACGTCGCGCAGCGCCGTCGGCGACTTGCTCTGCACGGGCGACGTCTTGCCGTCAGCGCGCGAGATCTGCAGCATGCGGCACGGGTCGTGCTTGAGCAGGTAGCCCGCGAACGTCTCCCAGCCGCCGCCAACGCGCACCATCACGTGCTTGTTGTGCAGCATCTGCAACGACACGGCCGCCCGTGAGCTCCCCAGCAGCCCCTTTCCACCACCAAAACGGGGCCCGTCTCGGCGGCAAGCCGTAGGAGCCAGCCAGCAAGAGGAAACGGAGTGAGAGGATGATTCGCGCTTCCATTTAGCAGCCGCGTGAACTGACGGACGTCACATGAAAATGAGGTAACGTGAGGTAAACGTGAGGTAAAATGAGGTGAAACTAAGGATTATGTGAGGTAAACGTGAGGTAAAATGAGGTAAGCTAAAGATTATGTGAGGTAAATGTGAGGTAAAATGAGGTGAAACTAAGGATTTCGTGAGGTAAACGTGAGGTAAAATGAGATGAAATTAAGGATTACGTGAGGTAAATGTGAGGTAAAATGAGGTAAAACTAAAGATTACTTGAGGTAAATGTGAGGTAAAATGAGGTAAAACGTGAGGTAAAATGAGGTAAAACTAAAGATTACTTGAGGTAAATGTGAGGTAAAATGAGGTAAAACTAAAGATTATGGGAGGTAAATGTGAGGTAAAATGAGGTAAAACTAAGGATTACGTGAGGTAAACATGAGGTAAAATGAGGTGAAATTAAGGATTACGTGAGGTAAATGTGAGGTAAAGAGGTAAAACTGAAGATTACGGGAGGTAAATGTGAGGTAAAATGAGGTAAAACTAAAGATTACATGAGGTAAATATGAAGTAAAATGAGGTAAAACTAAAGATTTTCATATTTTACTTAAAAGTTCCTATGTTTTCCCCACAGCAGGGAGCAATGCTGTTCTTCGGCTTAGGGAATCTAGTTTTGAGATTTCTTGAAAATATGTGAGCAAAGACACTATTTTGTATGTCTTGAAACTGGCTTTTCATTACGTATAAGAGAAGCAGCACAGAGCAAAACCAACAGAAAAACCTCCTGTCTCCTGAAATATCAGAAAACTACGAAAAAAAGTAACATTTATCAAACACCAAAAAGTTCTCACATCCACTTTGAACGCTGCAGTTCAAGTGCCGCCGCAGCCTTGAGACAGCAAAGCCTACGGATTTTTATTTCACCATTTTCTCCTCTTAAAATACCTCAAAAAAAAAAAAAATCTGAAAAATGCCCCCCAAATTTTTGACATTTTATAATCCAACCAGTTGAGTTTTTCCATTGCAGGAGGGCTTTGGGCACGAAAGGGGCTGGATGCTACAAAAAAGTAGTTGGCAATCAGTGTGAAAGACATTCGGGACGGTTGGGTAGGCTCGCATTGCTACCCAGCAACGCAGCGGGGTAAGCAAATAAAGCCAAACAAGTCAAATAAAATCCAACATCTGCTTATAGTTGACAGAGATCATCCTTTCTGTTAGGTCTGAAGTAGGGTGGCCACAAATGCTGTTTTCTCTAGAGTCGGTCTTTAAATCAGAACATCGGAATCCGTGGCAAAATAGGAGAAATAGGTGAAAATAGGAGGAAAAAAAAAAAAAAGAATACCAGGCAAGAACTGAGGAATTATGTAGTGTACTCAGAGTACATCAAGTAACATGTGCATTTTGGCAGGCAGTGTTATATTAGCCCTTCAAACCTGAATGACCATACGATCTTATTACATTAGGAAAAAAAAAAAGTATCTTCCTGAAAAACAGGAAGAGCGTGCTCCTCGTTTTTCATTCTTTCCAAATTTCCCTCCTTACATGACATTTTGTGTAACCCCCTCGTAACACAGGATTATACAAACTGCTCTGTGTTATCTCTCCTGGCTGAAAAAGTTCCCAATGATGCAACTCCTCTCCGCCCTGATATTACATATGGTTTGCATTAAATATTTTTAAGGACCTCCCCGGAGTTTTTGCATTGCAGTTCTCAAGCTCCAGTAAAGGAGCCTGTGCTTTCCCTCACTGCAGACACTATGATAATGATATGGAAAGGAGCCAGCTTGCTTGATTAACATTTCTATCTCATCTCGAGGGATTTATACGTAGTAAATCACATTAAGGGAATCTCACTTTGATGGAAAATGCATTAGAATGAAGTTGAAAAAATAAAAAAAAGATGTCAAGAGCTCACGATAATTGTTTGTCATAATATTTCTGCCTGCATTAGAGTTGATTTTATAACTAATGCTTTTCTCATAAAGAGAATCATCATAAAAGATCATAAAGAATTTTTATATAATGTGAAATCACAGGCTGTAACAAATACATTAACAGGTATTTACCTGGGTTATTGAAACCAGATCTGATTTGCGCCTGGGGTCGCAAGACAGTATCTCCCAATGAATAAGGATTGCAGGGTGCGATGAAATATTTTGGTATCATTTCACTTATTCAGCTCCAAACTTCTTTGGATACAGACACTACACCCACATTTGCAGTGTTTACAGGGAATATATTATGCAAAATGTCTTCACAGATACTGTTGTATCTTCAAAGTTGACCCACAGTTCGTATATAAAAAAAAAAAAAGCTGCTTACCTTCAACTAAGTTAAGACATAATGAAATATGTGTGAGGTTTAGCACGCAATTAGCAGACACCTGCAGTAGTCCCTGGTTTATCAAGAGAAAACCACTCAGCTTTTGAATTCTTTTAACTGTATTTGCATCAAACTGTCTTTCCTCTGCAGATATTTGACTGTTTTCTATCCCAAAGATAGAAATCTTCAATAATAAAATTTAAATTCCTCAGTATTTGTAAAGTGAGAGCAGATTAAAGCAAGGTAGTAAATAAATATTAGCTATTGTTTAATATGAAAAAAATCTTAATGGATTTTCCAGTGAAGTAGAAATTATACTGCATATATATATGTACAAATACACACACACACACACATATATATACACATAACCCTGAAGGTGCACTGCCCCAGTTTTGGGAACCTATTGAATTTCTGTCAACAAATAAAACAGTTAATAACGTTATTATCTCTTATTCCTTCTTCAAGTTTAGAGGAACTTTATACCTGTCTCCATTTGTCACCAAAAAGGCAAGTTTAATAACAATGAGATTGTTGTTTCTCTCTAATTAAGGATTTTATTTCAGTTTTCTCCTCAGAAAGGACTAAACTAGGAGGGAATGAATTGAAAATTTTTGCCTATAAAGTAATGAGGGGAGTAGAGTTACATGCAGATTTTTTTTTTTACTTCTGCTTTCACATTTCAGTTGCTAATATCTGATCTGAAGCATGTAATTTCGGAGCAATTTTACAAATGGCTGGTAGGCTCAATGCTGCATTTAGACCCAGTGCCAAATTGTAAATCATCCATCTTCTTTTTGATGATCTTGGTGAAAAGATGAGAGTGACGCAGCTTGACAGATGATTTACACATTCCTCAAAATGAACTTGCCAGTTTTGGCATCTGTCAGTACGACCTGAGATTTTTTTGGAAGCCAGTGCTACATGCAATATATAAACGTATGTATATATAATACTGTGAAGTTGGCTATTACCTGTATTAAAATTGTTTGGCTTTATTATTTCCTTGCTCATAGGATTTTCTGTGCTAAGAGAAGCCGATTTCTTCAGATGACTCCACATAGATGTGAGGATACCAGTCTCAGCCAGCAAAAGGAGAGGTGGTTGAAGCATGCACAGGTGCAGATATATGTCACTTAGCCACAAAACCAGCAGGCTCATTAGCAGTACCCAGAGCATCATGCTTGGAAAGTCTAAATATTTAAACATTTATAACCAAAGTCTCCATATGAGGTCTCCTGACACGAACCAGTACATGCAGCAAAAACTCTCCAAGGACACATAGAAATCTAAGGAAACAGAGTGACTAGTCAGACAACATTTTTACTTAGTGACTGCTGAAGCCAACGGACATTAATCTAATTCTTCCAAATGTGCTTTGGGTCACGGTTTTCTCAAACCTAAACCTGACCCTTTTGCTCATATAAGACAGCTTTTTGTTTCTTTTTTTTTTTTTTTTTCCTTTTCTGCAAAAGACCTTGAGGATAAACATGTAAAACTACCTACTCTGTCCTTTCTTAATTAAATCTATTCCTCACAAAGCAGCTCTCAATCTCCTTTTCATCTCACTGCTGATTCTGTGAAAAGATGCAGAACAAAATCCACTGCCTGACTTCACAGAACTGCAGATCTGTCTGTGCAGATTTCTCTCTGTTTAGAAAACAAGTCTCTCAGAATTAATTGCCTTATTCCTTGCTTTCACCAAACACATCTTCATGTAGCTGGTCACAGCCTTTCTACTTTTATGCTGCTTTCTTTTTTTTTTTTTTTTTTTTTTCCTCCTCTCTTCTAGAGTGACATTGCTGTCCATTCGGTGACTGCTTTCATCTGCAAAAAAAGCTCTGAAAGTAAAACCTTTCTGAAAAGGAAAAGTGCAGGGAAAACTGACCTAAAATCAGCCCACCTTTGTCTCTTGGGACTCTGTTAAATGCCATTTGCAATCTCCCTTTTACAGACTCTCTGGGGGTTCATTTGGGATCTATAACCCAAACCTCCAGTTTCTTTTTCCAGTGCTTACACCACCCTTAAGCTACATTATCAGTCACCACGGCTTCCCTCCAGTGCTTAGGAAGCAGCACGATGTCATATTTTCAGCACAGGGCTGGTAATACAGCCAGGAACTAAAGACACCTGCACCCTGCTGAAGACAGAAAGGCACAAAAATAGCAGGTAGGTATTCAGCTGGCATCAGATTGTAGGAGGGCACCAAAAAAAACCCTTTGTATGCTTAACATACCTGTAAGCATGACCTATATTACCTGGTCACCTGCTGAAAACTCAGGAAAAAACATCCACTGAAATGATATAGGAAACGACAGGGAAGAGTCAGAGGAAAGAAAGGTTTTCTGGGACAAGCAGCTAAAAGATGCAGGTCTGATTTGCCATGGTTAAATTTAAGCATTGTCTGTGTTACAAACATTGCACTTGATGAAAGTTAAATCTTCATTCCTGTTTACATACTTATTAAAGTAACTACTCAAAGTATTCCCGAATAACTACTTGAAATCTCGGCAGGACTTTGGATATGAACCAATATAAATAGGAAGATCTTGGACTCTCACATCCCTGATAAAAAAAATAATAAAAAAGAAACATTCTGGTGTAGGCGAGCACTTCATGTGTGAGAAATGACTCCAACGCCGACAGAAGCAAACACACTTGTTTTTTCATTAGGAAATGAGTGAATTTCTGTCAAGTGGAGGCTTTTGTTTCTCAGACTGGGAGAAATAATGTCAAGGAAAATTAATTAGATGGGGTAGTCACGTGTTCAGCATGGCACTTTCCATCTGGAATACAGGACAGCATCAAGTTGGGGAAGGGAAGGAGCATTTGCAAGGATTTTGGAGCAGACTCTGCAATAATGCGACTCGAAGGGCAATGGGGGTGGCCAAGGTGGCCACTTCCCTTCTAGGCATTGATTTAGAGTCCAGGCATCAAGTAAATCCACCCTTTAGCAACTGAAACGGGGGACAGTTAACAAACTGAGCAGTTCTGGCGAGAGGATGGACTCAAAACAAAAGCTTTATGCAAAGCTCGTCGGAAAAGAGGGCACGACAAGTAGCTTGCATGTGAAGAACGAAATCAGGCAGAGTTCGCGAGGTGAAACGAAAGGAAAAGTGTAAACTGGGTCACCCTGTCTCTGGTTGGAGGCACAGAAAAGCAGTGCGGCTAATAAGCAATGCACCAATTAGAAGACTCTGCAAATAGCAGAAGGATTTACTTTATCCAGACTATTAAATTTCCCCAAATCTACCTTCCCCTTCACATTGCTAAATCATTCACGGAGTAATAACAGAGTGACAGAGAGATCCTCAGTTCAGATTTTGCCATGTTTCCGAATCTTGGATCTCACCAAGCAAACGCGTGGGCTGTGTGCGAACACCCCGGCAATACCGGATTTCAGAAGCACATGAAAACACCCTCTTGAACCCTGAAGGGCCATCTGCTCCCTAGCTCTTTTCTCAAGACTCATTCTGTCTCTCCTTTCTGAGTAAGAGCCTCAAAACAGCCAAAAAAAAGAAAATCCATCTTTCCTTCAAGTGAATATTAGAAATTTTAAAATTATGCCTAAAGCCTTTGGATGAATCCAACATTCAAGATTAGTTTCAGCTGGAATAGGTGTAATAATTTTAATATTTCAATTTACCGTACTGAATTCTGTGTCATAGTATTTGGGGGAAGAAAAAAAAACCTCAAATCCCACATCCTGACATGAAGCTGGATCCCAACAAAGGCGCCTCCAAGCATCTCTTCTCACTGGCTTCCTGAGTGGAATACATTTGTCACACACCTTCCACTTAGGGAATCTAGTCATCTGAAAATCGAAACAAGAGTCAGCTTTTAGGATGAGTTTGTAGAATGTAGAGTGACAGAACTGATTTTAGATACTTTTTAAAGATTTCCTGTGGAACAAAACCAGAAGGTATAATGTTACTCAATTGCTTTATTTTCTTAAGCTAAGAACTAAATGTAAAAATATAATCACTTTGCCTTGTCCCAAAGAAATGCGACGCACGCATGATAAAAAGTCCTTTAGGTTTGTCACTGATGTGCTCCTGAAAGGGAAACAAAAAGCATCATTTCTAGGGTCATCACAATATTACAGAGCTGGTTTATTAAACCACCACAACAAAAACTAAGCCACATCAGGACTGCAGTTCCAATGGAAATCACAGGGAGGCAGACAAACACTGTCACCAAGTCACATGCAGGCGAGGAGGGAACAGAAAAGGAGGTTCAGGACAATAAAACAGCTCAGAATAGAGTTAGAATGTTTCCCTTTGGCCACACAGACACATTTTACTAAATGTAATACAGAAGCCCCAAATTTCCAGACAGTTTACCAGACTGCAAGGAACTGATTGCCACATTTGCAGATGTTAGTGAAGAACTAAGATATTTGACACTGTGTCAAATTATTTTATTTATTTTTGCACTTCTCAGCCCTAGTGCCCACCGCTCCACCCGGCAGCCTCTCTGTTTGGTACTCTAGTGACACGGCCTTGCTTTCAGAGCGCACATACCAAGCTGTTTCATCACATCTTCTCCCAGGAAAGCAACACTACAAAACACTCAAATCCCTCCCCAGAAAGGGCCACAACAAAGAAAGGGCACGTATTTTTCTGGACATTCCCAGAATATACACTTTGAAGAGCAGATTTTTTTCAATAATAGGATCAATAACCTCTTTCTTACTCAGATGCTACCCCTTGGCCATCTTATCTTCAAGGACGGCACAGGGCTGGGGTGCCTGACACAGCCCATGGATTAGAAATTATAAACGACAGCAATAACATATTCCTCTTGATTAGATTTATGCGAGATATTTAGTTTTCATCATAAGCTCTAATTAAAAAGACGTCTAAAAACGGGGAAGCCCCAGGACGTGAGCCTGGCCGAGATCACATGGCAGAAAGAACAAAGATGGTTTTCAGGTTTGAGAAGAGCTCACACTGATTCCATTTATCCCCAGCTATGGAAGTATTGCTAATTTCCAAAGCTTTTCAAGGCACACAATACGCAGACATCAAGTCATTTGTCCTTGGTTGCTTAGTGATTTCCAAATGGAGGCACAAAGAAATTCACTGGGCCCTTATTCTGCCTAATTCAAAAGGTTACATATTACGGTCAAGTCCATCATTAAAAATATATAACAATTCAATCTGTAGAGGGAAACAAGCCCTACTCTGCAGGAAAAAGACTCATTAGAAGGTGGATACGTTATTGATACTGCATTCACAACCTCTTGTAATGGCAACAGAAATTAGTAAATGCCACGGGGGTGCATGTATCACACTGAAGAGTGGGCTACATGGCAATAATTGAACGCATCCTTTTTTCCTTCCTCTTTCCTCTGCAGCAGCAATCACATTCAGATTTCCGCTACGGCAGGTTGTCCTTCCTTCGCCTTCCACATCTTGTGGCTCCTGGGAAATCTCTATTATAGGTAAGAAAAATTATATGGCCCACCAACAGGAAAGCACAGAGGAGGACGAGGGTCCTTCCAGATGCCCCATGGCCACGTAATGCTCCAAAAGGCCAACAAAAAGAAAACAGGGAGTTGCTCTTGCCGCTGATGGCAGTTCATAGAGATCATCCCTTATAATACTGCTCAGTAACACAATATCCTCATTGCTGACAAATTCGAGCTCTGCTTGCCTTCATTTACGTGGCACAGTACTTTAAATTAATGCAGGTTGGAAGCAACACAATAAGAGCATCAATATTATCTAAAGCGAAGAAAACTATGAGCTGCACTAGAAGTGACACAGCAATAGTTTTGATGGGAAAGGGGGCCTGAAGAAGAATCCCCTGGTTACTAGCACATATAATTGAGAGAAAAGGTTTATGAAAATAGCTGTGGGATGAAAACCTTCAGGAAACATTACTGCAACCAGAGCTGATTCACGAAACCTGCCAGGATTCCCTCAGATCCTCAAGAAAACAAGTGGAAAGCACAAGAAACCAAGATATTGATAGGGCACCTATAAAGTGCCTCAAACGCATTCTGTTGTGTGACTTTTAACTATGTTGCAAATCTCATCTGTGAGCTTTTAGGTAAGATC
Source organism: Crypturellus tataupa (assembly GCA_034781795.1). NCBI lineage: Eukaryota > Metazoa > Chordata > Aves > Tinamiformes > Tinamidae > Crypturellus > Crypturellus tataupa. Next base: position 226,563 of record JAWLRI010001064.1, read on the forward strand.
TAAAAGATGAAGAACACACAAATCTCAACAGAAGAATACATTTGGAAAATACCTAGAAATACATCATTTTAAGCAAGATTCAATAAGAGTAAGACCAAGTATTGCTCTTTCAAATAAACAGGCCTGATTTAAACCTGCTTGACACCATGTGTTCCACCAGAAAATCTAATTTACATGGGTGTAAATGAGGGGAGAAGAAAGGCAATGCAATTTCCATAATATTTATATTTAGACTTAGTACAAAGCATCCTCTCAGAGTTTTCAGAATGAGGTCAGTCTACGGTGCACCATGTCACAACGATGGAATGAAATTACACCAGGATAAATCTCTGAAAGCAATACTGCAAGCAAGGACCCAACGTTATATTAATGTGTTTAAAAAAAGGGAAAAAAAAAATGAATGCCATAAATAACTTTGAATAAAGTCAAGATGATATTACAGAGCAGAAATGATTTGGCGAATATAGTAAACATCAGTCTTGACTGCAGATACTGAGCCAAACCCGGTCGAGTCCAATCTGTAGTAGATTAGCCAAATTCAGCTACAACAAAGCTCAAGAAATTGTAGCTTGCAGGGAAATATTTAGGTCAAATTTAGTGTAAGGAAAACTGGAAATTATTTACAGGGTGCAACTCGAATTGCTGAGGAGGGCAAATGGTTGGAGAATTTTAACTTGCAGTTCCTTGGACAAGGTGGAAGCAGGAAAGAAACATCTGTTTATTCTACCAGCTTTGAAAGAGAGTCTTCCCAGTGAGGTCTTCCCAAATTAGACATGATTTAATTGCACCGATAAGTGAATGTTAATACACGGTGACGTGGCTAGCACATCTTTCACTATCAGATGCTTCTCTTGGTCCACCTTTCTCCTTTCTGGGCGCAGCTTTCCACAAATGGTCACGTTCGTCCCAACGCGTTGGCGTTTTAAATGGATATACCCTGAATTCACAGCAGCGCCGCAGAAGCCAGGCTCTGCATTTCCAATTATGGAGGCTATATAACTAATTACTGCATTTTTACGTGGTGAAGCTTACAATTCTGTGGCACACACCACCACTCGGTCGCAATCATTACATCCATTTCTGGACCACCCTCCCAGCAGGCTGGCCGTTCCCTGCGCTGCTATTCCAGCCATGCTGAACATACAGACTGCAGCAATCCCGACTGCTGGAGATCTTCGCTAATGCTCCAGGCTATAAATATCGGAATCATCTGATTTTTTTTCCAGGCGTTTCTGCTAAATCTCACTGTCCAGCCCAAAGTTAAAGTCAGCTGAAATTGCAATCTCGTTTGTTTCGGTGTGAAATCCTGACCTTTTTAAATGGTTTTCACACAAAACAATGCATTTCAAGTGGATATGAACTTGGCAAGATCGACTCTTCTTAATTTGGGTGACAAAAGAGAAAATACTGCCTGTTTTGTTCTCTTTGTGTCAGCTTTGACAGCGTGTGTGATACTAACTTGCTGCCTAACCCCAACTTTTCCATGGGAGGATCCAGGAAAAAAACATGGTAATGCTATCACTTTTGTTCTGCACATTTCCAAGTTTATCTTTGGATTGCGTTTTGGGACCAGGTTACTGGGTTATATTTTGAGGGAACTCGTGAGCAGCTGACAAGACGCCAAGCCCTGAAATCCACTACCAAAACAGGTACCAAAAAAAAAGAGCCATTTCCTTGGTGTGGAAGTTATGATAAAGAACCCACGGGGCCAAAGGTAGAAGTAAACTAACCTAAGCACATACAGATTTCTCATGTGCTAAAAAAAAATTCTTACTCTTTGGGATATTTAATAACTTTAAGTCTCTGATAACTCTCTGGACCTAAGAATTAATTATCTGAATTTAGTATTAGTAATCGAGTTTGGGTTTGATAGCTGCCAGCTGTAACCTGATGGGATGAAGTTTAGTCACATGGAAGTCCCTCGTTGTAGATATTCTAGTATCCTGGATCTCTTTGCACTCATCAGTTTTATATCTTTCTGCAAATACCAGAAGAAAGGTCTTTTTTAGGCTCTGGCAAAGATCTTGGAACAGGAAAATATATTAGTTGCCAACAACGCGCTGATTACTGTAACAGAGTATCCTGAAATCTCTACCCTTTTCCTTTTAATATCAAAACTTGATTCTGATTTAGAGCTGAGCCGTTTGACAGAAGGTGTTTCCTCACTGATAACTTGCGTTGAGGCTGACTATAGGTGACTATTGTTCAAGGCAAATTTCAGTTACTTGGAATCACAAATAAAGTAAGTTTTATATCATTTACAAGAGTTGTCAATCACCTGCATTACAGAACTTATGGACAAAAATAATAATTCTATTGCATGCACTTCTTTCCAATAAGATACTAAAAGAACAGAACTTCAAGCTCAGATTCCTGCAAAGAAATGGATTGCAACTGCAGGACAAGGGATGTGAGACTTGGGGAAACACAAGTGAACTCAGGTCTTCATAGCCATACGTGCACCAACCCTGGTGATTCACTTCTTAAATTGAAGTCATTGTGATTAAAGATAGAAAGTAGACAGGAATCCCTAAATGCAAAAATATATATTTGGATGGCGAGCCAACTGTTTCCCAACCCATTTTTGTCACATTTTGTTCAGCTCTATATAATAATTCAAGCCAAAGAATTGTAGGCAGTTGCAAAACAAAACTTGTTTTTGACTGAGGAAGCTATTCAAGCTAATTTCAGTTACTGAAAAGACTTTTTCTTCTTTAAAAGCAACTCTATTAGGATGACCTTGGAAATTGAAACCAGTTGTTAGAATAAGATTGTTAACTTCAGGTTTTTTTGTCAAGGGTAGCCCCAAAGCAGCAGCCCTAGATAAATACAAAGTCACAGAGATCTTCCTCTTAGACCAGCACGGATGAGGCTAAGCACCAGGAAATTCCTCCCCTGTTATTCTCTGTCCAAAGCAGATATTGTGAATTTGTTCCAGTTAACGTAACTCCTCCTCTTGAAGATGACAGTATTAACATAAATAAATAAATAAGGGTATCTACTTCTTCATTACATCACACATTGTTTTTCTATCTGATTCTGGACTTCTGTATTGGCAACACAGGAAAATTATGCAACAATTCCTGGACTATTAAATGCTTAAATATTAAATGTCTTTATATTAATACAGAATATAGACTAGAATCTGCAAAAAATTACTCGATGGCTCTAAGCCCAGTACAGCCAGACTCTTGGCTTCACAAGGGAACGCGCTGACCGAGAATGGTTAAAACATTGGATACAGACACATATTGCCAGGCCTGGATCAAACAACAGCTCTCCACGTTTCCTGCAGCACAGATTTCACATGACAAGCACCACGCAGCACTGTGAAAAGCTCTGACCACGAAGACATCTCTGGGTTATGCTTTTAGGACAGGGCAGGAAGCACCGCACAGAGGAGTTAAGAACACTAATTAGTCTAGTCAGGACATTTTGCAAATAAAATCCTTTTCACGAGTTGATACAAGGGATCTGGATACACAGCACCTACAACATGAGGTTTCTTTCCTACTATTCTAGCATATTTAGACAGTGGGCTCCTCATTTACGGGCAGATTACTTCTCCTTACCAGTTTTCTTGCATGGATGGGACTTGCTAAGATGCTAAGAGCTGGCTTCACTCTACAAGGGAAACCTATGTACTTGAGAAAGACTAAGTATTTAAATCATAGCAGTTGATCAAAACCTTTAAGAGATCTTCCACTACCTTTTCTTCATCAGAAAATGCATTCAAAAAATGAGGACAGCGAGACAAAAATGTTAACATTATACCAAAATCCAGAAAAACAGCAAAACAGAAACCTTTAGACTAGACAAGGCTTTCACTGATTCCTTCTGGATACTGGTTTATGCTCAGAATTATCTTATGTAGTAGGGCTTCAATTTCTAGAGCATCTTTTGCCAACACTACATTTGTTTTAAATAAAAGACAAAACTCTACAAAATCAAATAGAAAAACAGACGGAAAAGAAGGAGGCAGCCTGAAGGACAACATACACCTTCAGAATTAAAACACCATGGTATCATTTGTTGGCTTGCTAATATATGTATTTCTGGAGAGTTCACCTACCTACCCACTCGCTGATCTCATCGACCTTCTGCATTTTTTGTGTCTTTCACTAGGGAGCAGACTGGAAAGACACTTGTATAGCAAAGTGAACTGAATATAGTCAAAATTAAGTTGAATATAAGTCAAATATTGAATATAGTTTGAAATAAAGTCAAAATTCTGACCTGTTGTCATTGAGCAGATTGCTGTAATGCCAGAAGCCCAACGTTAACATGCTGCCTTTCTATATTTTTGCTTCAGGTTGCAAATATTTGCTTTATTTTTGCTTCCCCATGCACAGCAACATTCAAAAGGACGATTAAAGATGGTCCAATCAAATTCTGCTTAAAAAAGAATAAAAAAAATTGCTGACGTGATAGGCATGTCAGCAGAATGAGCATATGCCCTGGCACAAAAAGCAGGATTTAAAAGCCTGAAGGAATTATTTAAAAACTTTTATAGTAACAAAAGAAAGCATTAAAAAATTGCTTCTGATTTCAGTACGTATACATTTGTACATCACCTCTCAGCTCCTTACAAACCTCAGCTCACTTTGGAGTATCAGATCAGGAAAACAGGTAATCCTGATGGACTTATTCTGCCTTCTACTTTTGTCTGTACCCAGGCATCTCTAGAGATTTACTTATTTCATATCATTAATTGTCTTATTTTAAAAGTTTAAAGACAGTATTTGTATTATTCCTTCCTTTCAAGTCCACCTTAACACCTACTGGCTCCCAGTGTACTGCAGAATTTCAGCATCATCCATCTGAATTAGTTGGAGAGCACACACTATATTGTAGACAAACAATTAAAAATAATAATTGCCAAGGAGTTTATTGTGGACTTCATCTGGTTTGCTCTGCATCTGATTTTTGGGGAAGCAAAGGATTCTTTTTAGCTCTCCATGCACCCTTACTAAGGGTCAGCTTCATGCAAACACCCTTCCCCGTAACTCTCTCACTAGGATTCTCATTCCTGGGACTTAAAACAGAACTTAAAAGTTTACTTGCTTGGAAAGCAGGATAGCTAATGGCAAAAGGTTTCCTAGATCCAGCATGGAAGGAGAAAAATTACACAGTAGCAAGAAGAATTATTACAGTTTTAAGCTTATTCAAATTTATTTTTGCTTATTTTCAAACTTACTTTAAACTTGTTAAAGACAAGTTGGGAGATATTATATGAGCTAACTTGAATTTAATTGACTTTCACCAAAAGGGTCTCAAAATATTGAAGTTTGTGACTTCAATACAGAAGTATTCAATACAAAAAAAAAAATACAGAGAAAGAAATGTGCCAGACTGGGGCCCGTTGGAGTGAAACAAATGAGGTAAAAATGAGGTAAAAAATATGCACTTTTTTATCACACGAAGCACAGTTTCAGAGTGAGGCATAAAACCATTTACACCTAGAAAGTCTTTGAGATTGTTGGAGCTTCCTTCAAAGGACAGTCATTTATTATGACCGTGCTTTTCCCAAATAAACAAATATCTTTACGAGTACATTAATTATTTTTAACTTCACATGAACATAAACATATGTACGATGACCACATGATTGTGTTTTTAGATGCTATTATGAAAAGGGTCAGACTGCCAAAGTGTTTTTAAATTGCAACAAATGCAGCAGAAGCAGCAGCTCCTGCTAACTAGATGTTTTCTAATGGTAGAATTTAAAGGAAAATCGGCCTACAAATTAAATATTTTCCCTCAAGTTATTCTAGTGTTCTTTTGAAAGCAATCACTACCTGAAAATCACCCAATTTCAGTATGTGTTTATCTAGATGGAGTGATTCTGACAACTAAATAGGCATTGCAGCATTTGCAGCCCTGCCTGGAATGTTATTTTGATAAAAACTGACTTTTAAATATCTGCTGGGCTCTCTTTTTTCTTCAGCTAAATCCAGTCTTATGAGCTTAAAAAAAAAAAAAAAAAAAAATCAAGGCCATTTTCAAATGCCACATTACAAAAGGAATAAACTCTAGTGAAAATTCATTAATCGATGCACACAGTTTCGAAGTGGATTTGCACTCATAAATGCTGCTTCCAACGCCAAGAAGAAATGAAAGAAAAACCTCGGGAAATAAAATCACCTCAAAGGGGTCCACACTGGCAGGAGAAGAGATCAGGCTATGGCAGAGCCTGCCAGTGTCAGCACCTCCCAGTACTGCATCGGAGATGCCCTTCTGCTGGGAAATTTTCACCCAAGTCAAATACAAACACCCTCTGGGTGCAAGTAAAAAGAATGACGTCACTTTTGCATTAAACATCCAAGGAACTTGCCTTGCGCTGCTTTTTGTAGAGAAAAGGTTCATAAGCAGCACTTTTACCGAGGCGGGCACTCCAAAACATACCTGATAAATGGAAGTTTTAGACATTAAGCTCACATGAATAAGCCACGTAAAAAATAAAAATGTCAAGGGACAAACATAGGAAATGAAATCAAGGGGCAGGGAGAAAGGGGGAGAGTTATTTAGTTTCTAGCACTTTATGTGTTTGGCTAAAGCTCACTGAAAGTCTGTTAGGCATTTAATTTAACTAGAAATGTCTAGTCATCTTTATAGAGCCAGTTAGTGGGAGTGTACCTGTTCCGCCCTCGACAGACAGCACCATAAAAATGTAACATAAACAGAGAGATGTCTATGGGCTTCTGTTCCAGCGTGACTGGGAGGCCTGCAAAAATGAGGCTGAAGGCAGGAAGCAAAACAGGAAAACAAGCAAAAACAACATAGTGAATACGCACATATATATATATACACACACACACACATATAAAGCAAAAAGCAAGAGCCAAGAAACAGGACAGACCGCGTAACTTATGAGAACAAGCACGCTGTAACTTAATCCAAGGGGTGGAAAAAATAAGGGTCTGCCTAATGTCACTCAGCAGATTAATGGCAAAGTAAAGAAGAAAACAGATTTCCTGCCTGCTGCCTGCTCCAGAGCCGGCGCTGCATTGCAGTACTGCCACATGCTCAGCCTCACTGCCTGCCCAAGACCTTTAGAGCGCTGAAGATTGAATTTTATTGACCCTTTAAGAATAATACATATATATTTTTTTAAGAGTATTGTATATATTATTTGATATATATATGTATAGAATATTGTAGTTTAAAATATAAATTGGAATTTCTGATGAATTCTGTGTGCGAGTAAAATTGAAATGCAACAGCTACTCAGGGAGGGGAAAGCAGTGGGAGACAAACGGCACAGGGTGAAGTGTCCAGCCACCATCTGCGGGAAGATTTCCAGGAAATAATCTATCTGCTTTCCATTTTCCCTTATTTTCACTACTTACCTGGTCCATCAGCCCTACCTGGATGGTAGGAAGGAGCTTGTATTTATATATTTATATGAACACACTTTTCTCAAAAGGAAGGGGCTAGAACATAGCCCAGATTGTTGTTTACAGAGTAATCCCATATGCATATCCACACATTTGGACAGCAAAATCCCCAAGGAAACTTTCCACAGTTTCCAAAGCAACAAATGCCTTCCATTATCCATGATGTAAAGAGAGGGAATATTATAGAATTACTTTGTTATTACTACCAGACAATAATACTGCGGTACCAACAATTCACAAAGACGCAGTCAAAATTTTTAGTGGAGATGGCATGCTTATTATTTGGTCTCCCAGGTACTTTAAATCATAAGAATAATTGATTTTAAAGTCAGGAATCATTATATCACTTAGGCTGACTCCAGTTTCATGAAGACAACGTATTTGCCCTGTGCAGAACAATATGTTCATTTTAATATTCGTATTAAGTATAAGGTGGTGTGAAATAAGGGTATTTCAGTCACTAAAATTTAAAGCTTAAACAATCACCTTTTTCTCGACGGACCTAACTGACTTTCTTGCAATAGTATTCTTTATTAACCTAAAAATCTTCTTTATTGCCTTTTGAAAGAAATAAGCACTTCCAACTCCGTGACTCCATCTTCCGAGTTATAAAACACGTCGTTTTAAGCAATGGAAGTTTTCACACCTTATTATCCTTTTCATTTTTCAATCTAGGTTTTGCACCTCTCAATTTTACTAGAACAGGTTGGATTCTTAACAAGCCGCTAATATGTGGTTGAGCAGTAATAACTTCGGAGGTTATTGCAGAAGCACCAGCTCTTATCTGTTTTTTCACAGACGAGACATAATTGACGACAACATCCCGAAGAACCTTACTCTGCTGTATATAAAACATACAAGGTAGGAGAAACATCTCAGTAGCATCAGAAGAAGGTATCAACTGACCAAGGAAATTACATGTCAGCTATACATCCATTGATTGTGTCTCCTTACAAGAAAGTATTTAAAAGTTAAGTTAATAGCAAATTTCTTTTAGTATCAAGGCCGTAAGGAAGACCTGCAACACTGTAGTTTAACGTCTAATCTATATTACTGTTATATTTTTTGGCACAGCGCTACTTGGAATGCAGTGGTGTGATCTGAAAAGGGTGTTTTGTTTGCAGACTTGGAAGGAAATCTGAGCTTGGACTAGATTGCACAATAAGGAAGCCAGCAAAGAAATAATTTGATACTCACCATTTTGGTAGGGGGGAAAAAAAGAAAAAAAAAAAAGAAAAAAAAAAAGAAAAAACTCCACAGTTTATCAAAATTTCAAAATTTAGAGTACTTTGATATTTGTTATTTGAAATGAAAAGCAAAAAAAAAAAAAAAAAAAAAAAAACAGAATTGTTAAACTGCCAGATTGCTAAACTTCCATTTTGTTCAAGAATGTTTTAAATATACAGTAGAAAAGTTGCATCTAATTTCCATTTAGAATCTAGTTTTCAGTTTTCATAAAATGAGCAAAGTTACCCGAAATTATAAACAGAAATGAAGATATGGGACCTTTGGTCAAAGGACATGAACTACTTCAAAGCAGTTTGAGGCTATTAGGTTCAATACCCTCCAAATACTGCAGAAATAAAAAGTAGTTCCACTAGTTATGAAACAGAAAAGCTACTAATCCTTTATATTAGCCCATTACATCTCAAATATTTGTGACAAATTCCATATATCTTCTTCTTCCACTTCAGCTCAGTTCAATTCAGCTACTGCTGAATTAATTCGAAGTCTGCAGTGCAGTACAGTACTTCAATGTGCTCTCACCATTGAACACTACCTAAACCCTTATCTAAATTTGACTTTGGTGGGACTTAAGCAAGGATTATAACAGAGCAAGCACGCCAGGGCTTTACTCAACAGGCAGCTTAGCTTGGGGTGCGCTCCCTTCCATTCTTGTACAAGAGCTAAATCCCCAGTTTGAGCACGTGAGAGTTGTGGGTCTTTGGGAAAACACCTTCTTCATAGAGCAAGGGAGAGATTTTTCGCAGAATGGCACGTGTGGAAACCGTGGTAAATGCAAAGCACAACACGAATCAAATTCTAGTCCTGCTAAAAAAATCAAATGATTAGAATATTTTCAGATTATCATTGTAAGCAGATATACAAAAGATGAAGAGGATCAAGATGAAGTATGGGTGGTGTCTTGGGGCTAAATTCAACCAGATAACGTTAAGCAATACTTATATTAACAGTTCACATTGTGGAATGAGAGTTTATATGCTACAGCGAGTTCCACATGCAACACTGGAATACTGAAATATCTGTTCATCAAATGAATTCATATGGACAGTACAGTTTTGCTCATCCTCCCTCTACAACAGGTCTTTGTTGTGCCTTGGCAACGCAACGATCAAAGTCTTGGGTCTCTTTCCCAATCCACCAAATATCGATGCCAAGGGGGAGAACGGCTACTAAAATAAGGTGGAAGTCCTTTGAGATTGGACTGGGAGGAAGCCACCATCTCCATTCCTAAAGAATTCTGGTTATCATCGATCAAGGACAGAGCAAACTCCATGACTTACAGTTAGGAGGATCTACTACATCAAAAAAATCTGAATCATCGTTGGCTAAAAAGAAATGCTTTTTCCTATTGATCACTGATACCATTTCCAAAGGGGAAGGAAGAAGGTGGTAGCAATTTCTCTATGAAGTGAAAAATAAAACCTTTACCCTGATAAAGAGAATCTTCTCCCCGACCCTGTATCTTCCTTGTGAAAGGCGCTCCACACAGAATTTGTTAGGGCATTTACAAGGTGGATCTTCTGAAATGTGCTTAACCTGAAAAATGCAACAAAAAGAAAGTGTTAGTGAAGCAAAGATAACATTCGAGATAATAATAATAATATCCAGGTAGGGAAGATAAGATCGTTGTTGAAAGGAAAGTTAACAAAAAGTTATACAAGTATCCACTTAATATTTTTGATGGTTTGCCCTTGGATGATTCCCCAAAAGAGCAGATCTTTTAAAGCAAACTCCTTCTGGACATTCAAATTGCAGTTCTGTTACGGAAGAACAACAAGTACCACGTTTCCACGTACTCCATTGCTCTGGAAGACGGTGGCAAAGAACACAAAAAGCTGGAGGAGCTTCCTAAAGGTTTTGCCCACTTGGGGTAATATTCCAGGGACCTTTTCAGGTACAGCAGGCAAAACAAGGCCCTGTAATAAACAGGCTGAAGACTGGGGAAAAACAATTCTCAGAATAACTAACTCATGTAAGTCCAACTGCTTCAGGGAAGCAAAACGAAAACCAACTATTCTACGAAACTAATAGATATTTTGGTTGTCCTGATTATTAAGAGGCAGGAAAGATTTTTAGAACTGCTTTAAATGTGTTAAATGAAAGTAGAAAGAAGTTAAAAATTAAGCAAAATTACTCTTTCCATATTACATACGAGGGCTAAACTGAAAGCAACCCTTTTAATTAATTTGGAAGCTTTTAAATGGTTTCTGAAATGATTCTTATCTAAATAATTTTAGAACCTTGTAGATCAATGGGTGGCAATTAGTCTTAGCTTTTCTAAATAAGGTGGCTAAATAAGGTGGTGATTTTTAAATGAAAAGATTTCACTTTAAAATTAAATGTAGCACAGGGCCCACATGGGTATCTGACACTAACAAAAGTGATTCTCAAGTGTCAGATGAATTAATTACTCTCCATTTGAATGCATTGAATTATTTCAAGATGATCATTCCTGCGATTCCTATGAAAAAATGAGATTTAGGCTCCCTTTCTGGAGAACCAAACCACTGAGACAGTCAGGGTGTAATAGAAATAACTTTATGGGAAGCAGGAGATGATGACCTAAATCCAGTATAGGTCGCTTAGGGTCTAAAAGATGCATTCCTGTGTCTCCTGCAATACAGCACAAAGTCCACTGAAGTCAACTAAAAGCAAATTTGGTCCGAGATCTTCCCTGCCCATCCTGCTGCTGAGGCTTCCATACCTTTCCGACCCAGAAGTATTATCGGGTGGAATTTGGAAATCAAATAAGGAAGCAGCGCAAAGAGGTATATCCGATTTTATTTTGCGTCTGGACTATATGAGCACTGCTGCTATTTTATGTAGTTTATTTTTGTGTATGAGTGTCTGGGGCAGTGGGGGTCAGGAATCTTGCTGGATGAATTCCATTCTGCCTCTGTGCTCACTGCTTTCTAAATTAAAGAAGGTGGCTGGAGACAACCTTCATATTCCTGCACGATACAACTGCCTGCCTCCTTCTACACACAACCTTTCTGCTCTGTTCTCTTAAAGCAGGAGGCAAAGCTTCTGGAAAGTTGAGGAAGAAATACAAAATGCAAGAAAAAACATAATTATTTGCATCAAGTAATACAAAGTTCTCAAAAAAAAAAAAAAATGACCAAACATTATATTCCATCTGCTTGTTGTAACTGAAAAGTGGCACATGGATTTTTCAAGAAGTGCTTTGTAACTCCCAGGTGGCATATCTACCATGGAATATAGCAGTTACTATAGTAACTGCTGCTTTCTATGGAATATATTTGTACTTTCCAAGTTTAACCTCTTCGTGGTCGCAACATGGGCCCTTTCATCTGAATGAAATGGTTTCAAATGAAAAGCGCTCTAGGGCTTTTAAGAGAAACAAGTGCTGCAGTACAGTGCAAGGAATATAATAAAAAAAAAAAAATCAAAGCTAATAATGTGAAAATAAATCTGGGTTTTCTCCCCATGTGAGAAACGTGCAGAGCTTCAGCCTAAAAATTAGGCTGAGATTACTCAGAAGTATTAGTTAACAATTCGTACAAGACATGATGGGCCGAGTCTCATAATCCTGATTCAGCTCTCAGACAGAACACCAAGTGGGTGTTGATGAGTAAGAACTGATTTAAAAAAGAGAAAGGAATGGAATAATAAGAAGGGAAGTTGGATGGAGACACAAAGTGAGCCTAAACTGCTGATTCTCCTCCACAATGCTACGTTTTTTCCAAACTTCAGCATAAATAATTGTCGTCAAAAATAAAGGAGGAAGAGCTTCCCCACGCACTTACAGCATCATCCAAGAGCTTCCCTGTGCTCTTTTTCCCTGGAGACTTTGTTGGTGACGGTGAAGGAGATGGAAGGGGGGCTGAAAGTGTCTCCTCTTGTTCAATCTCTTTTTCCAACTTTATTAATCCAGGCGGCTCCACTCCAAACCTTTTGAAAACATGCAAACAAATTAGTTATAAAGGATTTCATATTTTCAGCATAACACGGCAGGTAGAATTCATGCTTTCTATATCACGCTATTGAGCAATAACAAATTCCTAAGTACATTAATAAAGGAATACAAAATATATCAAGTACATCAATCACCTGCTGCTTTGACATACAGTGTCTCATACGCAAGACTTAAGAGTGAGGCTCTAAAAACCAGCGCCTGCTTTTGAAAGCTTTATGGCCCACGCTTAAGTCAGTATCTCAGCAAGAAGCAGAGCTTGGAAAGACGTCCGGGGTCCAACAGCCCATCCTATTTTCCTCACCATTGATAAGTCCTCCCTGCTTTTTACTCTGCCAACATTGAACAGAAAAAGTTAAAGAGAAATCAAGAGATCTCCTTTTCCAGCCTTCAGCTTCAAAAAGTGATTGTATAGCTTTCCGAGCAAACTGCTTGTGTAAAAGAAACCCTAAAAGAGTCTATAAGGCGGATGCAGAAGTGTGCTGCCTTTTCCCAGCTGAAGATCTGGACACTAAAATAGTGAGCAGCAATTTAAAAGAAATACAAAAATTTAAGCTAAACATCATCCTAATATTAAAATGAGAAATAGAAAGGGTATGAGCATATATATTGCCTCTTATATTTTGATGATAAATTTTAATTTAGTCACCCTAGTGCCTAGTAAGTTACTACGAAGAGAACTAAGAGCCATAAGAAGCAAATCTGTGCTTGCATTGGCTTCTAACCGCTGCAGCCTGCCTAAGGAAAAGGCAGGCAACGCCGAAGCGAGCGCTCACATCCAATCCACTTGCTTCCTGTCTGTCTGCAGATGCCGACAGGCTGTAAATCACTACATTCCCCCCGGGCTCTGAGCCTACACCTGCACGCAGCCTTACTCATCAGCTCAACGTCCCCTGCTCTGTGTAATGCTCGTGCTGCTTTTGGTAATCTCCAGTTTTCATCACTGCGAAGGACTTGTACAGATCCCGGGGAGTTCAGTGCTCTGAATTTCTCCTCCGAGGAACGGAATAAAACAACCCTGTATTCTTCACGCGCGGCATCGACCTGAAGCAAAGTCACGAGAAGGCTGAAAGGGGAGAAAAAAATCTCTTCGGAGAGGGGGTTGTCGGGCAGCAAAGGTACAAAGTCTGCTCTGGAAGGTATGCTGAGAATTTCCTTTGCTGCTTTTTTCTAGCCTGCCTTCCCATAACTGCAAATGAAGCAGCATCAGACTGTAACATGATCCCCACCAGGCTTCTAAGAGCACCACTTCCCGTTCCTTTTTTTTTCCCCCCAAGAAAAAGAAAAAATGAATAAAATAGCAGAAAGATTTTCAAATTGCTCAACAGACTAATTTCATAGCAAAGTCATCTGGGGGTTATTTAGCCTCCCAGAGTTTAATAGTTGCAAAAGTTCATTGTTTTTGCAGAAAAGGTAACTTAGCTGTTGTCCATCATAGAACCTCGCTCTATACACACTCAGGCAGCCCATACTCATCTATTAGCAAATAATTAACTTTTCCATGAAGTGCTCATTAAAAACATAACGCAGGCAAGTGATTGATTTGGCCCTCGTACCGTTTCAGTCGAAATGATTCTTTAAAATACTTTAAAATATTGAACAGGAATGCTGGACACATGCAACTCAATCCCAGCGCGCTGTATATGGCCAAGGCACAATTTTATCCCGTGTGACCCTTCCTTCCTTCTCTCACAAACGCTCTCATCCGTCCCACATGAAATCTACTGCAGCACACAATGCTCTATTTCATATATGCAAAGCTGACAGGATGACCTCAGAATTGTGTGTTCAGCACCAACCAAAATCCAGGAGAGCTCGTCAGGGTATTCTGCTGCGATCAAGTACCTGTTTCTTCCAGAATAACAGTCGAGGCTGGAAGGCACCTCTGGAGATCGGCTCGTCCAAAGCCTATCTCAACAGAGGGTCAAATCCAAACTCACAGCAAGTTGGGCAAGGCCTCCAGTTCAGCTCAAATTTACTAGACTGGAGTTAAAAATCTATCTTCCCCTTAAACAACCCACAGGCTTGTTAGTTTATAGCCCAATCTGCATCGATGTGAGAGAATTACATGATTTATGAGTGCTTTAACACTGACAACTACCAGCAATCTAACTAGGCAAACTGAACTACGGGGCTAGGAGCTGGCTCCCCTGCGAAGGGGCCAATTTCTGCTTCCAGAGCAGAACACAAAAAGGAATAATAAATTATTCAGGGTCTCTTATTCTTCTGCTCCCATCGATATTCATTGAAGCAGCTTTTGAAGATCTCTATTTATAGCTTCTCTTCCGGAAGGCAGAAGCCAAGACTGTTAGCAGACCTAGTTCGCTTTAAACAGCAGGAAAATACCTGACCCTTCTCTCCTCCTTAGAGCAGCACAACACTAAGGTCAATTTAACAGGTTCTTCCATGTGCTCAGGGGAGGCAGTAGATAAAATATCGTCTATTTTCCTTCTACATAGAGTTCTAGTTAGCCACAGCTCCGGGCCTCGCTGGGCTGAACCAAGATTTTAGAGAGAAGGAAAAATAAAGTTAGGAAACATCTAAGTCAGTTGTACCTAAAATACAGCTACCTGTAACTCCATTCTAAAATTAAAATATTAGCTCTTAAAATAAAAATAAATAAAGGTCTCTTTCACATGAATTGGAACTAAAAGGGATTCTCCTGAAGCTAATGAGACTAATGAAACTAGCAGAACATTTGGGGACAGATGTAATTGTGGTTTCCATGCAAAACCAGGCAGCTGCACATATATTTTGAGACAAAACTGCACAGGTCAGGGGAAGATCAGTTTATTAGCAGTTAAGTTAATGAAGTCCCTGTTGTTTATATACAGAAATGATTGTTGGAAGAAACAGCTGAAGGAATTTTGGAAAAATAACAATAAAAAAAAAAACATAAAAAACACACAAACCTAGGAAAAAATCCTCTCATTCCTACATGAAGATAGCCAAAAAATACCTCAACTGCATTAATACAGACTTCTTTATAATGCTCAAACAACTGCCTATAACATCTTCTCAAGCAACATCTTTAAACCTAATCAGGGTAAACGTTAGCTTGAGATGCATCGACGGAGTGTCTTGATAGTCACTGCTTCAAAAACATAAATATTTTTTAATACTTTAAATATTTGCACCAACCTTGCTGCAATCCTTCCAAGTTCCAGCAAACAAAGGCACACCTCCCTTGGCTGCTTGTGGAGAACTAGAAAAGCAAAATAAAGATAGAAAATATTTACAATAAAAGCCAGTGTAGAGATTTTGCTGATAAACAGAATGTAATCACCCGCATCTAAACTCTTGACTGCTAAAGCTTGGTTTCCTTTTGCATCTGTGAAGAGGACAAGATTAAAGATTAAGGTGGTGTGGTCTCAGAGTACAAATGATTTAGGAAACTCCTATTCAATAATCCTTCAGTTCCTTTGAAAATATACGCCTGAATCACTGAAGAATTGAGCTATTTCACAATCTGTAGGCAGTTCATAACTACTTAAAAATAATCAAGAGCTCTGACAGAACAAGAAAGAAATAAAAGGTCAAAAATAAATGAAATTAAAATAATGCTTTTCTTTCTGTAAGAGCATTCTTATCTTTCAAATAGCTCTTATAAATTACTTTTTTCTCCTGCATATATACACACACATACATATATGCAACTCGGATTCAGCAAAAGACCGGGGAGAACTGTAGTTTTTAAGCTTCCCAGTATGAATTTCTTTCCGAAGCACCACCACAAGTCCAAGAATCGATTCATTTTTTCTTTTTCTTTCAGGATTGAGATAAGCGGTGCTTTGTAAAGAAGTCTAACAAAACGTATAACAAAACCCAAAATCAACTTATGAGGAAAGGTTGGTGGTTGTTTGGACAGGCAAATCTCCTATTGCAGAAAAACCTTCGTGTTTTGGGTAAAACTCAGGTTTTGAAAGCCTTCCTGATATCCAAGTATTCTTTCTTGCTACAAAGTAATATTTGCATGAAACACTTCACTAGTCATCAGTAGGTTTTTTAAGTGTTAAGTACATGATCCATGAAATATATTTTGCTGCTTTGATTCTACAGCAGTTGGGACTATATCAAAATAAAACCTGATAGTAAGAAATAGGCACCTTCCAAAACATAAAGATACGATTTTAAAGCGGTCAAAATATTTCTGAGTTCCAGTTCACGTGTTTATTCATGTAAAAAACTGGAGGGGAGGAGGAGAAGAGAACAGTAGTAGTTGATCATCATCAAGCCATGACATTTGCCAACAGATCTATAGGGGGGACCAAAAGATCTGAGCACGAAGGGCAAAATGTTTCTATTAATGCTGAAGCTCTTTTACCCAAGGTGAAACGCAAAGTTCTTGACTCTAGTCACACGTCATGCACTACCCAATGTGGAAGAGTGAAATCGCTGTTTGAGGATGAGATGTTGTGCAGGCAACAAACAGCTGTGGAAACCAACACGCGGTCGTGTGATAACAACACCAAGTGCTTCCGAGAGGAAAGGGTGAGCATTCCTGAGGACTATACCAGCATGCAGGATCGGGAGCTTCGCAGAAAAACAAGCGTTACTTCGAACAGTGCAATACCCCCACTGGAAATGATTGAGATTATCAAGAGTTTGGGGGGCTACCAGCTTGGAATGGAACATTCAGGAGGGAAAGTCAAAGCTATGGAGATACGAGAAGAGATTTCTACCCCGGTTTGGTCTCAGACTTTCAGGATTACCTTGAACAAGCAAGACCGACCACAGCCTTTTAGCCACGTACGCTTCCAAGTGCCTTGAAATTTCTGGGAGCTCCTTCTCAGACACTGGATGTCTGAAAACAAATCTCATTTGACGACTAGAGGAAATTCATTCCGAAATGAATGATTTATAGGTTCAGGTTGAAATCCAACACTTCTAGCTATGGTTTTCTACAGCTTCCTGTGGGAGTTGCATCTCTCACGTGCTGAATTACTTACTACAGTCTATATTAGTATTTCCTTTTCAATAAAAGGCATCACCTCCACTTTTTGACCTGACAAGACACTCCGTCCCAAGTGCCTTGAAAGACAAACATACATCTGCCAGGCAGCACATTTTCTGCACTGGCAGCAATTTATATTTAGTTTGACAAGGTAAATATCGGAAGTAGAAGAGTAAATATTAAGGAAAATATTCATTTCTACTACAGCTTCACCCAGAGAGAAATTGCTTTGTCTTTAGCTAGAGGCAAATGATCATTTCTCATCAGCTATTTGGTAAGGACTTTGTCACTTGGAAAACTGAAGGATCTTCTTTTTAGATGGCTTTCTTGTTTGTTTTCCTAACAATCAAATTCCTCCAGCAGTTAGTCTGTAAATCAAAGCAAGCTTGTCCTAGGGGATTCTCATGAATATCTGGTGAGCTATTTATTTTGATTTTTAAATACATCCGTTCTAGTAGTATTTCTTCCTCATTTTGTATAGTGAAACTATTTCTAGCATTAACATGTGGGTGCTTTCATGTGACTTTCAAAAAAGACTATGTTAATTAATCTCCACAAGAGAGACAGGTAAGAAGAAAAAATAAAAGAAAAAAGAGAAAGGAAGAAGTGGGCCATTGGGCACTTGCACTGTAACCCATGGGACTCCAACTTCATGTCATATCCCACCATTTGTACCATTCCCAAACAATCATCTGTGACTGCAGATGCTTCTTTCCTCTACCCGGACCCATGTTTTTGCTGCCAATTTTTCCTTTTCAAGGAGAACTCCCCTCAGTCTGTCCTAGACTTCTAATCACCATCGTAATGGTTATTAATTTAGGAAAAATTCAAAAAAGATCTTTCCTCCTATGGCCTTTTATATTGCTCTTTAATACTTTCCTCCTGTCCTACAAGAGCAATTCTTGCTAAAGTTACTTTGACAGCGGTTATTGTGCTGTTTATCCCAAATATATCGCTGCAAAACAGTACGGCATAATTAAATTAAGGGGCTACGTTTCTCTTTTCCCCCTCCCATATTCACCATTAGCAGGTACAGCAGTCTCAAAACAACTAACATTTCAAATACAGCAGTTACACAGCCAGTAAAGAGAGGTAGGACTCATTTAAAACACTCTGCATTTACTGGAACTCATTGATTTAAGGTGATAACCCAGCCATAACAGTATCTAGAATGCTTCTATAGTCCTCAAAGCAATAGACATATTCAACAGTATTGGATAGTTTAGTAAAACGCTGTGAAAGACAGACCGAGTCTTATTCTGATGCAACCAGACATAAAACTTAACAACCTACTACAGAGCTGTCAATGTGTCACTAAGGGGTAAGGAATGTACTTCCTTCGTGTAATATGAAATTGAATACGATATTCAGAGTATTAATATAAAACATCTTTTGCCACTATACATCGGACACTTTTAAGCAATCAGCATTTGCTGTTCTTGTTTTCGCTTTTAAACACACAAATACAGTTTCAGAGTGGAGAGCAGAGGTGTTTGCATTTGAGTCCATTTTTTACCCTAAAACCCTGGGTTTGTCTGCTCCTCCGCTTAATAAGTTGCATCAAAAGAAGCCCACGTCTCTCCGTGCACACACATACACAACGTTACGGAATACACGAGCACAAGAGATGGATACATCAATCTCGACACTCCTAAAACAAGTGACACACATGAGCATGCTGGCACACTCGGTGGCAAACCCTTGTCTTGCCGGGCGGATTCTTTGGCGTAGGACAGATGCAGAATATTCATTGCTTCCAGATCCTATAAGCAGCCAAAAACACTAGGTTACCAACAAGGAGCTCATAACATTAACCATGTTCACCTAGCCAAGGCTATCATAAAAGAATCTCAACATTAGCCAAGAGGTTTCTCCACACTTGAGCTCCATAACATAAATATCGCCATCAAGATAGAGATTCATCTTGGAGATGGGTTCAATAAGTGGAATTATAATTCACCAACTGTGCATTTACTGTCCTGAACCCTACAAAGGAGGACTTGCAAAATATACAGAATTCATGGAAAAAGAGGAGTTGCAGACGGAGTTAACACATTGTGATACAAGCCCTTGATACAGGCAAGTTATGAACTTGCAAGTTATTTTTCTTATTAGGAAATATTTCAGAATAGCTTTTTATTATTATTATTTTAGGAGAAATTATAAAAATATTGTTTTCCATGAGAAGCCTGCCACAAACGGATTTTGAAACCAAAATTGCAATTTCAACGCAATCTTTCTATCTTCTGCTGAAGTAAATCACCATGTTAAAAACAAGCAAGCAAGTTGCTAGGTAATCAGTATATCCCCACAAAATCCAAACTATTCTTATTCTTATCATAATGAAACACAATTTTCTAGTAACCACTGAAATAGAGGGAGTTAGGGCCTGGGCTGATAATGAAATCTGGATTAATCTAGTAAACTGAGAAGTTTGAAAACTTATGCTTAAAATGCATAAAACACCTGAAGAAAGCAGATATGACGCAGTAGCAACTCATTTCACGTTGTACCTTGGGGAAAAAAATCTGAACATTCATTTGTTCCTTTAGTCAAATAAAACCCTCGCAACCAACATTTTGCTAATTACAAAAATAGAGACTCTATGCAGAAATCTGCAATTAACGTACCAGCCCACAAATGATATCCAAAGACACAAGAAATGAGAGGAAGAGGCCTACTCACCTGCTTGTCCTGATGAACCCTAAGAGTGTGGCAGAATAGACCCCCTAAGAACACTCAAAATTCCCATCAACAGAAACAGTCTGTCACCTTTTGAGATGGGGCCTGCACCTGTCTGATTTAGCGTCTGTTTCAGTGTCTGATATAGCCCCATTCCTGGGAGAAACACCTGCATATGACTTCAATCTAAATGCTAAGGGGACTGTTGGATGCCTTGACTTGTAGCTATACTTATAGGATTCACAGACATTTGCTATATTTAAAGACTTCAGCTCACGTCAGGAAGAGACTTTTTTATATAAAAGTGATTAGAAATAATAATTAAGAATTGCTTGGGTAGCATATATCCAATTCTGCTAAATGCTAAAAAAAAACAAAACAAACCACACACACACTCAGGAATATTTTAGACAGTACAATGACTTGAAAAAACCATCTGTGCATCACGTTCATTTAAATTAAATATTTGCATACAATAAGGTAGGCAGTATAGAGTAAAAGGAAGGAAGAGAAAAATCAGTTAAATTAAAAACGTGAACACAGTAACATTCCTTAATAAATACAGAAAACATTTGCTTTCTCACTGACAATTTATTTACAAAGGCTTCCTACACCAAAACCAGTTTATTATTCATTCACCAAGGTCATCCATTCTCAGAAATGCAGCAGTCTGAGGGTGCTATGCAAACACTAATGCGGCGTTATTGCTTTGAAGAGAATTTTAATTCCTTGCCTTTGCTGAATTCTTATGTGCTATACAGGGGAAAATTTGCAAAATTATAAACATGTTATCTCGATACTTCAGCTAACAGAATAGAGATCAAGACTGTCAATTCTGTGAAACTAAGTTCTTTGCCAAGTATTTTCTGCTGGAGAAATACAACTTCATTTCATTAGAAACAAAACAAAAAAATCTCCCAGAACAAAGCAACAGTCAAGTGAAAAAAAAAAAAATCACTTCACAAACAACAGTGCAAATAGAGCAAGACTGCAAGAGAAGGGGAACTGATTGCAACCCATATAACCCCAGTTGGACAGTAAAAGAGCTTTTGAGTATCAAACAAAGGAGCGTCTTGATGCAGCACAGTGTGTTCACTGATCCTCCATACAACCTGCAAAGTCTCTCATCACAAAACTGTTACCTGAGCCCAGGTAGCAACCAAACAATTCCTCCTCTATTTCATGATATTCAACTGAATTACAAGCTGGAGCTAAGATAGATATTTTCCCTTGAAAGGAGAAGATGAAAAAACATAAATATGTGCTATTAGAATGATGATTTGCTAAACAGTCCAATTCTTTTGATCTGGAAGCAGGATAATAATTATCCTGAGTTGCACATGGGAATCAGCTGGAAAAAAAGATCAGTATAGGTTGCAGAGACAAATTTTAATATTATCTCCCCTTTTCTTTTTTCCTTTTTCTCTTTTTCTTTATCTACTCCTGTCTCAGATAAGGCTCAAAATTGATAAAATCAGCTCAAGGTCAAGAAAACTACAAAAGCAAACTTCTTTATAATGCCAGGTAATACATTAATAAATACATACCCAAACCTTCCGATTCAAATAGGCAGGTATCATCCACCCCTACGTCTCTGCACCACGATAAGAAATTTGCTGTGTTGTCTCGTGCAAAAAAAGATCCTGAAGGAGCATTGGCTTTGCAGGGAATCTTCCGTACTGGTAAGGTCTGAAAAACAAAAGCTCTCTACTTAGATACACTTATACATGTGAATAAAGAAATCAATGAGCAGTTTTTTCATAGATGGTTAACAGAGACTTCAATATATTCCCTTGTTATGAAAGAATTAGGGACAAAAAAGAACAAGAAATCACACGCTCGTTAACCACAAATTTTCACCTGAAACAGTAGTGGCGACTTATTCCAGATTTGGGACTTGATGTTTCGCACCAGTTCATGGGATTAAAATACATATGTCCAGATTTATTATATATAAATGTATTATGCATTAAATTTATATGGATTTTATATAAAAAACAGAGAGACTTCAGACTAGGAATTGAATTCTCCTAAAATTACACATGAAGTTAGTTTCCGATGTCCACTATTTACTTAACTTTGATGTCGGATATGAGAATCTGACCTCAACAGAACAATAATCAGAGTCATTTTCTTGTTTGCATTTTGCTTGCCCGTTTTCCAGTGCATGGTACCGACACATACATCCTCTAGTGTTCAGTTCTCATTTGAAGTTCTCACATGAAAAATAGATGTCATCCACAACAAAAAAGGAAGAAAGAATAAAGCATTGCTACATCTTTTAAAAAAGCTCTAAACCACGGAGAAATTCAGCCTCCCTGTTCACTTGAGCATGCTGTTTTCACTGTTACATTGATTTATGAAACATTTGCTTCTCCAGTCAATAGTTAGTCTGTAAGAAGTGACCCAAAAGAGATGGAAGACTAAGAAAATGTGTCCTAGGTTATGCCTAAAATCCAGTTCCTAGATTATGCCTAAAATTCAGTTCTAATAGTCTACAAATCCAGGGCAAGGGCAGAAGGCAAAAGGGCAGAGGGAAGAGGGCAGAAGGGAAATGGGCAGAAGGAAGAGGGAAGAAAAGGTAAGCATCTGCTTACGGCAGTTACTGGTAGCATACTGATTTCAGTTTTAGATTGATTGTAAACATTTAAAAATAAACTTAAGTAAAAAACTGAACTTTTACAGGGGGATCAAGACATGGACAAACCTTATAGACCAGAGCACCGGAAAGTTGTTAACCATTATTTTAAAACCTTCTCCATCCTTTAAAGGTGCATTTTATAGTTTGTTTGGATTTTTTTCCTCTCTCTCAGCCGTGACGTCTTCTCCTTTGGGTTTAGGTCCCCAGACTCCCAAGAGTTGCCTTGTGGTTAATAAGAACTGCAAAAAAGAGCTCAGTGCCTCACAGACCAGGGTGTTTTTATCCATCAGCACTGGGTTTATTTCTTAGATCTTAGTTCTTACATTGTACAAATGGCTTTGAAAGCTAAGGAGTGTGTCTGTATGTCGAGGCAAAGTCACGATGTGACTTACAACCTTGAGGAAGAAGCCATGAAGCATTGGCCCATCTGTGCTCTAGCCTACAGCCTTTGCAGGAGAATTTAAGTGGACTGTGGAGAAAAAACAGGTAGTTTAAGAGAACGTCTACTTTTGTCAAATGGAGCCGCTCAGTTCCGTGGTAGCCTGTCTGAGCGAGCTTGTCAACATAAAAGGGATTTTGTTTCATCATTTTCTTCTAAAAATCTTAGAGAAAAAAAATGGCTCTGGGAAAGGTTTCTCCAAAACCTGGACTTTTTTAGTTCTCTAAAACTTGGACTCTAAAACTAAGACACGATCACGCTGCAGTATTCCTAACATGCAAAGAAATCTTCTATATGCTCAGTATCTTCTAACTTTTAGGTATATACGGCTATAGCTGCAAAGAGAAGTGCTTTCAAGGAAAGCAACTCAGAGCAGATGACCGATACGTCACACAGATGGATACTCAGAATTGGCAAACACCCGAATTTAAATAAATAAACAAAAAGAGTACTAGACAGAAAAGAAACACAATGTCAAAAAAGCTTGGAATCATTTTACGGAAGATCTATTAGTCAATCATCTTCAGCATCATGAGACTTCACTGATATATGGCATCTTATATATCACATCATTTCCCAGAAACGTAGAAATTTGCTGAAGACAACGGCAAAAAGAAAGCCCCCCCAGTGCCCTTGATTCGGTATAATCTAACAGATCATAGAAATCACAAGATTCCTATTTTCTTATCACCTAATAAATTTTCTCACTCCCTTTTAAATAGAAATCCCCTTTTTAATATTTTGAAAGCTATCGCTGTAAAGCTCTCTTAAGAAAGATTCCAATGCCTAAACACTCTCTCCCCGTTTGTGTGAGGGGCCCGCATCTCTCCAAAGTGCTTTCTAGCAGATCGTTCTGAAGTAATTAGGTTTCCATGTGGCAGAAGTGCCTTCTGTTGACATAGGATAGAGTAACCCCGGTCGCTTTGGAAGAGCAGCGCCCGCAATTCCTCCCGTCACGCGTCCCGAGAGCAGCTCCCCAGCCGCACTCCTTTTACAACCTCGTCTCGTGGACGGGCATGCGGTTTAGTGCAGGATGCGAACGCGTGAGCGAAACGCATGACGCCAGCCTGGAAAAATGCCGCCAGGTTCTGCCTCTAATCTAAACGGGGCTCTCTCACGCTGGCGCTCTGAAATCACAGGAAAAAAAAAGAAATATATTTCTCTTTTTTTCCCCGTCCTCTTCTCTAAATGGAGGTTCACAAATTACTTGATACTTGAACTGGATCTTGAACACTCTTGTTGGCAAAACAAGACAGAGGTTACTTCAGTCTGCACTTATATTCAGATATTTGGAAGAGCTGTGCCATCAGGTACGGCTAAGGATGAACTGGAGTATTGGGTGCAGTTCTGGGCTCCCAAGTACAAGAGGAACGTGGGGCTTCAATGACAGCCAGTACTCCCAAAGACAAAATGAAAATTCATACCCGCAAAAATTTTAAATCACAAAAATATCACAATTTCGAGGGCTTTGTAGAGTTACAAACAAAAAGCACCAACCTTGTCAAAAAACTCAGGACCAGAAACAGCTTCCTGACTCATGAAGACAGTGTTCTTCAGCAAATATGGTCAAACATTACATGTCTTTCGGTGAAACGTGACATTTGCACTATCCCATTAACTGCTGCTAAGAGATGCCATTCTGGTGTAGAACAGGTTGGAGTTCAAGTTTGAAGATCATGTGTCGACCAGATTTTTACCCAAGCAATTACTTTAGTAGTGACAGATCTCACCCAACGCCAAAAACCACCCACCAACTGCCTAGATTCGAAGAAAGCATTTGGGATCCCTTCAGGATATCTAACAGGTTTATGATAAGCCAAAGTCATCAACATAATTAGGACTTCCATGTGGCATTAGCTCTCACTTCTTAAAAGGAAGGATAGATAATAAGCTTAATATAACAACATATTTGTAGAACCTAAAATTTTGCTCATGACATAGCTTTAAGTGACAGCTTACTGACTATGCAGAAAAAGAGGAAACCACAGGGTAGCATCCCAAGAGGATGGTGTTAATAATTAATTAAGAAAAGAGAAAACCCTTATAAGCTCTAACAGGGCATTAGAAAGCCAAGGAATACAAAAAAATGCTCAATTTATATACTTGGACAGTAATGCACCGGTCAACAGGGATATCCAAAAGGAAGTAATGTCACAAATTGGCAAGGCAAAGCTTCATTCACTAGTTTAAATACATATAAAAAAAAAAAACTTCAGGTTGAATCCAAGGGCATTTCTGCTTCAATGAATGGAGGCAAAAACCAGGATGTCTACCTAAGAAAAATGACATCTATCTAAAGTCAAGCAAAATGAAAAGTGCAGCAAAACATGACTTGGAATGAATTTCTGTTAAAGATTCATCAGGTATTTGGCAATTGTATCACTTAAATATCCAGAAAGAGCAACAAATCGGACATCAAAGAGATCAACAACTATAAACCTTCCATCAGGGAGGAGGTAAAACAAAACAACCAGAGCCTGACAACAAACGATGTATTTAAATCTACGTCAGATCTTGTTGACCTTACATAACTGAGAAGAGATTTAAGTCACTAAAGATCCTTGTATTAGGGAGGTCCAAAATTCTCAGACATCTGTATAACATATCCAAAACCTACTGATAAGTTCACTTTTCTTGATTGGTTTTGAAAAGACCTTTTAGAAACAATGCACAAACTCCAGGGATGTAAGGCCCGCAGATTAAAAGCCACTGCTTCCACTCTGCGTCAGGAGAATGTCACCAGGCCAAAAGCAAACATTAAAAGGTGTCTAAAGAAAAGGAAAGAAAAGAAAGAAAAATGAAAAAGAAACAAACAAACAAAACAACTCAGTAAGTTAACTTCTAAAGAGACAGACTACAATCTAGGTAAATAAGAACAGGAAAATGAAATTATTAAACTTGTGTAATCAGAGGAACTGAGACAGAGAGACCAAAGTAAGTTGTAACAAAGATCTCTGTAGCATTCCTCAAAACAAATGCTTAGGAACAAGTAGCTCATTCCCATCCAATCAATGTTTTGACCATTTTTCAGAATTTACACCTTCTCTGGGATTGACAGTTCATGATATGTTTATGATATGTCATTTTGCAAGAAGTAAATTTACCATGAGACAGAAACTGGGCAAAGAAGAAGCCTTTCAAAAGGCAACTTTTTGACCCTAGATAATCTTTGAACAAATCCCATGCTTGAAGTGGAGATGATGATTCTTTTGAAATGTTGTTAAATATGAAAAATATTCATCTTTAGCAAAAACAGCTTATTTTAGTCTCAGAAACTATTAAGATGACCTTTTTAACGCTCTAATTCAATCTATATGCAATCAATAGCTGCAAGTATTTCTTTGATTTATGGAATTATAGGAGGATATCTAATCCCCAATACCAGTCCAAATAACAAATGGAAGAATGGATTCAAATTCTTCGACTTAGCTCTTGTTACGCTGGGTATCTTGCCATATTACGGTTATGGCTCCTCCTCTCCCTTTTCTTCCCCTTTCCCTCAGTGATCCATCTCGTGCTCTGTGATCATTTGAAAGATCTCAAGGAGGAAGGCGAAAGGAGGATCTCCAGCACTTCCTACAACATTAGTTCCAAAGGGCGCCTTACCTAAAATGTGCCAAATGCCGAGGACGACTGAGATAAAGATCTGGGCAGTCTAAAGGAAGACAGATCCCCCCTCTCACCAGTTGCTTTATCCATCTGCTTTTTGGATTTCCAGACACAATTTCTATGCAGATGCTGAAAACATTCAGAGAATATTTCACATGTAGCTCACTGCAGGGAAGTATGACGCTCCAAAGCCCAGTGTGTTCATTTTTGAGAAAAATTACAGCTTTGCCTGTATGATAAAGCCTCTGAATTTCTGCGAGTTTTCCAATTACAAACCACAAGGAAACTGCCAGAGTCCTGGGAATTCGAAGCTGGCGGAGAATTTAAAAATTTCCATGATTTGAAAAACATGTTGGAATGTTATTCTATACAGCCAAATTTCCAAACCAGCCTTAAGTCAGTCTCCAAAGTCGTGAACAAAGCGTTATTGTGTATGTAAATTGGCCCAAAATGGTTCAAGTACGCAAGTCCAACTACAGGTTTACTCAAATAAACTCATTAGATACAACTATGCTATATAGAAATGAATAACTTTGCTTTGAATTCTGACTAATGTGCTCTCCTACATGTTATTAATATACTTATAGGTTGCTTTAAAGCAACTTAAAACGGTAATGTTACAATTTATTTAATTGGTAAAACCTATCATTTCTAGCAGCAAATTAAAAAAGGGCTGTACAGTTATCCCTCTAAAAAAAAAATTAAGAGTTATACAGCTACAACAGCAGCTACAGCTGCAACACCTGGAATAATGGTAGAATTTTATGAAGATTTCCAGTTTCAGTAGAAATTTTATGAAGAGTCCCCATAGCGGTACTCCATATAGATCAAAATTAAGTATCTCAGGAAAAAAAAAAAAAAAAAGTCTTCTAATACGCCTTCTAATTGAATGATATTATTAAAAATCAGGCAGTGGTGCTCTTTTTCTTGACCGCAGTTGGGATCATCAGGCTATTTCGAGGAGCAGGAGCTACCAGGTAGTTAAAAGGCAGCCTCCTCAACTGGAAGGTGCCAAGCCGGTGGTCACAGAACATCTTCAATTTGCTCAGAAATCTGTCATGGTCTGCCCAAGATTCACTTGCCAGGATTTCCCGAGCTTGTCCCTGTTGCCTTCTGCAGGTGGTTCTCAGGGTGCTCCTCAATTTGTCACTGAAGAGCAAGACTTACCAGGTAACAGCATAGCCAAGGGCAGAGCGGCTCTGCCAAGGCCACCTTGGCCATGCAGCCCAGCTTGCCCATCCAGAGTCTAAGAGCAACCACATCCATAGGTTGTAAAAAAACAGACACTTGGAAGAGACTCAAGGTAAAAAGAGTGCTGAACGAGGAATATTATTCTTAGCACTTTCCATTTTGAGGTGATTTATACCTTGAGGCATGAAAATGTACATCATCTCCAAAAAAATCCATGCAGACAGATATAGACTCTCTCTGTTGCACCTATGGATGTTCCCACTATAACCATAAATACCTGATTCTGCTTAGAAAACTGGCAGTCTCTTCCTCTCAACTGGGAACGGTTCATGGCAGGAAGTTCGAGAAGGATTACTATATCAGAAAGACCTAATGAAAGGAAATTATATATCTACTGGTTTTCATTGCACTGCAATACAATCATTCATTGAGAAGAATGATTTCACTAGTTGGACCTTTCCCTCCCCCCCCGCTTCAGGAAAGAAATCTCTTTTGGCTCAATTTCTGCATTTTAATATCCTGAATAATTTCATTCAGACAACTCAAGTGAGGGAAGTCTCAATAGCCTCACTGTTGATTTGAGAAACTGTAAATCTTGTCCAAGGAATTGTTCGCTATTCTCCTCATTTTTAAAAGCCTCTCAAAAATGGTGCGGTCTTTCCTACCTTTCTCACGTTTGGCTGGGCCTTAAAACAGCTTCTGAGTGTTAGAAACCCACCAAACCCAGCCTGCCTTCTTGTTTACTAGCCAAGCTGATTTCCTTGGGAAACAGTTATTTCCCTAGTTCTCCCCCTAATTTGATATTTGAACAGTTCAGGTGAGAAATATACAGAAATTAGCTATTATACCCTTACCTTACCCCTCCACAATTTGCATGCTCTCTTCTGTAAAGAAAAATAGTAGTTTAGCAGTAACCACACACTGCTCTCCTTTTCCCACCATTTAATCTGGTCTTCCTAATGATTTACAGATTCTGGTTACAATAGCATTTTCTTTTTGTCATTTAATCTAACAATTGAAGGGACAGAACACGAATATGAACTCATCTTTTGCTCTCACGAACGGCTAGTGCAACCCCAATGCTCTTATTCCAGACTCCAGCTGTTAAGGGAAGATCTCAAAGTACTACATAATGTGCACATATTTAGGCTCAAAGCAAGAGTGTGGACTAAACAGTATTCCCCAAGTTAGAGATGTGGGAAAAGAAAGGGCTAAGATGAGTTTTCCCAAGAGAAAACATTAAGGTCTCCAATTCTTGTGATCTTCTTCTTTAACCACCAGCCTCCTCTTTCGATAGAGAGAATTTATTCAAATCCTTGGACATTTGAGCTCTTTCATTTCCTGGGTTCTGCCTCTGCTCAACCAGATATATAATTCTCTTTAGAACAAGCTACATGCTTTCACTTAGGTGATGAATTGCTTCACATTTGAGCTTCACTGAGGGCAATAAACCCTCCGTCCAACTCTAATTTCAGTTTAGGTATCTGTAAAATTAACTCTCCAAGTGCACTATGCTTGAGTACCATCCTAAACATGTCTGCAGAGAAGCCAATGCTGTAACTGGCATCTGCGCTTCCCTTATTTATTACATTTATTTCCAAGAAGCCACCGAAAGCTTTGGATATGGAACAACTGCAAAAGGCACTGCAGATGCTAGAGCCACGGATAAGAAGTGAACAAAATCTCCCCGTGTTAGCAGCTATATTAATATATCTAAATATTACATACTGGTCTCGTAGACAATTTCAATCAAAGTACATGTACATCCAAGGGCAAAATCGACTCTGTGTTATACACAGTCGTTCTATTTCAGTACACGTTCAATTTAATCTTCTAAAATCATCTTCATCTCAGCTACCATTGGGAAAATGAAATTAATGCATATTTGAATTAAATATGCTAGGGCTTACAAAATATTTGCATCCGGATTTATTTTGTATTCACTCATTTCTTTTATAGATCAAACCAAATCTAGATCCTTGCTTCCTGAAAACAGGATTTAATGTGAGATTCAGTTTCATTATTCAAGAATACTCCTAAAAGAGATTTGAGCTAGATTAATCTGATTAACCTCTGAGAACCTGGAAAAAAATAACGATTCAGCCTCGATCTGTTTTCCTTCATTTTCTATGAAACATGGTTTTCCATGGAATATTCAAAACCATATATTGATGTTCTAGTACGGTGGGTAAACTACTTGGCGCTATTAAATGTCAATAACTATTAACACATTTTATGTTTATTTTAAATTCTTAATTAATGGCTTTACTAAAATAATCCCAAGGAAACGTGCACTCTGTGCACAGAGCACGTGCCTCGATGCTGTCAATTTGTTTGTACAGCTGGGAAATGCTCAAATTAACTGTCTGTCAGGAAAAGTAAAATACTGCCAGGATAGCACGGAGATGAAATCCAGGCAATGGGAGAGCATTACAAAATGACATCCTGTGACATGAGTCACTTTTATGAAAAAGCTGCTGCTCAAATAGTAAGTCTAGGTGCGAGACAGTAGATCATTAGCAGCAGCACTGGTAATTCCAGCAATTTCTGGACATACAAATCTTCAGATAGCTATCAGCTCCGAGATGTTTTAGGGATGTACATGATTAGAATTCATTTAATACTGTAAATATCTCCAGAAAGGGAGAGAATGCTCCTCAAGCAACATGTTCTACTGGTGTAATTGCCTAACATTGCTCTCCCTACTCAAAATTCTCACCAACACCATGAAGTTTTATCTGTTTGAAGCAAAGATCAGATGCTCATCGACCCCATTTTCACAACCATCAAGTTTTAGGACATGATTTAGCTGCTTAACAGTAAAAAAAAACTTTGTCTTCTGGGATCCGGGGAAAGAACCTAGCACCTAACATGCTTGGAAATGAAAAAAAACATTCAATTCTTCATTTTCAGAAACTCAAATGTTATTAAATCTATTTGAGTTTCTCAATCTATTCCTGGGTGATGAAATCCCTATCCGTAGAGGGTTTAATTGTTTTGCTCTCCGAACGGGTGCATTTGGAGTATCCAACATGACATCTCCAAGTAGCTATGAGAATTTCTGAGCATTCAGCTCAGATCAACGAGCAGCTCTGCAAATGGTAAAGGCTGGCAAAGTGCGGTGCCCTCAACACTGATACCAAAGGAGTGTCTGACTCGGTTGCTCTTTTTAGCTGTTGGAATTCAGCCCGGAATAGGCAACTTTAATAAAGAAATATGCACTCAATTTAACAATGTCTTTGAAGTTTGCCCGTAGTAAAGATGGGTTTGTCTATTTGCACAAGCAGCGAGTTCCTCAGCCCCACAAGAAGCAATAACCCACAGAACTCACGAACGATCATTCTGGGCCAGCCAAAGTCCATCTAAGTGGCCCTAAGTAGGTATCTCGGGAAGACTAAGACCACGGTTTGCTCAATACTCTCCCAAGCTCAATTTCCATTTTTATTTCTTTTTCTAACTCTTAAAGTTCGCTCCCAAGCCACATTGCCTGTAGCTTCCTAACTCCTTGGGAAACCCCTCTAGTATCCAAAAATGCCCCCTTCAGATACCAAAGTAAGGCTTTATATTAATACCACCATGCTTTTTCTATCAGGAGATCCTTACATTTCAGAAGCACAGCCTGAGTTTACACTTTCCCGAAAAAAGCTGAAGCCAACATACAGGATGCCCCAGAAAGCTGAAAAAAAGTTTATTCCTCCCTAATAAGACAGTAGATGTTGCATTTCTGTTCAGTACAAGCGAGTAGTCAACGCGGGCAAAATCAGTTTGCAATGTGTCCTTGGATGTGTGGCTGGAGCTTGCAAGCAGGACGGGTGGTTCCTAATCTACAGTACTCATCAAACAGAACAGGATCCATCGTCTTGCTCTAATCACGAGGAAACTCGAAGAACCAAAGCATTTTATGGAGATTTGCCACCTAGGAAGCAGCTCTCTGGTGAGGAAAAGCTCTGCTTGTGAAAACAGCAAGTCTCCCTCTTGTCTATATTCTCAGTCCTTTCTGTCTCCTTCACCCAACTGCAGCCTGAGGCTGCCGCCAAACAGAGCCTCCTGGAGCCCTTCATTTCACGTCAGTCTGCTTCTGCCTTAAAATGAATAATTAAATAAAAATTCGAGTTATATATACGGGTAAAAGTGCATGCTCTATCTCTCTGAAGGCAGGTTAGGCTCTGCAGACCTTCCAGCTGCCAATAGTCATTGGCAGCGGGGCACCTGCGTGGGACAGAGTGACTTCATGTGAACAGAGAAAGAGCCAAGTGGCCTCAGATTTCCACACAGATTATTAATGCAGTGCAAAACAGTGATTGTGCAACTCTTACTACGCTCGATTTCGTGCTATATAACCTGCTTTTACATTTCTTTGGCACCACAGGTCATATTTTCCAACGTGCAGCCTAGGCCTGTTGCACAGGGAATTAAAACCTGAAAGGATAAATAGTTCACTAATAGTCTGCAGAGACACACACAGCTATTACTCTGCCATCTCTTGGAATTCTTACTATACCAAGTAGGAAATAACAGACATCGAGAAAAACAGCAGTGAGGCAGAAATTTTCCATCTAATTGCACTGCCTGTTAAAGTATGTTGAAAAATAAAAGGCCAACTCATCTAAGTAATTACAACATATGGGATTACAAATGTCTAATTGGCTTCTAGCATAACTCAGGTTCAAAAAAAGAGGGTTGACTAATTGAAATCAAGGCAGTCATTCTCAGCCATGTAAATTAATCCAAGAATGTGTTCATGGGCAGAACACAGACATCCCAAATATCAGAACATTTCTGGGTGATCTTTCCAAATGGCAGCTCTCCCAAAATAAGTTAGCATCAGAAAAAGTCTGTGATGATACAAGAGTAGTTATTTATCTCATAAAACCATACTGCTTGAATGTTGAATATTCACTATTGTAGCTGTTGATAACATCTAATAAAGAAGGCTTGGTCAAGGTAAAATTTCTAAGAATTCTGCGTTAAATGCACATGGTTTCCTGAGATGCCCAATTTCAGAGAGGAAAAAAAAAATTTTGCATTTTCTCATTAATTGACTGCATTTTTCATCTTACTTCCAGGTCCTTCTTCCCTCTTTCTTTTTCCCTGTTTAAAGGAAACAGAAAGTGCAAAAACAAAAATCTGCCTCAATCTAGACAATTTCTTTTGCAACACTATTATGAGCCTGGAACCAAAAAAAACAACTTAAACAGCTGCTGCTGACACAAGGCTGTCAATACTTTCATTTCTCCTACAGACAAATCAGGAGATCAGAAATAGCAGATGCAGACTGTGTTGTCTGGTATCAGGTTCTTTTTTCCCTTATGTACTTGGCTGTTTTAGCTTTAAAGGTGTCAGAATTCGGTAAGACTAATACAGAAGTAGGCTTGTTGATTGAATTAATGCAAATGTTGACCATTTCAATTAACTTCTCCCCAAAATGATATTTGCTGGGTTCTTTAATGTCTCTCAGTAAGACTGTCCTAGAGCAAAAGGGAAAACACAGTTAACGGGAAAGAAGACTTCTGGAGTGATTTTTATTCTGTATCCTTTAACTCTTTTACTTCCTGTCTCTGCACAAGAACATTTTAGGGGTATGTTTGCCATGACAGTCCACAGAATGTGATTTCTAGTTTGGAAAACCTGAAGCTCGTTTTAATTGCTCAATATTGCACCATAACAAGGATAACAACCCAGCAGATGTTGGCTGAGCTAGACATGCAGTTCTTTCGACCCCAAAACATGTCAAGTGATGAAAAAAATCAACCAAATTCCAATTAAGTCGCTCTAATAATTATTTTCACACTGCCATTTCTGCTTGCATTATTTGTAACCTGAAATGTCATTTCAATTTTTATGTAATTGCAGTTTTCGTCGCTAATACTTATTTTTAATAGCTACTTTGAATAACTTTTCTGAACAGTAAAGAGCAGTACACAACAGGATTTTACTTCTCTCCCCACATGGAGCTGTAGGCTGCAATCAAACAAGATCTTAAAGGTCTTTGCAACATTTTTTTCATCCCTTGGAAGATCATGCTTTCCGCATCTCACCTCATCCATGCAGCTCTTCTCTGAATCCCCTTCAATATCCCAGTAGGATCTTTACATTCTAGACCTCAAAATCAACTACGCAATTATTATTTCCCAGAGCTATTCAATATTCCCCCTGCATATAAATACAAAGATCATTTTTTTTCTAGTAGCTACCACTTCACACGGCTGGATTTTTTCCAGGGTCTTACCCTCCACATGGTCCAAGTCATTTTTTGAGTAACCTCCTCACAAAACAATGCTCCCCGCTGTAAAGAGCACTGCACATCCTTGGGTTTTAGCTATAGCACATGTATTATACAGCTATATAGCATGCATTTAGCTTCATTAAGTTACGGTGATGTAGGTAAAGGGGAGGAGGGAGGGAGAAGGCAAGAAGAGAAGGAAACAATTTCCATATTCCAGATACGCAGAGCAGAAGGTTTCAAGGACGGAGGAGATGGTTAGATATTGTTTGAATTTATGGACTGAATAAGCAAATGGGAGAATCAGAGGAATGAAGAATATCTAGCAGTACTACATGAATAACGCCTAGTCTCAGACCTGCAACACAGGCAAAAGATTTGGTTATGCCTGTGTTTGTGGTGATTTTTTTCTCCCTCTCTTGCAATATGTTATTTTGGCTCCTTTTGACCTTTTATTGTCTTAACAACACTGCAGGGCACAGGGAAGCTTTCTATGGTCCGGTATAATTTCAAGAAAACAAAATCATCTCCCTAATGTTCAATTCTTTCTTCCGTGTAAAGCGACTACCTCCCTGGCCATTTGCAGAGCCTCTATAAATGAAGCCTCTCAACTGCTCAAGGACATTCAGCACCAGAACAGTCAAACACCACAGACACCAATAATATAGGCCAGAACATTTACCAACACTTACTTTGCCGGGCTTGTTTGCATCAAAGCTGTTTTCTTTAAATTTCTCCTGCAGGGTCTCCGCTAACCGACAGAGCAAGGCACCGTTATCCAATTTCTCCATAAAGGTTTCTGCCGTTATTTCTCTACCTGAACAGCAAAAGCAGAAAATTAGCATGGCAAAAAAATATGTGTTGGACAGTGTAGACAGCGTTTGTAAAGAAAAAGAACATGACCCAAATGCACCAAAATCAACAGAAATCTTTAGAGCTATTTGAATAATTAAAGTACTTGGTGAATAATCTCACTACTCTTTTAGTGGTAAAGGTACAGCAAATTAGCCAAAGAAAACTGCTTTCTTTGGAAGGGTAGATGTTACCTGAAAAATGATTCAAATAGGTCACAATCTGCGTCTTTATTTTACTTATGTAACTCAAGGATTTTATCACAGTGCTTTAAAAACAGACTACAGCAGGAGGCAAATGGTTTACATTTAGTGCGTGGAGTTATTTGTAGGGTCAGTGTCTCTAACAATACTTTCATTGCAGCTTGTTTCCAAGCATATTTAGGAAGAAAGGAGATTTTTCTTTAGCGTTATTATTCAGCATTTTATTTAGCATCATTTAGCACCTCGATCCTGCAAAAAGTTGACAAAACACTGCAATAAGCTCCTTTTAAAGAGCTTTTCAAAGGAAAATTAGGGTTTTTTTTAAAAAGAAAAAACAAATCCTTACACGAGATATCTACACAAAACTTTCACATAAAGAAAAAATAAAATCTTATTTGCTAATCTGATTTGCTGGAATAACAGTGGGAGTTCATTTTTATAGACTGTTGGACAGCACCCATAAGGCAACTATTTCCCAGAGTGCCAAAAAAGCCCAATCTGCAGTGAGAGCAGTTCCCTCCCATATCCTCTCCATCTACCCAAGCCTGAGCTCTTACCAAGAGCATGAAGAACAAGAGACATCTGCCCACTGCTGGTTGACTGGCTTTGCCACAGATTTGTGACCAAAAAAGCATCTGACTAAAGCATTTTTCCAGAAAGTTGTCAAGAATTGGTTTTCAATAAGAGGTCTGGAAACAGAGAACACTCACCTGATTTTTCTAATATATTTCTACTTCAAAAACATCTGCTGGAGACTTTTTTTTCCCCCATTTTCTTCTTTTTTGCCTCAATTTTCTCTGCCACATAGTCCACTAGAGCCTCCAGATACCAATTTACTTCTCTAGCCAGCTGAGGCCAGGACTGAAGCTAGATACCAAAATGCAGCACCTCCTCACTTCAAAAGCCCTTATCACCATTCCAGTCTGTGCTTTTCTCAATTTTAATAACAAAACATTTTCTATTTTGCCCCATCAGCAAACGCTATAAAGCCCTCAGGAAGCTGAAAAATTACCATATTCTAGGAATTGCTCTATTTTTAATCTAGCATTGTTTTCATTTATTCCAAATTCATGTTCTTTTACAACTATATTTTTAATATTTTTACCCTAGCAAAGTTTTTTCTTTTGTTTCAGAAAGCACAGGTATACACAGGATAGGCTGCACTGGTAAAAGACTCGCATTCTACCTATCTACTCTGTCCTATGATTTATAGATATGTTATTTTCCTGGTCAAATCTTATAAGAAAGCCAAAACCTATATTTCAACTTACGGACTCTTTAAGCAGATATGGAAAAACAGTTCTATCTCCTGCTGCCTTTTAACAATGCATTTCTATTATTTTTAATGCTGAATCACATCAGTGGTTTGGTCACTACATATTGTACATTAAGCCAGAGTATTTCAGTTCTGTTCCCTTTTTATGAAAGCTGAAAGAATGAGTTTTGCACTGAACATCTGTATCCAATGAAAAATATATTAGGTGTCAGCTTTCAATTCGCTGTATTTTATGGCTCCAAAAGGTGGCATTTCTTTGCTAAAACAGACACTCTGACATATTTAACAGTTGAAATGTATTGATTCAAATGAGAGTAATGTTCATAGCCTGAGGAAAAAAAAAAGGCTCTGTATATTTGTATGGAAAAAACATTAAACTCCATTAAAAATGCATAATTCCCCCTATAATTACAAGAAAGCAGTTGCAATGTTTTTATAGAATGGTAATAACATTACATATAATAAAAAAAAAAAACACTAAAAGTATGAAAAATAACAGGAATATAAAAGCTTTCAAGCATTGCTTACCCCCTCTTTTAATGCAGCAATTGGATGTCTCTTAAAAACAAGAGGCCTTTAGGCCTGAAGGCCTCTGGCTTGGGAGCAGTTGTCCCTAAGGCCACACAGGGAGGTCTGGGGACCAGGCACAGGGGACCAAGTGAGCGTGGAGGGATCCAAAAAGCTAAAATAAAGCACCAGCATCCAGGCGACTTCTTTATTACTGCAGCATTTAGCGCCTGCTATGCAAGACCTTGCCTCAGATGGAAACATTTCGCACGAGCGAAGCCCAAATGCACAAGCAGAACTGGCTCCATCTCGACACCCAGGCTATTGTGTGTGCTAGAATAGCTAACAGGGAGGGAAATAGTTTTGGTCTCGCGCAGGCACCCTCGTTTCCTTGGAAAGGAACAAAGCAGCGGTCCCAAGGGCACACTCCTGCTCAAAACCCCCCTACAGCCTCTCTACCAAGTGAGAAGCAGTGCCAGAGTTAGCAGAATAACTACAAGTGTCCTCAGTGCTGTGATACTCAGAGATATTTACAGCCTTGATGTCCCCACTGGCTTGAGCAGAACACACAGATGCTGAAACTAGGGTTAGAAATAGGCTGCACTGCTGGAATCTCGGATGTGTCCCCATTACTAAGACGCATCTCCACCCTCAGAGGGTAGCTGCAAGCTGGGACACTCCGCAGAGGCAAGAAGGCAGAGCTGGAGGCAACAGCCCATGGGGAGCCAAGGCTTCTTTGGGTCCTTGGAGGCACACACGCTAGGTGAGGAACCACTGAGGAGCTCCAGCCCTGACTTCAGCCCTTTCCACTCTCCGCACACACACACGAGACAACGAGAGCGCAGCCAAGGGCCAAGCCAACTTGCTTTCAAATTGCCATGTTGTCTACCTTAGAAGACCCATCCAGCCCAATGGTGAGAGTTCCCATGGGAAACCCGCCCAAGGAAGAAGCACTGAAGCTGCCAGGATCAATAAAGAGGATGCTGCTAGATTAACTCTGCAGTTGTTTTACAAAATAAGCCATGTTTGTCACTGCTGATGCACTCCTAGGTGCTTTGTTGGCTTTGTGCACCAGAACCAAGGCCAGACAAGCTGGTGTGTTTGCTTTAAACCCCCTTGGTCAAGGTTTCTCCTCTGAGCTTCTTGGGCATCATTCCAAGGAGAATCAGCAGAATGTGTAAAAATTACCAGAAATTACTAGAAAATAATGTCCATTTTCAAATAAAGTGTCTTTAATTTTCATGGTTACAAATTCTTAGAAAGTGTTTAAGGTTTTTTGAGTCTAAACACCATGTATCTCAGTCTTTCAAGCTGCGCCTCAAATAACGTCAAATTCTAGCTGCAGTGCCTAGCTTCTCTCTAACATCAAAAGCTCTTTATTCATATCACAAAGTGCAGTATTATTTTTCTGTTCTGCAGTTTGCAATTCTGAACTGAAACCAGGAGTCGCTGGTACAAAATTGTCAGCATTTTAACTTCTTGAACTGGGCACATTCATCCCCCTGAGGAATTCCAAAACACCAGCAGTTTGCAAAACAAC
The DNA here is from genome assembly GCA_034781795.1 of Crypturellus tataupa. Taxonomy (NCBI): domain Eukaryota; kingdom Metazoa; phylum Chordata; class Aves; order Tinamiformes; family Tinamidae; genus Crypturellus; species Crypturellus tataupa. The sequence continues at coordinate 265,256 of JAWLRI010001064.1, forward strand.
TAGCACGTAAAGAGGTTCAGCCCACATTCCTGCCTGGAAGATATTTTGTTATATTCAAAATCTACACTGATTTGAAAAGTAGGCCAGACTGAATGCCTCTCATTTTATCTTCACTGGTTCATAATGCAAACAACTGAACAAAGTAGAGATGAAACAGAACATGAAACAAAGCTGTAAAAATGAAATATATATTAATTTTCTTTACAATATAAATCGAGTAGTTTTATTTTTTTAAAACTGCTGTCCCAGAACAGACATTTTGTGCATTCATATCTTGCTCTGCACTATCTGCAGACTCATACAGATGAGAATCTGCTGAGCATTACAGTAAAGTAGGTTATTCCCCAATAAGAGAGGAATGAAATACCTTGAATGATCCTCTGGATACTAAGGAGGAGAAAGTTACAGGAACTATTTGCTATTTACAGCAAGGTAGTGGCATGCTGTAAATCTATACTACTTATCCTAAAGCAATGTGTTGATGTGCCCCTCCTCCTGTGAAAGCTAACCTAAATTAGAGTAATTAAAACAAATTTGAGGTCTGAATGAATATTTATGTGTCTACTAATTTACTCCCTTTCACTTATTTAGAATGTAGATTTTAAATTAATTGACTTATTAATTTGAATAACAAAGTCTACACAGGGATTTAATCAGTGCAACATCAGCACTTTAAGTCTCCTGGCAGTTTTCACAGACTAGTTCTTAGGGAAGAGGAGTCTGGATGTGAGAAGGTGTGGGGGACTGCACTGAACAACTGCACTGTGTATGCTGATTAATTAAAGGAAGGCTGTGCCCCTTTAGCTCTGCTACACAGTTTGGTGTCCATATGAAAAATCAGATTTTTAATTATAGTTGGCATTTCAGAACCTCCTGCTGGTTGCTACTTTCTTGCTAAAAAAAGTGACCTCATTCCTAATCTTGTCACTGTGAGAACTCTACTATGAACTGCAGACAAGCTCCTATTTGTTTTAGGAAAGCTCCCCAGAACTCTATTGTTAAAAACATTTAAACAATATATCAGATCCTTAATGGAACGTGCATCTTCCAACTCAGAAAACAGTCTCTCAGATTGCTGTCTGGTGCTCAAGGGGAACGAAAAAAAAAAAGTCAGAATTCCTAGATTTTCTTTGGGCATTTCCTAGAGGTTTTTGGGAAGTTTTCATTAATTTAATAGAAGCAGCACAGAAAGAACATATAGATTCAAGGCAATGGATATGAATTACTGCTCCGAAGTTTCAAATACAGCTTTTGCCAGCAGGATGCTCTATCCCACCCAAACAAACTTCCCAAAAGAAACCTCCCCTTGACAATGTTCCTCCAAGCTCTCCTCAATATGATGAGGGAAAAAGTCCCACGTAAATATCTACGGGTTGCAATTTTAAACTATTTTAGTTTGGTAAAACTCATTGCAAAACTCAATTTTAGTTTGGTAAAACCCATCATTAATAACCTACAGGAATTACTGTTCCAAAAACCAAAGGTAGTAGGAATTTTTAAATTTTAAGTACTATTCAGTGAAATTTGGTGCAAACTGGAGTGAAACCTACTCAGAAAGTTCCTTATTATCCTTATTACCTCTAAAATAGTTTCTCCTCTGTTTAACAAGAGAAAATTGTTTCCATTAGGATAGGTATTTTTTATAAATCCCATATGTCCTCAATAGAATCCAAGGATACTTTTAACTAAACTGGGAGTGTACAAAAGCCATTTTGCCTGAAAGCTCCCACCACAGAGCAGGTTACTTCCTCGCTCCTGGTTACTAAACCCTGCCTTCTCCTACGAGTCCTATATCCCACAGGACCATCCCTCTCCTTTCTTTTGGGGACATTCTCATTTGTGTCTCTTGACATCCCATTGTGTTATCTTTCTTGGCATTGCCTCCCCTTTAGTCACAAACCCATTTCTGCTTCTCCTACCAAGATGCCCCAGCTGCCCACAGCAAACCTCCAGGTCCCAGTGGTGACCGCTTGGTCCAACCCAGAAGCTTCCAACGCAATCTCACCTCACACTGCCTTCCTTGAAGCAGCTACTCACCAGCACTGGCTGCTGGGGCAGCAAAGAGCTTGGCCACTGTTCCTTCCCTTCCAGGTGCTCAACATAGAATCATTATGGTCAGAAAAGACCTTCAAGATCATCAAGTCCAGTCATAAACCCCGAAGACGATAACTGCTGAACCATGTCCCTAACTGCCTCATCCACACGTTCCTTGAACGCCACCAGGGATGGTGACTCCAGCACTTCCCTGGGTAGCCTGTTCCTATGCTTGACTACCAGCCTGCACGCAGCCTTTAGGAGGTCTACTCACTAAAGATCAAAGATGGGCTTGTCAGCAACACCCTCCAGCATTAACACAGCAAACACAAGGAGCAGAACATTTACATGAAAACGTGAAGAATAAACACCAAGGGAATGAAGTTCAGCTCTACAGCTCATTTGGAGTTGTCCTACACGGACACTTGGAGATGTTCTACTCATAAGCTTTGCAGCCGCTGCTGACAGCTGCACGAGGTGGAGGTGACTAATTGCAACTCCTTGCATTTCTGAAAGGAAAAAAACACCCAAAGCACCACGTTCCCAGCTGACTGCACACGGAGCCCTCCTCCTGCCGAGTGCGACCTGTCAATAACTGCGTTTGATCTTGTTTTTAACCTTACCTAGCAGGTTTGTGAGCCACAGGGCCAAGTCCTCCTTCATCGGCAGCAAGTTGGCCTCATGTCTACTGGCAAGCCACTGGCTGTACTGGTGCATATCGGAGAGGCCAGGCCCACGTGCCTTGGGGCTCAGAGCCGTGCACATTGTCTATCCACTTGTCCAACCTGTTTTATTATTAAAAGAAAAGAAAAAGTTAATTATACCAAATATAGCTTTGCAGCTTCTCCTTCCAGAATTGAAATAGGCAGTAACGTTATCTACAATGGCAAGAAATCAGGTGTCAAACAGATGTGAGCCTATTAAACGGGTGTAACAGAGGACTGAAGTCTTGTTTGGTTAACAGATCACACGATTAAACTGTGTAGATAAATGTCGGCTTCACTCATACTCACCAAGCTACACGTGTGGCCAACACTCAAGCAAATATTCTACAAGGAAGGATTAAAATCACATCAAAAGAAACATGCTACACGCAGCTAGTGACTTAGCACAGTGCCTTTATCCAACAGCCATTCAAAGTCAACTGGAGAGCTCCAGATATTTTGGGATGAGGCCCAAGAACAACCTGTTAATTTCGGAGCCATGCTACCGCAGCAGACTTGCTGACAATTAGCAAACGGTCACCAAATGGAATCAGCCTGTTCTACACCTTTAAAAAGGGTTAAAATAATTGTAAATAATTAAAGGATAAAGAAACATGGAAAAACATGCACTGAGTAACGTTATTACACAAGAGGGCTAAGGAAAACGGTCCCTTTCTCTCTCAAGGTAGGAGCCGAACTGGACCACAAGGTCTGTAGCAAAGAGCTGGGACAGTTTCTGGCCTGGCAGGTTGTACCCTACTGAAAGGCTGGTCAAAGAGTAACCACAAAGTCCTACACAGGTGGCAACAGGGCTTTAGGATGGGGAAATTTTCACTGGATACAAAAAGCAATCGCTTTTCTATAAAACTACACTGCAACCTCTGTTTCCAAATATGTAAAATGCTATTTGGGATATTTCAAATTTTGCCTTAGAATTCTCCAGCATTTTGAATTGTGGTTAACTAAGTTCTTTGTTGGCAAAAACACCTGCTTAGGCTTTTGCTTAACCCCCCCTCATCCCAAATCCTGACATTTTATGTGCCCTTGAGATACCTGGACTCAGGTTTCCCTTTGAATACATTCTTCACTAAAATCGTAGTATTTTTTTCAATTGGCAAAAGACAAAGAGAGAAGAATCGGTTCCCATGTATAAAAACACAGTTCTGAATTATTATTAGATTTTAAATTTTTCAAAATTTAAAGACAGACCACAACATGGAATATAGTCCTGTTCTGAAAACAGACTTTGCAGAAATGTCAACTTGAATTTATGGTTTCCTAGTTGATCACATCCAATTCCTTCTTGCTTATTTCATTCAAGAAAAGATAAAATTAAAACCAGTGCTAGATTTACAGGTTCAAACTGGAACATCACTCAAAAGGGATTCCTTCCAACTCCGATGATACTAATGGTCAAGGAGTTATAAAAACACTATAAAGTTACTGTAAACTACCCCAAGCTATGTAGTTTTGTTCTTCAAATTACTGATACATTTTAGTCACATGGAAACAAGATGGATAATTGACTTATCACCTGTCTTCAAAGAGCACATGGAAAAATCAGATATAAATACCTCTGTCCTATACCTTTTTTTCCTTCTTCTAAAAGACAGCCTTAAAATAACTTTCTAAATGATTTCTGGAACCTATCAGCTTAGTTAATATTTGAGAGAGAGAGTTGGAAGTAGTTTACTTCCCTGTATCGTTATTTTGTTACTGAAGTGATATTGGTAAAAAGCAGTCACAAAAATTATCTGGTTGCTGAATGTTCACTTGTGTTACAGTAGACAAGTAAAGTAAAAAGAGAACCTTTTTTTCCACACTGATTTTTCAATCTATATTTCAATCTATTAACAACTAGGCAACTAAATATTTAAGAAACAAAAACCCATGTTTAAGAAACAAAGTTCTTTCCCTCTCACAGCCTGGTTGAGGTTGGAAGGGACCTCTAGAGACCACCTAGTCCAACCCCACTGCACATACAGGGACACCCAGAGCACGGGGCACAGGGTGGCATCCAGGTGGGTTGGAAGATCTCCAGAGAAGGAGCCTGGGCCAGGGCTCCGGCACCCTCACAGGAAAGAAGTTCTTCCTCATACGGAGGTGGAACTTCCTGTGCTTCAACTTACACCCGTTACCCTTCGTCCTGTCACCGGCCACCACGGAGGAGAGCCTGGCGCCTTCCTCCTTATAATCACCCCTCAGGTACTTGAATTTGTTGATCAAATCTCCTCTCAGCCTCTTTTCTCCAGACTAAACAGGTCCAGCTTGCTTAGTCCCTCCTCATACAACAGATGCTCCAGTCCCTCCATCCCCTTCGTGGCTCTATGCTGGCCCCTCTCCAGCAGCTTCACGTCCCTCCCGTACTGGGGAGCCCAGAGCTGCTCCCAACATTCCAGGTGCCTCCCCAGAGCTGGGCAGAGGGGCAGGATCCCCTCCTGGCCCTGCTGCCAATGCTCCTACTGGTGCAGCCTTCTTGGCCACCAGGGCACATTGCTGCCTCATGGGTAACCCGGTGTCAACCAGCACTCCCAAATCCCTCTCCATGGAGCTGCTTTCCAGCAGGTCCCTAGTCTGTGCTGGTCCCTAGGGTTATTCCTCCCCAGGTGCAGGACCCTGCATTTGTCCTTGTTGAACCTCACGAGGTTCCTCTGTCCAACTCTCCATCCTGTCCAGGTCTCTCTGGATGGCAGTGCAGCCCTCGGGAGTGTGGGCCACTGCTCCCAGTTTGGTGTCACCTGCAAGACAGCTCTCCTCAAGCACCTCTTGACATCCAAGACCACGCATAGGATGAGGTGCTCTATGAAACACAGAAGGCCACATTACTCAAATTCAGCTCTGAAGTACAGGGCTGGCTTCAAACTTACTTCTTGCTGACCTACCACTTGTCTTTTCCAAAGCAAGCAGCCAGGCTGTAGAAGTCTCCAGGAACTTCTTGTAATTGCAGGAAGAAAGGTGAGAGAATGAAGAGCTCTCATTTGGGGGCATGCCTCAGCACTGGAGTTTAGTGGTAACTTTGGTAGTAGGGAGAGAGAGGAGTCAGATATAAGTGGGATATTCTGAGCTTCAGGCGGTTTTAAGAGGACATAGGCTTTCAGATGGGAAAAGGTGGGAGAGAGAGGGAGAGGCAGGAAGAATTTGGAGGTGACAGAACTGCTAGAAGCTGAGAAGGAAGCTCTGCAGTGACTAGGTCTGCTCAAAGTGGTAGCCTGAATTTCACTTCCAGAAGAAGAAAAATGGCCTCTTTTTCCTTTTCCACCTCTCTGAAAACCTGCCCTCTGCTTCAACATAATACCGGGCAGCAACCAGCCTCCCTTTAAATACTTATTTAAATAAATAAATCAGTAATCGAGGAACAGACCACAATCAGTCCCATTAGCTCCCTTTGGCAGTTCTAGCAAGGATATGGCATCAAAGCTGCCAAACTCTTCATTACTCCTTGAGCCAACACTTGAGTCATAGTGAACTTCTCAACTTGAGCCTCCACGATACCTGAGGGAGCTCAGCTTCATTAAAATGTTCACCTGCTTCATCAGGCCCATACACTACCCAATAAGACACCAAATACCATCTGGGCTCTTCAAAGCAGCTCAACGGAGGAAGGGGTGCAACGGTGGCTGCAGTTGGATGGTCATGTGCTCTGAGGTCCCTTTGAGCACGAGGCTCCAAAAGCCACGTCCTTGATCTGTCCCGTGACCATTCTGACATCGCCCCGCATGTTCATCAGCCAAAGTTTATTTACACTTTGGCTACAAGGAATTTGATTAAGGAGACCAACTCGCCACAGAGTTCGACAGTCACATGCCAGGATTCTGCATGGAAGAGGCAAGCAGCAACTACCACATCCTTCTTTTTGGCAGAAACAAAGTAGGCTGAAAATACTAGGGTTTTTTCCCTAATCTCAGTGCTTTCTAACAGTAACATCAAATCATTATATTTATATATATATATATACACACACATACATATCATTTTTAAACCTAGCCAGCACGTCACATATCTCACGTTAGAGAACTCTATCACACTTCTCGTAACTGACCTAGGCTGTCATCAGATATGCACACACACGTTTAAAACTTACCTCTAACCGCGCTTCTCAAGAAGCCATCTCTTCCCCCTGCTACCCTGAAGGCAGACGAGGAGAGATCTTCAACTCCTCTCCGTTCCGTTTTGTTACAGGTCAGATTTATGCAGCACCAGTCTCTTATTCCACCTCTCCGTGGCAGGAAGACATCTCCAATTCTTAGACTTATTGTCTAGCCGAAGAACTCAACGTGGGATAGTTTACAGTGCACCCAGTGACACGGAACAGACTCAACAAACTAGAAGGTTACGTTTCCCCCCGCTTGCTTCCCCCAAACAGTGAGGGTTTTCTTTTGCTTTACAGTGGTACATTGAGGTTTCTGCGTATTGTAGCTCCCTGCCTGGGTTTTGCCAGCAGCGTAAGCTACACCACCCGCTGATGGGTGGCAGGATCAGCAGGTGAAAACCATGAGAATCAAAACAACTCAGATTCTGTCATCCCCCTGGCTTTTAATAGGGCTACCTAATAGGACAAAAGGAGTCAGGAACAATACTCTTTGTACAGAAGATACAAGAGAGGCAAAGATTGTTTCATCCAGACATTAAGGCTGGCCCTGCAACCAGGCCCTCCCTTGCAGTGGGTGACCACTGGATTCAATTTCCTTTCCTTTTCCAACCTCCTTCCTTACCTACGAAATGTTGATAATAGCACTCTGCAACCCAGAGCATGACCAAAAGATTGAATTTACTAAAAATTAAAAAAAAAATATATATAGGCACATGCAATTACATATGCATACACATGTATATGGAAAATTCATGCACCCTGGTCTGCAAATTAAGTACAAAACACCAAGTTCTCCAAGTTAAGCACCCAGTTGCAATGTATATACACATCCTAGCTTACACTAAGCAGCTGCGGGCTGCAGTGCACTGTGTAACATGAGCTTCCCGGCCGCCCCAGTCCTGTTCATCATCACATGGGCATTTAGGTTGCACTAAGCAAAAGGAGGACTGAGCTTTTTTTGTTAGTGGCTCCAGGTGAGGGCTGCAGAAACCCTGCCAAGTTGTGTCCTCTTTCTGGCTTGTTTGAAGGGTTAGCATGGGAAATAAATACCCAGAGAGAGAAGCATTTTGCTTGCTACTAGAAAAGAAAAACAAGGTGTTAAGAATGAGTATGGAAGAGGGCTGGGGGGGGGAAAGAAATACAGGACTCTGTTTAGGGCTATCAGTCAAACCATCCCTGACACAAAGGATGATGATTCCCCTTCACACTGCCCTGATGCAAGTTGCCCTGGCCCCCAAGGTGCCTTTTGGCCACCGGGCAGCCAAAGCAGGGCTATCCAGGGATGAAGATTATCAGGGCTGTCGGTTCAGGGACTTCCTTGCTCCGCAAGATTGCAGAGGGATTTGGACCCTGAAAAGCTATAATCTAAGATCTTCACAGACCTGATACATTCAGGCCTCCTGCTTGTGGACTGAGGTCTCGCGGCACTCCAGCTCGCAGACGGAAAACTAGAATAGGAGACTCAGAGCATGCAGGGAGCTGCGCAACAGAGGAGAGAGCGGCCTAGATGAGAGCAGCAACAGCTTCCTGCAGAGCAACCGGAGCCTGAACACGAGCCTGCGCGTTGGCTTGGATGGAGGGGTATCGGCTAGAGCTGCAGACAACCTCCCGCTGTCTCACATGGAAGGTAATGCTCTTGGAAAGCAGCCACGCTGCAAAGAGAGGAGACAGAGGATCAAAAGCCAGACCAGAGCTCACGAGGATCTGGCAAGAGTCTCTGCTGGATCTCCCTGCTAGTCCTAATCATCTCATGCAGATGGAAAAGAACAAACTCGGTGCAACTTTCCTCGAGTCCAAGCGGGCTGCGAGAAGCATTCCCTTCCCACAACTGCATGCCGGGCGTAAAAGAACATTTATTTTTTTCTTTTCATAGACTAAGGTGCATCCAAAGTGCACATTTGTGCAACAAGGCTGCCCACAAAGGGGCACTGGCACTTGTGACCACCACTTCCACACACGTTGTGTGCCAGGCGCCCCATGACAGAGCCAAGCTTCCCCGGGAAAACCTGTTCCGAGCTTTTCTACCTCGACGCTGCTGACACATTTTTCAGATTTGGAGAGTGCGAGTCCATCGCCTGCCCCTCGCTTCACTTTGCTTTCTCCACCCCCTCCACATATACGCGCAGACACACACGCTCAGACATGCAGAAAGGGGAGGGAAGGCAAGATATATGAACGTCTTCCTCTGAGAGCCACAGAGGTAACTAACTACTCCTGTAATTGATATTCTGAACGTCGGGAAACAGTTCCCAGCGGCGAGATCTGCTAGACAACGGAATAATTTTCCCCAGTGAAATGCTAAAAGCTCCCCTACTTGAAATACTTTACACGGACTAAAAGAAATTGCAGAAAAATAAAAAGAAAAGAGAGAGACCTGTTACTGGCAATGTGACGCAGTCTTTACCATCTGCAGTTCCCAGTTTACTGTAGGGCAGTAATCACTCATTTTCTCCTTTCGCTTCTGCCACAATCAGAGCCACGTCTGAAGCTGTGATTCTGCCACCACCTCCCCTGTCCCTTCCAGCAGTTTGTCCTTGTCCGCATCATCTTACGCAGCCGCAGCCCCAATCTTTGTTTTCTCACCCTCACAAACAGGAAGATAAGAGGTAAGGTCACTGCTGCAACAGGCACAGATCCATAAGGAAACACGGTTTTTCTAGAGATTTTATTATCCTTATAGGCTCTCCCGCAAGCCATTTAGCCCAAGGTTTCTGGAGCTCGCCCAGAGGAGCCAGGAGCAGCAGGGGGAGGGCACTGGAGGGAAAGCACCATCTGAAACTCATTAATCAATTTGAATTTTTAAGGGCTTACATCAAAACGCAATCTGCCCCAATAAAGTAAACTTTAATGACAAGAAGCCTTTGTCCTTTACAGCACCAAGGCGCTCGCTGCAAGGACACGCAGTGCAGAGCAAACCCAGGGGAAAGCTCAGGTGTTTTTCAGGACTATGCAAAGCAGAGGTGATTTTCCTATCTTGAGAAGGCCATTAAATATATATATATATAAACTATTCCTCTCCACCAAACAGGAAAGCACACACACGTTTATAACCAGCATTGCATCTTAAGAGACGTCTCTACGTGTCTTTTACTGCAAGGGTATCCTGTAAGCGGCATCCCAGGCTAATCCACAGGCAGCAGTTTGGTATTTCGAGGCTCTGAAAACCCATTGCCAAAGCTGCTGTTTCTGCAAGAGAGCTTAACCGAGAGCTTAACTGAGCAGGGCAGGTACTTCCAACAGAAAGTCTGCCACTTGAAATATATATATATATATATATCTCATATGTGCACACCCCCAGGTATATCAGAATGGCTAGAAGCAAGAACTAGACGCTGGGGGATAGTGCGGAGCCTTCCTCCCATCATCTCCTTCCTCAGTGCTCGCTTTGGCTGGGCTTCCAGCGAGGGTACCACAGCCCAATGCTGCTCCTACAGCTTTTGGGGCCGTAGGAGAGGAATTTAGCAACTGATTTCCTCTGAAGAAAAACAAACAGAAAAACCCACAACCCACATGACCAAGACGTTACTCTCGGCACAGCAGCTACTCCGCAGAGAAGCGGCCACGGGAGGTTTAAAGCGAGTGGAAGGAGAGGAGGGTATTTCCCCCTTTCCCGCACCAGCCCCGTGGAAGCCAGAGAGCCCGGGCGAGCTCCGGGCAGCCGCAAGAGGCTGAAAATGGGGAAAAAAATAAAGAAAATAAATCCATAAATAAACGAGCAAATCCTTGCGATGCCAGCGCTGTGCCCCCCCCCGCCTCCCCCGGC
>JAWLRI010001064.1:276150-287112 GCA_034781795.1 Crypturellus tataupa
CCCACCGCTTTTCTTTTCCCCCCCCTTCTCTCCAGCTGACACCGATTTTACCCTTGCACTGCTGAGCTAGCACATCTTCAGCTCCCCCCACACTCTGAATTTCTCCTTAGCTGGCTTTTGCAGGGCACATTTGGGATTTTTATTATTGTTTTTTCCTCAGGCTGCAGCAACATCCTTTGTGTCTATTGCTGGGGATGGAGGGGGGGAACAGATTTAATCGCAGGTTGCTTTGAAAACAAAACCCCTCATTCTGTGCCACCCTGTCATGTGTTTTTATGCAAAAAGCACTGCTCATAAACGCGCCATTCTTGCACGGCTTTTTTTTAAGGTAATGTTGCCTTACGCAGTTTGCACTGGGTTTCGCTGTTTGGTTAAGAGGGGATCTTCCCAGCCTGGGGTTTATTCCCTTTCCACCAGCAAAAAGCCGTGAATTCAAGAGCAGGAAACAGATTCCTGCTTCTCTCCCCGCATGGACGTAGGTTGGTGCCTTGTGATGCTCCCTAGAGGTATCATGTTATCCCTTCCCGAGGGCACTCCCGTCCTGCATCACACTTATTTCCCCCCCAGAAAACACTCCCTATACTTCATTAAATGGTCCTGGGCCAGGCACATCACATATATCTGCCCTTAAGCACTTGTCTCAACCTGCTTGCTGAAAGGCACAGCAAGCCAACCCTTATTTTTATTTATTTCCACTCATGCCTCTGCACTCGATCTGCTGGGAAAACCCGATTTGCACCATCGACACTGGGTTATTTCTCCTAATTGCGCTGCAAACTAATTCCTCAGCTCTGAACAAGAGGTGTCCAGCCCTGGCCCACCAGGGCAGAAACTTCCTTGCTTATTTATTGCCTTCAGATCCTTAGATTACACCGGTTGGAGGGGCTATTAACTGCTGCGTTGAGTGCTCCTCAAATTAGAGCATTTCAGCAGCCATCTGAGGTAGTTCAGTGCACAGAGCTCTACCGGGAACACACGAGGAACAAGGCAATAGTAAGTAAACCTTCCAAAAAAACAGTCTGACTTGGCTGGACACGATTAAACTCGACACACAGGTAACTAAAGAGGAAATTCTGCACTGCAAGGTCAAAGATGATCCCGGAGAAACTTCTAAACCCAACTAAACCTTCTTCACTATGGAACTGGGGTCATAACATACCAATATACTATCAATCAAATAAAATAGACAAAATGGATCAAAGTCATTGCGTTTTATATGACTATATAACCATTATACCTGATCACTAAATAGGACATGGCTGGATGAGGTTCGAGAGCATTGGTGAGGGCCAGCTAGTGAGGCTGAGGACCAGGAATCATGAATAAGGTGATTATTGAGTAGAGCAAGTCTCTGCTGGTTTCCTCCATTTTTGGCCCAAAAAGATTATACAATTAACCTGCTCAACTCAAAACTAGAGAAGAAGGCAAAAATACATTTACTCCATGCACACCTTTTTCTTGCTGCAGATGCCATAGAGGTTGGAGGTCGATAGGAACTGCCGCCCCGTGCCTCGAGAGCAGGAGAAGGGAGACCTCAGGATCCTGAGCAGCCACCAGGGGGGCAGGGTCTAGTGTTCTCCCAATATTGCAGGATTTGGGGGGAAAAAAATGATGGAATATAACATACATATACATCTTACTTCCATTTTTGAAGAACATTTCATTTGAAGAATCCATAAAAAGGTAAAACATCAAATCAATTCAGCCACGTGTGGTTTTCTCTTTCCATGAATCCCATCCTCTGGGATGGGAATTCAGTCTAGCACAGGACAGTTTTGCAACTGATGAAGTTTTTCTCCAACCTGCAATGGAATATCCATTTTAAAGGCCTACTAAGCAGCTCTGCAGACCATTACTACATTATAGAGCAACATGTTTTGTCCTTCCACCTCAAACTTTGTACATTAGAATGTCATTTCTATCCATATAACTATATGTGACTAACTGCAATTTTCACAAAACTTTTTTGCTGATGATGCCTAACATGAACCCATTTGCTGCAGCTGAGACGAGCTTTGTCACTGCACACCTAAATAAAATCACTAGCAAAATAATTCAAAGAATAAAAAACATTGAGCTCCACATACACGACCCTTTTCATCACTTAGTACCTAGCATGCTGCTAAATACAAAAACACCCATCTCCAGCCCTTCGATTTTGCAACTAAAGTCACAGATTTCACAGCTGGGAAGGACAAGTTGTTAAAATAAGGCACTATCTAAGGTCAAATAGAAGCACCAAGGTCTAAGTAGCAACAGCACAAGGAGAATTACGAGAAAGAGGGATCCGGGGGCGGCGACAGCTACTGCCACCATGAGAGCTGACTTAAAAACACACAAACTAATTAACTTTTATAGGAATTAACTGGTAGATGCTGTGCTTTGGGAAACAGTTTGAAGTCACCAAGAGTTCAGATGCAGATCCAAATTTTTATTTTCCGGAAGTAAACACATTTTCAAAACAAGGAATGCCAAAAATCCAACACATTAAGGAACCTTTTTTTTTAAATGGGAAAAGTTTTAAAACATGTTTTAAAGCAGCCACCTGCTCCCATTCACTTAACCTTTCAGTATCTTCCTTCTCCAAGCACATATCAAGGTCTCCCTTAAAATCATTAACATTCTTGGCCTCCGTTTCCATTCCCAGTAATGGGCAGTCTCTCTTAGTCTCCCAGGTTGATCTCTACTTTGCTCACACTGCTCTACACATGAAGTCCAAAGCAGTTCTGCCTCCTGTCAAGTGATGCAACCTCACAAAACGGGCAAGTTGGCAATAAATCCACCTTGGTAAGAGCAAACTTGAAGAGCTCCATTGCCTGGCCAACCATAAGGAAAGAGAAAGGCATGAAACTTGTGTGTTCACTTGTTTTCCACAAGCTCAACTTCCTTTCCACACTATCCTCATGGTTCTTCCAGTCTGTCTCCTGGTTTCTCAACACTTTCTTCCCTCAACCTTACGCATTCCCCATCAATACTTCCAGGTCGTCCTAAGGTTGTTCTTTATGAAATATTCTGTTTTATTTGTTTGCAGTTGTTTCCCTGCCCCAACTGTTTAGTTCAAACAGTCTCTCTGAAACCATTGGGAATGCTTTCATTCCAGCATTTCTTTTCCTTCTTCTATTAGAATGGCATCATGGAAGCATTCCTAATGGCAAGAACATCACTCCCTGCACACTGTACCACACTGCCAAATGAAACAACGCGAACACCAGCTCATATAGCAAGTTATTTCTATCTTGGGAAAAGGGGGTGCTGGGAGACCTGGTTTCTTTTCCCAGCCCTGCAACTCATCTGTTGTATGAGTTTCATCGAGCCACTTGAACTGTCTTTACTTCAGGCTCCCCATCTGTGAAATAGGCACGTCCAAAAAATCTCCCCTTCTAATTTGACATGAGGAAGCAGCAAGAATTATGCCAAGGTAGGCCTGATTTCTTAATTCACAGAGGAATACTGCACATATTTCCCTTTTCTGTTTTTTCTTCCCTCTCCTGCAATGCACGTATGCAGTAGTATGTTCCTACAGAGGAGGTCTGGGGACAGCATTGGCTCTGACAGTCACCTGCTGTCCTAAGAAAACCAGAAATTTGTGTGTGCTCTTGGAAAAGTTGTTGCATCTTCCAGATGCTTCAGCTTTGCAGGCTAGGAAGATAACCACACTTAACCTCAAGAATTGAGGCAAGAGGCACTTCGTGGACAATCTGATAGCACAGGCTGAAGATTCTGCAGAAATGCTGAATCTTACTTTCCTACATCCCTGTCTTTGCTGTGAAGTTGCTGATTTCCACAATCTGCTCTTTAAAAAGCAGCCTCCAGAGTCAAGAGCTCTGCTGCTGAACAGCTGTTTCCTTGAGAGGACCTTCTCCGTCCACGGCCATCTGAAAGAGGGCAAGTGCATTCAAGACAGAAGACTTCCATTGAGGTATTTAGGTTTTTAGTAGCCTTGTTCCAAGCATAAATATGCTCCTGCGGACCTGCAAATTTTAATTTGGGGGCTCATTACATAGCATAGACACTACTTCAACACCTATAATCTGCAAATTGGCTTTTTCTAGCCGGCAATGATTCCTCACTCTTGCTGCTAGCCATACAATGTTAACATAAAGAAACTGAGGTTGGGCTCTTTGGGGTTTTTTGTTTGTTTTACCAGCAGGTTTCCTGTTCAAAGCAAGGCATCACTGCTACGTGTATTTTTAGCACCCTTGCCAAGTGTATTCTTTTGGTTTTGTTCTAGGAGGGCCTTGACAATTCTCTGTTTATACTACAGCCTCCGCCTTGGGCAGGATTTCCTAATCAGAACTAGCTGAAGTTTTGCTGCTTTCCTCGTGCCTGTCGCAGGCCCGATCACCAAGGCCAGTGGGGCTGGTTCCCCAGCTCACTTCATTAATGACATATGCTGCTGAAACACACCAAGTGAATTGCAGAAAGATCAAATTTCAGGCCAGCCTTGAAACCAGATGCCCAAAAAAAGGGCATCTGGGGAAAGTCACAGACAGAAAGCCAGTGCTTTACCTTGCAAACATTATGGGCCTACTTTCAAACAAGACTCATGTCCCAATTCCTAGAAATTAGAAAACCTTGTGTGATATCTTTTAGTTTAGTGCATTGCGTGCTCTTAGCCTGCTGCAAGTTCAGGCAAGGAGCCCACAAAAATTTCAAATGAAGAAATTACAAACGTGGGGGTGAGGGAGAATCTTGTACAATATCTCATAGGCCTGGTAAGTGAAAAGCATTAGGAACAAAAGACATCAACACTGAACATTCAGGTCAGAAATCTGAATCTGAATGATAGCATAAGGTGCACGGATGCTAATAACTCCAGAAGAAATTTATCCTCAAACCCTGTACTATGTATCTATGGTCTTGGGAAATCCAAGGCTTTGCTCCACAAAAGACAAGACAGGAAGAACATTAAAACCTGAGATATTTCAGATTTTGTACTTGCAAGTTCTAGGGAGTAAATCCTCCATAAGGACCATGGGATCTCTAGGCCAATTGTTGTGCATGTGAAATTACAATTCATAAAAAAAAGTAAAGAAAAATGTAGTGACCTACTGTGGTGTGATCCACATCACCTATTCTAATACACACCAACTCCTAGGGGACACAAAATCCTAACTTCATTAAGGCAACTTTATTAACTTAATAAAACATAAATTATAAAATAAGCTAGAGTAGATAATCTTATCTAATAGCCTGTCAGTAAACAGAGTTTGTGGGCTGCTTCTTGCTTTAAATGCTGTAAAGGACAGAAATCAGAGAAAACGTTACTAAAGTAACACGGTTTATGCTATTGTAAAAACCAAGCAAGTACGAAGAAAGCCAGGTGCACAAACTACTGGAAAAAAATTGTCTGAAACCTCTCCTGGAAGAGATACTGAACAGCAAAATCTAACTAAGACTTGCAATTCTGCAGAGTTCAGCAGGACTCTCCTCTGGGACTCGACACATGTCGTTGGATTCATTCAGGCAAAGCGGCAAGTTGGGCAGACACCAGACATGGTCTGCACACTGTGTAGCTGCAGGAAAAACTGCTTAAAAACCAAACGTACTGTGTACAGCTTGAGCACTGCATGGTTAGTGTGAAGGTTAAGTCCATATGCTGAAATCATTACCAGGTGAAAGCTTTGCAAAAAAAAAAAAGAAAAAAAAAGAAGAAAAAAAAGGACTTAGAAGAAGAACAAAACACTAATAGGAACAGTTATGTGTTCAATCAGAGAAGCAAACAAAATAAATGAGATAATATAAGCAAAAGGAGAAACAAGCATCTATCGACTCATGCTCAGCCTGCCGGAGGAATCACTACATCCTCACTCTCAACATGAAAGATGATCATTTATATCAAAACTAACCTTTCAATTGATCCTAAGGAACTTTATTGGGTTTCGCTGTTTGGTAGGAAATGCCAGAAAGTCATTCACAGTAAAACTGCCTTTTAAGAGCCAACACAAACCAGGCATCCATATTTAATTTGGAGATAAAAATGCTACACAGAAGTTACTCCCATGGAAATCCTCAGATTATTTAATACTGGGTATCTTACCATTTTCTTACCAAAACTCAGGACCATGAGGAAAGCAGACTTTTCCTCTAGGCTTTTTAATTCTAGGAATCCAACCTCTCATGGATCCACATGGATGAATTTCAGATTTTTTTTTCTGGATTTTAGAGTTATGCAAATACCGCACATGCTACAAATGTCATTTCTGTCTCCCATGCCCCAGTTGTTACTCTTTTCAGCAAGAGCACTGCTATTTCCTACCTTGTTCAGAAAGCTAGTGCCACATGCCAGGTACACAACACACGACACCACAAACAAGTGGATCTCAACAGAATCTGAAGCAGTTTTACTGTATTATGTATCCTATTAAGCTATTATCCTATTATCCTATTAGTTGAGCTATGATCCTACGAGTTTCCATAAGATTTGCTTTCAAAAGATGCTGTAAGAGTAGATACCAGAAGCCAATAAGCACTCTGTTATATTTCCTGAACTATGCAAACAAATAAAAAGTCCTTTAAGTTTGTCTTAATTAGGGAAAAAAAGTCACTCCTATGTCCCACATTAGCATTTGCTTACTTTGGCCATTTCTGTGACAGCTGACATACCAGAATGAAGGAAAGTAAAATCTTTTAATCATTAATGAGATTAACATATAAGCCCTCAACCCAGAATATTCACTGAAGTAATGATTTCTACCATCCCCGTCGCCCACATTTGCTTCACAGGGAAAAGGATGTTAATATGGAAAATTGAATTCCTTTGTAAATATGAACCAATGAGCTTCTTAGCAAAGACTGAAAAAAAAAAATGTATATATTCTGTGGTTTCCATTTCCTTGGCTTTATTGTTTTTATGTAAATTCTCCCAGGACATTTCAGGTTATACGTCTGGAAAGCCCAGCCATCCAGCAGAGGAAAGGTTGAGAGAATAATGAGAAATGTGCTGGAAGAATTCACATAAAAGCTTTGGAGACATGAAAATGGAAACAACAGATACTTAAAAACTTATTGCTCAAAAAAGAAAAGTCTCCCCAGCCTGCATGTGTGTGTTAATGTGTCTATCTGTATATACACAGACACATGTAATATTTCTAAGGATATTGGACAGAGCTATGAAGGAGAGATACTAGTGAATCCAAATATTTAAGATGTTCTCAGGGTACTGGACAAGTAAGGAAAAAATCAAGGTGACTTAGATTATTAGTACCCAGACATACATATAAATAGCTTGGCAAATAGCTGTCTCGCATTGAATTTTACACAGATTTTTATGTATGTAAAAAAATATGACCAATCTAACAGGATTCCAGCATGAAAGGGTGTTTATAACATCTCCCTGTACTCTTGTGAATGACAGCAAGTTAACTGTCATGGAAAGATGCAGAATCTGAATAGGAAAAAAAAAATGCTGTTATTCTTCAAGGCCTGCATTTTTCTTCAAAGACTTTTAAAAATGACTCACTGTTAAGCAGTAAACCTGTGATGCTTGATTTGCCTCACTCCTAAGATGCTTGACTTGACACAACAAAGCATCATTAATCAATACTTCAGAGTATTTCATAATTTCATAACTGTCAGTATTCCCTTCCTTTCAGAGTATTCTGGTAACACGCTCTGTGAAACAGATACCTCTCAAATTCTTATTTAGCACTCTAAAAAAAATGCAGTTCTGAACAGCACTAAAAGCTGCATTTTTTCACCTGAGCAATAAAAGTAGGTAGTAAAAATACCTAAAATAAATATCTGATAATTTCCCTTGCTTCAAAGAAAACTGGACAAACATGCAAGGAAATGCCCTGCTCTGTAAATTCTGTGACCTATCAAACCACTACGCCTGATGCACAGAACACTGCAAATATCAGAAAAAAATACATTAGCTGAAACAACATGAAGGCAGAACAAGTTATAGACTTAATAACCGCAGTTGGTTAGGAGGCTACAGAGCATCATTTAATAGGGTTCATCTTAGGAAGAGAAGCTTTAAGTCTGTGGCTACTTCATCTCCCCTAATTACCTGTTCACACTCAGAAATAGGTGGCACAATTTGCCACTCAGACTTACTTATTTTTATTTCCAGAGGACTTAAGAGCTAAACTCTAGCTCAGTAATTTTACTAATACAGTTCTGACTCACATTTGAGCCAAAGGCTTCATCTCTAAAGCAAGAGCACTTAGCAGTTTTGTAATACTAGGTATTTCGAGTAAACAGAGTGCATTTCCCTTTCATTTTTAGGGGAAGCAGTATAGCCATGTTAGAGCAAATACAATTTCTGAGAGGAAGGTAAATGTAAAAATGGATTCCAGACCTCTGGCAAGTCTGAACAATTTAGCTTCAAAACTGATCCTCCTGCCAGGGTGAATTTTACTGGCTCCATAACTGGAGTGAAGAAATTCACTCGTTTCATAAAATTTCATATGAATCTTTCACTTGAGTTCTCAGCTTAGATAAAGCAGTACAATAATTCAAGCAAAATACGGGGCCTGTGAAACCATTCTGCAATACTTCACTGAGAAGACGGTTTGCTTTCAGGGAGCTACGGAAATAACTTCCCCAACTCTCTTTTTTTGACTTGCTCAACAGCTTTCTTTGCCATGGATCCTATCAATCAAAACCTGGGATGGAGAAACATTTAATGCGGCCTAATGCAACAGCAGATGACTACCTTCCAGTAAGCTTTCCTTGCCTTAAAATTGCTTTTGGACATGAAAATAAAGCCACAATTAAGACATAGAGGACATTCTGAAGGTGGCCACACTCACAAAGTAGGAGCACAAAATTGAGGGCAGAAAGGGAATTCCTTCAGTGGCAGCCACTGGAGATATGGAAAGACGGCTATTATTTAAGAAAGCTGCTGTAGTGCAATCCCACGTTACATAAATCATAACTACCTTCACGTTACATTGGTTCCTTCATATGCTCTTTGAATTTATCTTAATGTTGTTTTGAAGACAGCTCTGCTTTTTCTTCAGGGTAGGCTCTACTTTTCCTTGTAAGCCTCAGCTGTGCCCCATCATGACTGGAGACTTCAGATGCAGCTGTAGTGCCTAGAAAAGCGTGAATATCGTGTTTTAAGAGCCATTTTGTTTCAGAGAGGCCAACCTGTAGCCTCTCAATGGAAAAAAAATAAAAAACCACAGATAATTAAACTTATCATCATAATTTAAGAGCAAAACAAATATTGAAATATCAAGGCTTTTCCCCAAATAGAAATTCCATTTTCAGTCCTCACTCCAGACAGCCATTAGAATACACAGGTTATCTCTCTTCAAATGCAAGGGTATTCCAGATACTCCATTACTTAGTGCTTTTCCAGACCAATTAGATTTCTACTACCTTTTCTTCTACAAAAAAAAAGGTCTCTTAGTGCTGCAAATAGGATTACTTGATTGCTTTCAGGTGAAACACATGGACACATTCATAGGACATAAACCGACTAAGACAAAAGAGCAGCAGCCCAAAGAATTTCTTGGGGAAGTTTCCTGATGCAAAGGGAAAACTCTCCTTTTCTTCTGGAGCATATACACCTCCAGGAATATCCCTCAGTGGTTAGACTGGGAGGCTGGAATTCACTGTAACAGTGAATTTTTTCCTACTAGGCCACAGCACTTAGCTCACGAAGTACAAATTGATATGCCAAATTATATATCATTTAATTATGTTCCTACCACCTTAGGTCCCCGCTGTTGTTCTACTGCAGGAAGCTTCCTATAGTTTATCGCATTTATTTTTGACTGCATGCTTACATGCTTCAACTTAGCATTAATGCTTAGAAATCTAAAAGCAATCACAGGCGATAAGCAGATATTTGCAACAACAAAAGCAAAGTGTAGAGTTAATGTTGTAATGGCCTATAGATATATACGGGCTCTAGGTTTGCTGCCCAAGAAAGCAATAGAAAAGGAGCATTACTTAAGGCTCCTCGTGCTCTCCCCTTTGCTTCCCTATTACCACAGAAGAATGATGAACATCAAGAAAGGGTCACCCAAACCCAGCAGATGATGCTAGAGTGAAAACCTGGAAGCTGTAACCAACTTCGAGCACACTTGAGGAGCACAGCGGTAGGACCATAGGAGTTCAGTAGCCCCACAGAGTTACTTAGGCTTTTCTTAATAATATATATATAAAAAACACAGCAGCAGGAATAAACCTCGGGCCTCTCTCTTGCTTTTGACTTTAAGCAGAACATGGCTTAAAAGCCAAAAAAATGAACAAAACAACTTTACTTGCAAGCTAAGATGACCACCAGGAGCTCCTGCAGACTCTCTGGAGCCATCACCACAAGCGCAGGCAATTCAGCCAACAAGGCCAGGAGCAACCACGTGCGGGCAAGTCGGCGGGAGCCCCTCGCGCTAACGAGCTCCAGGTGGCCCTTGCAGCATCCAGAAGGACCTGGCCAGAAGCAGGTGAGACGGCGAGTGGCCTCTTTTGGGGGGTGAGGATGGGCAGGGGCCTGCAGGCTCTTACCTCTGCTCTAAGGGAATGTCTTTTCTCTGGATTCCTCGTGAGGTTGCATCTTTCTCCTGTCCCTGTTGTGGATCCCCCTGAGGATGAGGCAGGAGCCCGGCGCTCTGCTTTCTGCTTGTATGGGAGCTGCTCCTCCAGCAGCGAAGTTGCAGCTTAAAGGTAACACTTCTCATGTGCGATGTAAAGCAGTCAAAGAAGGAAAGAGAGTGGAAGAAAGGAAACCGAGAGGCAGCTGCTCTAGGGCACCTGGCCTGCTATGGGGCAGCCCCCGCCATGGCTATGAATGTCTCTGGTGTGTGGCAGGGTATCACCTTTGTAAGGTGCTTTCGGGGAAGGTTTTTCTTTGCTTTTCCTTTCTTTTTATGTTAACCTCTTTGAGGGGCATTTCGGTATTATTTTTATGTCTTTTTATTTATTTATTTATTTATTTATTTTATATTTATGTCTATTTTTTAATTGTGCGCTATCGCCTTCCCCCCGCCCCCGCAGCCGCCTCAC